>JAOVVG010000009.1:7466267-7478854 GCA_028566375.1 Leptodoras nelsoni
ATGATGAAGTCTTTACAGAATGCTGTATTAATAATAATTTTGCTGTAAGTGAAATGTAATGTTTTAAAACTCGCAATTATATTGTAACGATATAATTCTATTACAAAGTTTAACACCAGTGTAAATATTACGTCGTATTTTATTATATATTTGCCTGCAGGTTGTGTTTGTATTTTTTTAAAGGATGGTCTAACAAGTACTTGTGTGAGTGTATTTACTGTGCATCACTGGTCCTATAGTATTTAATGTACATAGCACAAACTGAATATACAGGCTTTTAACAAGGTGCACTGTCTTTTAGAGCATCTCGAACTATTATGTATATGGGACATCTGTACATAGAAATGATGATACTTTGTATTCCTGTTTTTATTAAATGAAAACAGACAGAGATTTTAGATTACTGTATGCTAGATAGCTTGTTTGTCATTTTCTTTTGTTACAGTAACAAAAACAGGCATTCAGTTAAAGCAGCAAAGCAGAAGAGAATGGAGAATATAAGAGAAAGACATAAAACACATTTTTTTTTGACATTTATTTGGACTTTGAGTCAGCCATACTTTACTTTCCTCCATGCCTTGTAATAAACAAGAAATATATACATTAAAGATATGCTTATATCATGGCATAGATGACACTAAATTACACTAACCCAGGGTGGAACCTATACTCTCTGGTGATAATGATTGACATAATTGGTTATTTAACAAAAAACAACATGATATTCTCAAAAAAAATTCTTCATGGTCAAAAAAATAGAACCGAACAAGTAAGTGGCCTCCGGTGGGTGTTTTTCGATAAATTAGCATTAATACGAACATTAAAACATGCTATCTACTAAGATGAAGCCACAATACAGAAACAGCAAAAAGCAGAAGTTGATAGATGGTCAGACTAGTCAATAATGTGCTCAAACGTCCCTCGATGCACCTGCGAACACCTCTGAACAGACGAGAAGAAACATAGCACCCTCGTTTGGGCATATCTTACAAAAAAAAAAAGAGAGAGAGAGAGGAATAGAGAATACCTGATCAATGATGGAAACGGATTCTTATTTGTCTGTTTCCTCCTAACATGCTCCATATGGCTTTTGGCCCATTGTAGAGTATACAAAAAAAATAGGAAAGCACCAGGCTCTGCTGTACTGGCCTTGTGGATATGTGCACGCAGGAAGAGCAGTGAGACAAGCTGGATTAAGCTAAGTGAAAGGGAGGAGGGTTAGATTTCAAAGGTCCTTTGTTGATGAAAGGTTTAAGGAGCTCATGCGGCTGGGACTGAAGCACAGAGAGAGAGAGAGAGACAGAGAAAGAGAGAGAGAGGGGCAGACTCCTCCATGACAGGATAGCACACGCAGCTGCTTACGTGGGACACAGAACTGAGGACAAAGAAACAGAAATCAGACCCTGTTATTATAAAATTACAGCTAAACTTCTTTATTTAGTAATACATTTGAACATTCTTTCATTTCTACAGAGATGAATTTACATAGAAATCAAATGTATCAGGATAAAGATAATCGCTTCCAATGACGTTCACCTTTTAGTATGTAGTCAGTTAGCAGGGTAGGGACTTTCTCACTGTCCTCCTTCATGGCATAAAGGACTAACAGTGTAGAAGAAAAGAAGGACAGCATTGTCAGTGGTTATATTCACAACAAACAACTCTTGTATTTATTTTTCAGACATTTTCTGTATATTTGTCTTTAATCAATTTGAAGTTACAGTGTATTCATACCCCTTGAATTTTTCCACATTTGTTCACATTACACACACAAACTTAAATGTATTTTATTGGGATTTTATGTGATAGACCAATTTAAAGTAGCAAGTAATTGTGAAGTGAAAAGAAAATGATACATAGTTTTAAAAAAGTTTAACAAATAAAAATCTGAAAAGTGTGGTGTGCATGTATTGTATTGTATTGTATTCAGCCCCCCCGAGTCCATACTTAGTAGGACCACCTTTCACTGCAATTACAGCTGCAAGTCTTTTGGGGGTATATCTCTACTAGCTTTGCACATCTATAGGCTGAACTTTTGCCCATTCTTCTTTGCAAAAAAGCTCAAGCGCAGTCAGATTGGATGGACAGTATCTGTGAACAGCAATTTTCAAGTCTAGCCACAGATTCTCAATGGGATTTAGGTCTGGACTTTGTCTGGGCCATTCTAACACATGAATATGCTTTGATCTAAACCATTCCATTATAGCTCTGGCTTTATGTTTAGGGTTGTTGCACTCTAACAGGTTTTCCTCCAGAATTGCCCTGTATTTAGCTCTATCCATCTTTCCATGAACTCTGACCAGCTTCCTTGTCCCTGCTGAAGAAATGCATCCCCACAGCATGATGCTGCCACCACCATGTTTCATAGTGGTGATGGTGTATTCAGGGTGATGTGCGGTGTTAGTTTTCTGCTACGCATAGCATTTTTCATTTAGACCAAAACGTTCAACTTTGGTCTCATTTGACCAGAGCACCTTCTTCCACATGTTTGCGGTGTCTCCTACATGGCTTGTGGGAATGCCTTTCTTCTTGCCACTCTTCCATAAAGCCCAGATTTGTGGATTACATGACTATCAGTTTAGGTGGACCGCCATGTCTTGGTAGGTTTGCAGTTGTGCCATACTCCTTAAATTTTCTGATGATGGACCAAACAGTGCCCCGTGAGATGTTCATAGCTTGGGATATTTTTTTTATAACTTAACCCTGCTTTACACTTCACCACAACTTTATCCCTGACCTGTCTGGTGTGTTCCTTGGTTTTCATGATGCTGTTTGTTCACTAATGTCCTTTAGTCTGTCACCTCCAGAGGTCAAAAGGATCAACTTTGATGTTAATATCAACATCACTGTGCTTGTCATCTCAGAGATCACTAACTAGCTGA
This sequence comes from Leptodoras nelsoni, assembly GCA_028566375.1. NCBI lineage: Eukaryota > Metazoa > Chordata > Actinopteri > Siluriformes > Doradidae > Leptodoras > Leptodoras nelsoni. The sequence goes on from JAOVVG010000009.1 coordinate 7,469,150, forward strand.
GCCGAGTCTGCTGTAACTCAGCGTAACTGTGTCCTGTAACTGTACTACATTATGGAACTATGAGTTTCATTTTTAGCTCCACTATGTCTACACTGGATTTCGCATTAATATGACACTGAAGATAAAAAAAAAGGTGAGAGCAAAAAGAAGCAGTGCTTTAGTGCTTAACACCACTGTAATACCAGAGGCAGTTTTATTAAATGCACTTAAATGGTGCACTTAATAACGATATCCAAGCTTCCTACACACTGTTCAAGACCAACACATCACCGTTACACTTACTTTTTGTCAGCATTTGAAGTTCCTCAACAGATGGAGCAGCTCCTTTCTTCTCATATGGGATCACTGTGTTTAGATACTGCAGATAAATACAAAGACTACACTCAGAGAAACATAATTAACACTGCATTATATCCACAGAATAATGTGAATTCTGTCGTGTTTGCAATGCACACAAGATTACATTCCACTGCAATGCTTCCTCACCTGTCTGTCCATCCCTGAGTTTCCAAATGTCTGTCTGATCCCCGTCTGCAGGATGTTAGACAGGCCCTCCATACTGAAACGCTGCAAACATGAAATAATTCACTATTAAATGTATATATATATATATATATATATGTATATGTATATATGTATATATGTATATATATATATATATATGTAAAGTGTATTAGTAAGGTATTGCATTAGCACTATCCTCCAGAACAGCTTCAATGTGTCTTAGCATAGATTCAAATCTCTGGAAATGAATGAACCCTGGAGGAACCCTCTGGAGTGATGAACCCTGTTTTCAATACTTTCACTCAGCTGGTGTTTTAATGATGGTGGTGGAGAGCGCTGTCTTACACATACCTCCTATAAAACCTTTCAAAGCTGTTCAACACATTTGAGATCTGATGAGTATGAAGGCATTTACATCATTTTAATTTTTCATCCATCCATTCAGTAAGCCCTCATGGCCTTTGGATGGGGGCGGGCCATCCTGGAAGTGACCACTCCCACCAGGATAGAAATGTTTCATTATAGGATAAAAGTTTTCAGTTAATAGAATGTTGTATTAACTTGCAGTAAGGACAAGTGGAAGCAAACTATGCCAGCAAAATAAATAAACACCCCCAAAGCGTAACAGAGCATTACTAAAATATTTCCCTTAAATATCACCTGAAACAAAGGAAGTTGACATTAAGTGAAACTACTGCATTAGCCATCCTACAGCCATCCCCAGTTGAGAAATCCTGCTTTAGATTACATCCTGTAAATGTACAACCAAATACGCTTCCGTCTAACTGATCTCATACAACATTCATAAATATTTAAATGATCAAATGTAATTGCATTGGATATCATATCAATGAATTTATAAAAGAAAAGACCAAAACAGCACTGACAGTAATGTCCATGTCTATGACTAAGGTATGCAATGCATTATGAAGTGATGCATCAGCACAGCTAGAACATGTCAGGGATTTGTTTACAGTAACAGTGCAGACAGTGTGAGCAGAACCTACACATGGTGTGGTTGAGACGTCTGTGTAAGCTTCCTCTGCTCTTCCTGTAAATGCTAAGTGCAGTTTAAGTTAATGGATGTGAAGTGGTCCATTAACCAGAGAATACAGAAAATGCACTCTGACTTCAGAAAGCGCTTCAGCTCGGGTGCTTTCACTCGGTCTCTCCCACTCACATACAAATCATTCAATCAATTTAGCATATACAATTCACCTGCTGTGTGGCCTCCGAGAGTAGCCATATGTAACTTGTATTTGAATCGAAATATTTAATGCCATATTTTAAACCATTTTAACTTTTCTCCCTCTGTCTCTTCCCCCAATCTCGTCCTCTGTCCCAGACACACACCTTCACTGGCATGCCGGTTTTCTCGGAACGGCTGGATCCCTGCAGACTCATGGCCTTGTCCCTGCGCCGACGCTTGCTGAGCTCCCGCTGCTCCTTCTGCCGGTTCTGCACCTCCATGAGGGCCGTGATGAACGTATTCTTTACCTCTTTCTCAAATTCCAGTTCCTCTCGCCGTGCCAGCTGAGCCACCAGTTCCTCCGAGTACTCCCTCACGGCCATCTCCACACGGCCCAGCAGCTCCAGCAGATCCGAGCTGGGCATCAGCCTTAATCCTAAGGAGAAGAGATTCGTTTTAATCTTCTTGCAACACAAGACTTAAGCTTAATACATGTGATCAGGTCTGGAAAACTGTCATTTGTGGTGATTCGTATCACCACAAGAGGGCGGTATTTCTTATGTACTGCAGTGCTGATGCTGATGTCTGCTTTCAGTCAACAAGATCTATTAGTGTGATCAAATTAGGTTTACATAAAGCCCTGAACAAAGGATGTTTTTAGCTAATGGAATACACTGTATGTGTTACACACTGACAAAGATACTCTTAATAAAATAGTTTATTAAATGTTACCTTTTGTCTATTTGGTCCACATCATCTAGTGCTGGCAGTCAAAAAGTATTTTTTCCTTCTTATTCCTGATATGGAATATAAGGATTGTGTCCCTAGGTGTGTGTTGCTTTATGCTAGTTCCCTCTGAAGTGGGGTAGGCTGTTTGGGTGACAGCTCGAAAACTGAGCCCATTTTATGGCAAGTTTGCCTCTAGGAGGTGCATTACTCTAGCTCTTTACAATTGATTTTTGGACTAGTGCCACTGAGTAAATAGGGGTAGCAAAATTCTAGCAAATATCTTGTGATGTAAAGGCTCAAATTTCACATCTGACATCACTACCACATTTTTATGTGCACACTAACTTTAATAAAATTCCATCCCTAGGGGGAGCGGCAAAGGACACATTCTCTCAAGAACTGCTTAAGCAACAATTTTGCAATTTCACTTCATTCTTGCTCTTTTTCATACTTTATGCAGCACACCACTATACAGTACATATAGTTTTATTTATATGTTGCAGGAAAATTAGTTATAAATACTTACTGATTACTATATGCATGCTAACACTGCACTGTTGCATATTTGATTAATCAAACTGGTAAATCCAGCTTTGTTAAAACTTTCAACCATATATTAAACACACTAGCTATCTGTAGTGAAAATGGCTAATCAAGAAGATATGATTATTGGATCAGGAATGAAGTGTGACCTTCATAGGAGCAGTTGTTGTTGTTGGTGGCCTGAGACAGCATGCGGATCTCCTCCAGAAGGGAGGGGTTGGTCTTAGGGGAGGAAATTCCACTTTCCACTTCCTCCTCTTCCTCGGTCTCTCCCGGATCAGGAGAGTTCTCCATCATCTCAACAATCTCCTCTATCACCTAATAACAGTGTTCCGATAAAAAAAAAAAGTTACCTCCATTATTCTAACACATGCAAACATGCATTATGATGGATATAAGGAATATATAAGGAATAGAACACACTGGGTTCCGTTATCAGAAAATAATTAACAAAGGGCTGGTATGATACGGCCAGACACAGATCAGTTCCAATATGAAGCTTTCCTGTATTGTATTGCATTGTATTGTATTCCTCTTACAGCAATTTGCCAACAACTACCAGTGATAATGTATTAAATACCGACATATCATACATTTTAACCATTTATACAGTAATTACATTTAATGTTGTAGAACACGTATGAGAAAAGTTAGACCCCCTGTCCTGAAGTCTCTCCTGTGGCCTGTTACACTTGAGACTCCTTTCATAAATTTATTCAAACAAATGTCTCCTTAAAGAAAGCTTCAACGTGTCAACAATTAGATGTTTTCCTTTGTTACATAAAAACATAGTTTTTTAATATGTTTATATTACATACATAACATTATGTTAATATGTTATATGCCTTAGATTATGTAGATCCTTGTTCAAGGGGAATATTATGAAAAATTCAATTGTAAAGGTTTTGTGCACATACAGAACAGTTGGGTCTCTTACGTGCCTACCAACCAACTTTTCCAAACAGGAACTACCCAGTTCTTTGTATTTCAGAAAACATGGGATTAAAAACTCTGTTTGGAAACTGTATAGCTTATTACATAACAAGCAAACTCAATAGAATGATACCACACCCCCATCTGATTTTATCCACTTACTGCACAAGCATCTCCACCCACAGCTTGAGAATCACATTTGTGAAAGGGAGCCATTTTTTTGTTTGTCACGAGTAGTGGCTGCTCCAGCATTAAGTCAAAAATGAATAAAAATGCACAGGAAATGTGCTGCTGTTAGCTGTACAGACCAACACACATCATTACATCAGATCCCAGCTTCAGAGCACAGAGTAGCTGGGTGGATATACTTTATTTTTGATGCCACCATCTCAAAAACCTGTTGGCAAAAACCTTTTAGTGCGATAAACAATTTGTGCTTAAATGCTTTTACAGTTTGGTTCAGCACAATGCAGGATGTCGCAGGAATTAAAACATGAGGTTTTGCAAATACTTATAACAATTGTGTAATTTGAATGTAAGTAACTCCTTAAACTCCTTAAGCCTAAATGCAGTCCTTGAGTATCTAGCAACAGTTATAACCTGTTGACTTTCAAAGTAACCTCAGACAAAACAAAACTTTTTTTTGTCTTGACCCTTGAATGTAAAAACGACTCTTTAAACTCGGTATCGTAAACGTTATAGTCTTTTTTATCCAGAAACAAATGCCATAGACACAGTGGCAACCTATTAAGATCTAAATATGAGCATGATGTATTAAAACAACTTAATTTCCTATTAATTTTTAATTATTAATTATTTATTCATTTCCTATACTTACCTTTTATCATGCTAATTCCTTCACAATTTTCACAGAAAGTCGCTTTTCAGAATGACTGCTAAAATATACTCAGCTGGTAGAAATAACTCATTATGTACATCCTAATAAGGCACAAAAATCAAGCTAACGTCCTGATGTTAATCTTAACCACCTCTATTTATCCTTCAAATCTGAAACAAAGCTGTCACTTATACTCTGATCAATTTGAAACCAACTGCCATCATAAATCAAGCTGGTGGCTTTCCATTGTAAATCCATCATCAGGAAGTGTTTAGTGGAGGTCGAGGAGTTAGGAGCGTCTCACCTGGTCGGCTGTAATGAGAGGTTCTTCAGTCAGACAGTTGGCATTTTCATTCTTCTCATTCATCTCCTCCTCCTCTTTTTCGTGTATCTATAAAAAGTAGGTTAGAAACATGGTTGTTATGACAACGCTCAGCTCAAGTCTCCTAGTATTAACGTCATTCCGACACGTGACAAATGTGGCTGAGTGGAAGGGCAAATGACTCTACATTATTCCATTATGATGCTGCCTAAAATATTGAGTGCTGCCGAACATTTCTGCTACAGCCTAGTGGATGTTTGATGAATGGTGTTTAATGGAATGTTCTTTACAATCTGCTGAACTGTTATAAATGGACTGATTTCTAAGTGCTCAGTGTGTCACATAAGTAGTCTAAATAACTATGGAAACTGCTGGAAATCATATGTCTGGGCTGATGCAAGACTCTGAGCACTTAAAGTGATTTTGCTGTTATAAGTCTGGTGTAGAAGAAAAGATGAGGCTGTTTTAATTCCAAAGCATGAGCGTGAAGGAGAGAGACAGAACAGGCAATCTTTTCTTAGACATCTTTTGAATATAAATGGCACATTGGTGAATTTAAAATCTTGTATTCTGAGAGATCATTCAGGATTTATGAGTAATACTGTCAAACAAATATATGACATTACAAAGCATTGCATGCATTTCCATTTACATTTAATCTGTTACTTTGTTAAAAGAAATGACTGGAGAAATAGCTCGCTTACTTCATCGTCTGAAAGGTTGCCATTCAGTGTCTCTGAAATGGGGCCATCCCAGCTGGACACAGAGGACGGCAGATAGTTATCAGTCAGAGCGTCCCACACACTACAAACACAAATACACACAATTATATGCACAAACCCACATTTAAAACACACAACACTGACACCACATGCAAAACATTAAACAGAAATATGGCTCGCAACCTTTTCTTTTAGGTTTTGGTTCAATTTGACCACATTAGTTCATGATGATGATAAAGTTAATATTAATAATAAGAAATATTTTTTTCTCAATTTCATTACCTCCATCAACTACATTCACCTAACAGACTTAAAGTTTTCCAGGAGTGTGCATCTGTCCATACATCTCATTACTGCAGACCAATCAGTCAGAGAACAAGCCCTCATTCACACTCACATAAATTCACCCCCACAAAACCCTCACAAAAGGACACTGGGACACCAGAACAGGGACAAACTGGTACTGGTACTGATCTCCTGTCAGCCCATAGCATCTGAAAGCAGCTGACTAATCTAAAGCCAAACCAAACACATCTTCACTCTCCTTTTTCAAGCAACTGTACAAAACCACACACTATATACTAGTACTAGAACATGGCATATTTTAAGAATTCAACTTATGGCATTTATGTTTGAAACCATAATGCAGAATATGCAGTGCAAATGTACAAGAATCACCCTAACTCTGACCCCTATATTTATCAGGCACAGCTGGCTTGGCTTCATGCCAGAAATGTATCTATACTCATGGTCCTAAAGTGATTGGCTATTTGAGAAGTTATGGCTCAGCATGTTTTGAAGTGATCATCAGATAATTTTACACTATTTGATTACAAATTCACTATACAATTAAAATTACAATCACAATAATTATGAGTGTTATTAACAGAAGTATACATTTATATTAATCAAGACTTGCCAATTAGGCATGAATGCATCATTACTAGTCTATACACACCTTATCTCTAGCTTGATCATTATCACGAACATTAGGCGAGTTATGTCACTTCCTTTGATGTAAGAGCCAGATAGTTTAGTTGGCTCTTTATTAGATAATGTTCCACGCAGTGTGGCAGTGGTCATTTTCTGTCCCCTACAGCAAAGCAGTAAAAGCTAAAATGCATTGGGAAATAAGACGCAACTAAGAATGCGGCTATAATACATGGAAATAGTTCTCCTAGATTCAAAAACACTGAGGAAAAAAGCAGCAAATCAGTTTTTCAGCCATGTGCATAGAGGTGTGTTGATGTGTGTGGAATGGAGATGTAGTAATGGCCCACTGTGTTCCCACTGAGCAATCACTGACCAGACACACCCATAGATGTACATTAGTGGACCAGTTTGTCCTGATGTAAATCGAATAAAAATGCTCTTACTGGACTATTTTAGGTCTGTCATCGTCTCAGTTAAAAAAACTAAAAACTAAAAACTAAAATCTGGAAATATTCATAAACCAAACAGCTTCATGTCCACTAGTTTGTTTAGTATGTTTTCAGTGTTATTCAAAAGCATGCTAATAATAACTAAAAAGCTCAAATTTACTATATAATCTACACATTGCTATACAATTCACAAAGATTACACCACACAGCAAGTGTTTGGATTAGAAATGCTGATCAAAGACACATTTTCATACTGTGTAAAAAAAAGTATGGTCTCTGCATTGCATCTTGAAGAAACTGAGGTAATGCTATTGCACTGGTCTAATGAACTGAACAGTGACTGAGTGCACACATTGAATGGTGTAGTTCAGTAGAATTTCAAGGCTCATGATATGAAGACAATGTGCAGTTATGAAGGAACAGGATTGGTGTGTCTTTGTGTGTGGGTGGGATGAGGTGTGGTGTCTGAACACAGGCCTGCCTATATTCATTTCCTTGCGATTCTCCAATTAAGTAAATAGTGAGTAATGTGTTGTTTTTAAACACAGCACCAGTCTAGATGGAGGGCATGTTTTGTGCTGAATTCTGTAAACAGGCACAGATTTGTGTGTGACTGATTCAGGCCAAGAACAGGAGCCACAGGGAAGAACAACACATCACAGCAGGAGCCTCCGAGTAAAACTGCTACATGCGGGCCAAAAACTGACTCAGAGCTCAATAAGCCTTCTGCACATTAACAACTGCAATTCCCAATGACAAGAACATATGGACGAAGAACTGAATAGTCTAGAAATTAGGAGGATAACATAACTTGAGATTACTGAGATTACCATGTCTAAATACAGAAGATGTGTAGTAATCATCTCTCTGTTGACACAGTGCTTCAGTAGCATGCTGTACTATGAACAAATATGAGGTAATCTATCATTTTATAGATCTTCCTTTTCGATTTCTTTGCTGACAAAGCACAATTCGGAAAACAGACATCATCTCAGTTCTCACTGATGCTGTTATTGATACACTGCTTTGATACATATTCTAATTTTCCCTCTGGGAGCTTGAATTGAATAACACACCCAAAAGCATGTCTACACCAGCATTCTATATTTAGAGTTTTAAATTCCAAACCCTGATATCTAGCACATGAAGAGCAGCATGATACAAACTGGATGACAAAGACAGGCCTGCAGAAAACTCTGAAAATTAAAAAAAAATAAAATAAAATAAAAATGTATATATATATATATATATATATATATATAGGCATACAGCATATCAGGGGCACCCGTTCCTCTGGAGATATATTACAGGAGTATTTATATACATTTTATACAGCTTGGGAATACTGAAAGATATTATGATTATGATGAATAAAAGCTTATACGAAAAAGTCACGCCATATAAGTAGAGAGTGAATTAAAACACACTTACTCTTCATCCTGAAGTCGCTCCTCATCCTCTTCAGCATGTGACTGATTGCGTACTGGAGCCAGGCCCTCTGTCTTGGTGTTGTAGTTATGGAAGCACACATTCAGCTTCTCGTCAAACTCATTCACCAGGTCCTCCATAGACTTGAAACTCATCATCTCGGAGAAGTTCTCCAGCTCAGAGAAGTCCTCCCGGGATAGTGGCGCGAGAGGAATGGTACCATAACCTCGGAGTGGTGCCGGTGCCAGTTCTGGTTCCAACTCCTCCATCTTGCATGGCCGGAGATCTTCAAACTCCTCATCGAGACAGACAAGCGGAGCCTCCATGCTTCTGCTCACACTCACACAGCCACTTAAAGATCTGTTCGATCACAACCCTGAACAGGCAAAACATAAGGATTGTTAATTTTTTTTTTATATATATATATAAAAGCTGTACACCTCCATTAAGGATTCAGTTAGGAAGAACTTAAAAATACAGGCTAAATTTAGTTGTCAAAAGGAAGCCACTTGAAGTGAAAATGTAACACATTATTTATGCACACATTCTAATTGCTTCTATTATCAATAGATAACAAGAATGAATCTTAGGTATCGATTATATGTTTACAATGCTAGGACAAGGCTTTAGCTGTGTCTTGAAATGTGGCCTTCCTTTACAGGAAAATCTTATCAGCTGCTCACACACCACTAACAAAAGTAAAGAGATAACGTCACACAAAGAGACCCACATAATTCAACACAGCTCATGAAATCTTTCTGTAATCACTGTCATTGTGTCAGCTAAAGCACGTTCTGTTCCTATGGAACACAAATATTGATCGAAAGCCCTACTCTTGTAAATATGTGAAAAAAATGTGAAGGTGCATTTTACAATGTCATGTCATGGAACATAAACAATGTGTAATCATATGTGGAAAAGAATCACTTAAAATTCTCAAAGAAATAAAGTGCTTGAAATGTGTAAAAAAAACATATAAAAAAACATATGTCTGAAAAAATGTCTGAAATAACTTCTATAACATATCTAGAAACCAAATGTGTAATCTTTTCTATAGTGAATGAATGCTTCCATGATTTTACATGTACAGCACAAAAAGCAAATAATATGTTGTA
>JAOVVG010000009.1:7496651-7507484 GCA_028566375.1 Leptodoras nelsoni
CTGGTCCAATTTAGCCATGAAACCTCCCACACTAAAATGTCAGGTGTTTCAGTTTCATTGTCTAACCCCTGTATATTTGAAAAAGAACAAGACATATTCTCTTATTCCACTAGGAGGCAAAGTAGAGTGATAAACTCAGGGTTAAAACTGAGTTTCTTTGCAAAATATTGAATTGAGGCACTTCATAGTAAAGATACATATTTATACAATCATAACTTGTTTCATGAAAAGTTTCATTAATAAATAATTTTGCAACCGGTTTCACTCCCAGGTGCACTTTTCTATTATTATAGACTATTTTAAGTAGAGTCAAGGAATATGACAAATCCAAGGGGGCAGGTGAATACTTACGCATGATGTACTGTATATTTGCTAGGTGCTTTTGGTAATGAGCTCCTTTGTGTGATTGTGTTTTGTTGGTGATGTATACTTAATCTGGTTGTGCATTCAGAATGTACCTTTCACATAAATGAACATATTTAACAGGTTTTCTTTTTTTTATCTGGCTCACCTGACATTGGACTGAGTGGCCCACAAATGAGTTCAACAACCTTCCTTTTACAACTGTTACAAAATTTTATTAAATTCATGTCCACAAAATGTGTACAGGTCACTTGTTGAACATGACTAATAATTAACTGTCTAAATAATTACTGTTGATTAACTGACCGTCCTTTTTTTTTTTTATCTGAGCATCACATGAGCACATTACATATTTTGTAATTACCCATTAAGTAACTTGACTACGTCTATGTCCTTTCCCCTTCAGTAAACTAGCTTTCTGATGAATGTTACTCACATTTGGTTTAAGCAGAAAAGTCGTTTTCATGGATCTCCTGTAACAAGAGGGCAAAAATGATAAACTCTAGCTAAATTGTAGCTGTTGGGATGGTACTGTGGACCCTTTAAATTATTAGCTCTGTCTAGCTTTAATTAGAAGAACATGTGATAGCTAAACAGGGAGTAACATGCTTCGCAAGAGATCATATTGAAGAGACATTGTGTCCCAATACTCTGCATAGCCCACTTTCTGATTACACAAATCACAAATGTAAAAACTTACTTGGATTTGTTGTACTCAAACTCAATGTGTAGGCAGTCCTCAATCCCCACTTCCATCTTAATAGAGGAGTTCAGTTCTGGATATGTGCTGAGTGTGTGCACAACAATGTCCATCTCTTTGCTGATGTCATTTAATCTTCTGCTGACAGTCGCTCTCAAAAAATAGCTTTGACATAAAATAAATAAATAAATTAATTAATTTATCTGAAGTGCAATATCTGATCAAAGAGTTTAACAGAAAACATTACTTAAACTATATGCAGATGAGATTCTTCAACATTGGTTAATCAAACTGGTGATTATACATTAAGGACACATTCTGTAAATAGCATTTCAGATGCGTACCGGAGTTTGACGTTCTGGCCCGTGTAAGACTCATATGGTTTCTCCACATGCGTGAACTCAAAGTCAAACGTCTGAGACTGGCTCATCTCGCCTGGCCGAGCCAGGTCCTTCACCAGGGATACAAACTCATGATGGTTCCCTCGGTCATAGTACAACTCTGAAAACAAAAAATATGCATGTGTTGTCTTTTCAAAGGAGCTTATAAAAGATACAAGCTTCTCCCAAGTGAATGTTGATTAGTGCTTACATCAGGAGCTGTGTTCACATAAAATACTAGGTTACAGTTAAATCTACCAACTAATCTGTGAATTTTTAATAACTCCTTAAGAATCGGTTTTGTTCAAATAAAAACGCAGAATTTTTAAGCATAATTAACACTAAAAGCAGGTTGTAAGCCTGCGAAAACTTCACAAAATCACAAACCATAAACCCTGTGATTCAAGGAAGTAATAAAATGTGTCTCGGCTATGTGCTTGATATACAAAACGTACTGAAAACAAGCTTTAAAAACATGTCACTGCTATTAAATAATGCAGAACTTTACACAACTCTCCACTACTTGAGCAACATGGAAATAATGCTACAAAGATAATCTGCAAATGTGAAATTTGTACAAACTGTCTTTATTTATAACTTGCATCAGGATTTGGTTTAGGAATAACACACAGAAATATTCTTTCATTAAACATGCTCTTGTCCGGAGCAATGGGGTCAACCCCGCCCTTGCGCTTACTTTAGGAGTTCCTCAGTTAAAGTTCCTCTTTTAAAACTTTTACTGCCACTTTTGTTCTCTTTTAGTGGTAAGTCGAGATTCTTTGCTTACAAGGGCCCTAAATCTTTCTAACTAGGTATGTCACGAAAACACTTTAGAAGTTTAGATTTAGATGTTCAGAAGTTGATATCAGTATCGGTCGATACCCAAGTCAATACCATGCTAAAAACAAAAAACAACAAACCCCATATACAAACCCTATTTCCAGAAAAGTTGTGGCACTTTCTAAAATTGCAATAAAAACTGAAACTGTAATTTGTTAATTCACTTGGACCTTCATTTAACAGACAAAAGGACAAAAGATTTTCCATGTTTTCAGTGATGATTTTTTATTTTATTTATTAATTACAAGCATTTAGAAATTGATGTCTGGAATACACACAAAAAAGTTGGGACAGAGTCATATTTACCCCTGGGTCACATCACCTTTTTTAATTCTACTTTTTAATCGTTTGGGAAGTGAAAATACTAATCAATACTGCTGTTACTGTTCAATCTGTGGTCACTGTTGTATCATTCTTATCTTCATGATGCACCATACATTTTTCCGTAGGAGACAGATCTGGACTGCAGGCAGGAGTTGAGACATGGAGACATGGTGTTTCTGGGAAAAGATATTGCCTTCATGGCAGCATGTGTTTCTCCAAAATACCAATATAAGCCTCCACATCAATGGTACCTTCACATATATGCAGATTTCCCATGCCGTGGGCACTGATGTACCCCCATGCCGTCATAGATGCTGGATTTTGCACTGGATGGACCTTTGGCACATAAAATTCGACATCCATTTTTTTAAAAACAAGCTGAAATATTGACTCGTCTGACCACAGAACGTGTTTCTACTAGAGATACACCGATCACATTTTTGTTGCCAATTCCGAAATTGACTGGCCGATTCAGATTTTGGCAGATTACAATTTTCTTTCTATCTAAGAATTGATGCTGTCTTAAATGTCTTACTAAATTACTAAACTCCGAGTTGTTCCTCCATGGCTTACTTTCACCATGCATGTTGTCTTCTTCAATCATAGTGAAGAACTTCCGTGCTGAAGACATGACTGGGACTGAAATACATTTCTACTCCCTCTTTACTACTGCACTACATATAGAGAGAGACTATTTAGTTTTCTAAGTAGCACTAAAAACACAATTGAAACTGGACACTTCCTCATCATCAACATGCATCAGCACCGGGTTTATAAAAAAAACATGCAGGTGGCTGAGCAGAGTTTAAAGCTCTGTACATAAATCACTTGAATTCAAGTTAGTAAAAGCATTATGCTGTTCATAGTCTGTGTCTGTCATTGTGACGCGGTGCCCTTGAGCACTAGTCTAAATGTGACTGGCACAGAATCGGTTATATGAGACTGATCAGCCAATCACCGGTTATGGCCGATCATGCTGAACACTGGCCGATTTCGGTCACCGGCCAATCGACCATTGCATCTCTACATTCTAATGTCTTTTGGTACATCTCAGATGACGTCAGCATTTCAGTTAATCTCAGATGAACTCAACAGCATTTCTGCACAAACTTAATATATGGCTTCCTCTTTGCATAACACAGTTTCAGGTTGCATTTCTTGATGCAGCAGTGAACTGTGTTAAGTGACAATGATTTTACAAAGTAAAATCTGCTGAACCCATGTGGTTATGTCCATAACGGTCGCATGACAGTTTTTCAAACAATACCGCCTGGCGGCTTGATGGTCGCATTGAGCAGCAGTTTCCAGCCTTGGCCTTCAAGCACCGAGATTTCCCCTGAATCCCATCTTTTCATGATATTATGAACTGTAGATGGTGAAAGACCTAAATTCTTTGCAATCTTGCACTGAGAAACATTGTATTTGAACTGATTGACAATTCTCTCATGAAGTTTGGTACAAAGTGGTGAACCATGACGCGTCCTTGATTGCAAAGGTGGATGCTCCTTTTATACTCAGTCTTGATGACCTCACCTGTTACCAGTTAAACTGCCAATTGTGGAACCTTCCAGAGTAACTTGTAGAACCTTTTCAGTCTAATTATGTCTCTGTCCCAACTGTGTTGCAGGCATCCATTTCTAAATCTGTTTATACTTAACAAACCTAATCAAGTTCGCCATTAAAAACACTGAAAATATATTCTCTGTTCTTTTGTCTGTTAAATAAAGCTTCATGTCAATAAACAAATTACAGATTTCAGGTTTTACTGCATTTTTAGAAAGTGTCCCAACTTTTCTGGAAATGGAGTTTATACTTCAACATGCACTCCTTTGTTAAATTCATTTAAACATTACAATAAACAACAGCAACAACGTGTAGCCTTCAAGAAATAAAAAAGAAACAACTATTAACATTACAAAATATTTAAAGTATTAAAAGAGTCACTGCCACAGTCCCTCATCCCGTAACCAGGATTAGTTGTGGGGGAGCCGATCGAGCGTGTCTATGGCAGGATTGGGGGTCTGGCGGAGCCCACCTTCTCCAGGCCAACATCAAGCACAATCATGGGCAATTTGTTATCTACAATTCACCTAGCTGTCTTTGAACTGTGGGACGAAACCGGAGTAAACCCACACGGACACTTGGGAGGGACATGCAGACTCCATGCGGGAAGGACCCAGACCACTCCACCTGGGTTATCGAAACCCAGGACCTTCTTGCTGTGAGGCGACGGTGCTACCCACCGAGCTGCTCTATTTAAAAGTATTTAATTTTTCCCTTGAATTATAAAAAATCATTCCATTTTTAAAAAAATTTTCAAGTGTCTATGTTTTTTCTTCCACATTAGTAAGCTTTCTCCTTCTTCCTTTGGCATTTAACAGCAGACGAGAACACTGTGGGTGGTTACGCTTCCCCGGTAAGGTCCAGAAGAACTGCATCTATGGTACCTACAGTACTACAGGTACTGTACAAAAACATGACAGAATTTTGGCATTGACTTGGTACCAAAGCATTGGTTCTTGTCATATACCTAAACCTAACTCATACTTTGTAGGTATACAATTACTGACTTATCTAATATGTGGAGCATTTAGTTGTCAGCTAACTTCTTCTCCAATCCTCAGTGGAAACAGTCATAAGACCAGAGCGCTGCGCTGGTATATGTGCATTAGATAAAGCATCTTTGTTAGGCTTTTTGTAAAAAACTGTACACACTTACAGCAACTTTATTCAGCATACCTACCCTGCTAGGGTGAACAGTCTAAGACTGCACTCATCATTCTCCCGGATGTTTGAGTATGTTGTTGGCTGGGTGTGTGTGGCTAATTCGCTATTCTCAACTCGGCAGTCATGTTTGGGTGTTTACAAAATGTCTGATACACCGAGCTGAGAAAGTTCCCTCACCCTGTTATTATCTAGTCTGAGTTGGCCCTCTGACACTGACAGATTGACTACAGTGAGTAAATGTATGCACAATGTGCCTATAAGATAGGTCTACCTGATAAAAAATGACCAATGAGTGTAGCTACACCTGTGTTTACTTAATCAAAATATCTTAGGACTGATCATGATATGTATTTAGATCAGTCTATCTAACAGTAAACAGTAGTGCCCTCAAAAAACACACAGAATACACAGGCTACTTAGAGAAATCAATGCTAAAATGCGTTTTGCTTTGCAATATTAAACATTTTATGTGCTATTTATATTGCATTGGCGTACAATTTAAACATAATCAATCGAAATACTGCTACAGTGAAGAAGCAGCCAGGCATCACGTGACACAGGCCAAAGGCCGAGTAATCATAGCGCGCTCTTTCTTCTTCCCGGATGTCACATGTCACGAGACAGCAGCAGGCATCTTAACAACATCTACATGAATTCAATTAAGTCTCAATCTTTAATCCACCTGCAAACACATCGGAGCCGGTAAAACTCATCTAACATCAAGTGATCCTAGCCCGCGACGTCCTCCATAGCACAACAACACTGCTGTTAGTTCATGTCAGGTTTAAAGGAGAAATGGTCCGAGGTGTTTGTTACTCACCGATCTGCCCGATGAATTCAATCTTGATGCCCTGATGCTCGAGTCTCTTCCCCGGGTTTTTAAGCGTGATGTTGACTTTGCCTGAAACCGTCTCGCCGTCGTAGAATAAGAAGTATTTGTCCTTTTTCCCATCTTCTGTCTTGTGTTCTACCTTTTTCCGCGTTTCGGAGTCATTCAAAACTATGTCGATTTCAGCACTTTGACCAAAACCGAAAAAGCTCATTCCGGCACCGTGTGGATGGAAAAATGTTTCTAATGTTAACACGTGATCCAACTCACCATCGAGACAGCGCGTCCTAACTGACCACCTGCTCGGACTATCTCAGAACATGGAGGTTTCCAACGGCTTTAGAAACAATTACACACAGTTATATTATCATACGATCAACACTGTCAACAACCCAGCACCCGATTTTTCTGCTACAAGCAGCGTGAAAAGAGGTACGATAGGAAAGCGACAGTCATCTACACCGGAAGTGATTGTATTCTAAATAAAAGTCTTTACTGTTTAACTCTCTCTGTCAGGCGTTTTCAATCTGTATATAATACATTCCACAGACTTCTGTAGATTTATATTTGGAATATAAATTCAATATAATTCAAACTATTTAAATATTAGGCTCATTATTGAATTGTATACAATATTATTTTGACCATATATCGGAACCATAGGACTTTTATTCCTGAGGTTTCTAATCACATGATACAATTGTATTATTCAGTGACTCACTGACTGTCAAAAACTGTCCAGGTTGACGTTATTTATAGACATTATTGTATATATGAATGCAGTGATATGTGACTGGTGTACTTATATTGATATTATTATTTAGTATTATTATTATAGTAATATTATTATTAGTATTATTTATTTGTTTGTTTTTGTTATTGGGCCTGTATTAAATTCAATTAAAATGATCAGTCAAACAGGCTAATAATGAGATACATAGATTAGTAAATACAATGTATTTGATAATGCTGTGTTGTGGGGAAAAAAATAAAATAATGAATCCATAGTTATGTCTGTGAGTCCCCAGATGTCACGCAGCAGAACATCATGTTGGGTTTTGTGATCTGAAAACCTCTTTAGGCCCATCAGCAGCACACAAACTGACCTGTTATTTGAGAGCTGCAGATCTGTACATTCAAGGGAGATGAAATGATCAATGGTAGAAACTTGAAGGGCTTCGCATTTCATAAATGTACCCTGAAAACACTTCATCTTTTATTTTAGCCTAAGCAAAATTAGATTTCTCTCTTGACCACTGTAGCCTTTTTAAGGCTGGGCACATTTTGAGATGTATTGTTTGTACACAGTGTTACAGGGTTACTCCAAAATCAAAATTCTGAGACATTTGGGAAATACTGTGAATCTCGTTATTCTCTAAGATGGAATACTGTTTGGTTTTATAAGATTTTATCTGGATGTTTCTCATCAAGCAGTCCATTAATCTCATTAAATAAATGATCAAAATATAACAGCAGAGAAAAACATTTTAAGCCCCTTAAGAGGGTCCTATTATGCTTTTCACAAATTAATTATTTATCTGAATGTACTTGTCTTTAATAAAATACATTAGAATATACCAATATGTTGGCTTGTGGCTGAATTTCTTGGTAAAAGCCCTATTTCAAGTCTGAACTTCCAGACAGAGGCAAATCACTTTTAAAAGCAACAACATATTTCTGTGATCTACAGAGAAAAACATCAAGCTGTCAGTCAACTGTGAACTCACAGTCCTTTTCTGCTTGGAAGGTAGACTCTCTGACATAACCAGAGGGAATCACAAATCTTTTAAAGTTGTTAAAGATGCACTTCCTTCACAGCCCTACGCAGATCTACAGAATTGGCTTGCAAGATTGAATTTGCTGGCTTCAAAATGCCAAGAAGTTTCAAAAATAACTTTCCTTTACATTATATTTTTTCATCTGCACTTGATGCACAGATGACTGTGCATAAATTCACAGGTGCATCAGAACTCTCAGACACATCAGACAGAACATTTAAAATGCCATCTTATTTTTCCACTAAAACTTCACTTCAGTCACATCAAAATGACTGGTCCTCCGGAACCCAAGAAGCCCTCTGAGAGGCAGGGTGTCATAATGCTTAACTACATAGTGCCACTTGAGAGATGAATGAAGTGTGCTAGAAAGTTCAAAAAAAGATTTAGCATATGAATCTGATTCCACTGCAGGCACAACTATGAGAAGGAGCTGGTGATTGTAGCAGTGAATGTAGAGAATTTCTCTATCAAGTTGTTCTCTACCAATGCCTGCACTCTACCTTTCACCCACTCATTACAGCTGCACCATCATAACACTGACTGATGATATGATCAGCAGAGTAACCCCATCAGAGAGATGCTTTAGAATTTGATCAGGATAAGGAGATAATGAGAGATTATTACACCTGTCTCAAGTTCCATCACTCTTTATACAAAAGCCTGCTGTGTCTGCAAAGTCATATTTGCATTTAACCTCAGCCAACACTAAGCTTGCAAGCATGTCAATTATCTCATTTTGCATATATTTTGATGTATATTTTGCATTTTGGGGAATGTGTTTTGCAATTTCAGTCAGCTTTGGATCCTTGGACAAAGTATGTTGTTATGATGGCATAGAGGGATTGTAGAAAGAAGCCATTTTCCATCCTTTTTGCTCTTTTAGAGAATGCTTAGGGGGAGAATAAAAACTAATGGGGAAAAGTGAGAGGGGTGATCTGCAGCAACACACAACACAATCATGGTAAGCACAAAAACAGAGTGTGTTGAGATGCATGCTGTGAGATGGCCATGACATCCCAAAGCCTCCTGAAGCAGCTAATCTGCTCCTCAGTCCAGTGGCAGCCACAACACCTCCCCCCCACCGGGGGCCACCCATCCCGGTGATCTACACAGCCCAGACCTGCAACACAGGAAAGAGAACGTCACAACACAAACCAGTTAATCCCTCACAAACTCCCTCAGTTCCTCAGGTCCTCCTCAGGCGACAAGGTGCTCCCGGACCTCTGGCAACATCGGGCTAATCAGTCTTTTAGCCGGCACGGTGTGAGCCAGTTACAATGAACTACTAATGACCCAAGCACACACAGTACATGAGTTCCCCCAAGCTTCTGAACACCTCGCAGTGACCCCCAGGGGGATTGGAGTGAGTGTGTGGTTAAACCATTACACTAACCTGTCACAATGTGGATAAAGGGGCATTATCTGGGTCTTGTGGATGTGTAGCTCCTCTGGGAGCATGAATCGCCAGAAGAACAGTGGTGGTGGCAAGTAAAGTAATCTATGGCAACCAGGATAAAACAGTTACCTGCCTCAGTCTCAGGGAAAGGCCCCAACGTGTCTACTGTGACCTGCTCCATGGGAGCACCTGAGCAGAGTGATTGCAGCAGGGCCCGGGACTGTGGTGTAGGCCCTTTCTTAGCAGTGCAAAGATCACAACAATGCACGAACAGTTCAATGTCAGCATGACAGCCAGGCCAGTAGAAACTCTGTCTCAGTCTCTGCAGTGTTTTAGCCAGTGCCTGACAAAAGTGACAAGATTTCTATTGCTTTTTTGGTTTCATTTAATTGACATTTCGTTGTCAACTTCCTGTTTGATGTTGACCACGCCCCGTTATATGATGTCACATGAAATAAACATGTAATTTCTATGAAGTTGTTCCACTGAAAGGGTTTAGTATCATGAGTATTTACTTTTCAAGGCCAAAAAAAATAAAATGCTACTAATCCCATGCTTCAGTATAACTGAACTCACTCAAAGTACAGTTTAAATCTTTACAGTTTAATATATGAAAACTCTTATTGCCTCATATATCCCGCTGAATGTTTCACTGCCGTGTTGCTGCATTTATTCAACGATTCTTAATGTTCACCTGAAAGAACCGACTCCTAGAGCAGACTCGTGAACGACTCATCATTACAACCTGCTGTTTAATGCTTTGCGTTCTTCTGTGCGCTATAACGTCACGATGTCGTTTTTTTTTTTTAGAGCAGCCACACATTTAATCTAGTTTTAGAATGTTTTTAGAATTTACAGTGGTTTCCATGACAACAAAGGAAGCGACACTCCTCCGGGTATCCCTAACAACGATTAAACATTAGCGTGTAAGTGAGCCAACCGGCTGTTTGAGGCAACTTCACATTTATGTACAACAGTAATTGATTTTTATTCGTGCTTCAACCCAAATTGATCTGTAAATCAACGTCCAAGAATTGAATTAGAGGCTTCGCAATGGCCAAGAAGACCGGAGAAAAGAAAGCCACACTGGCAGAAGCTTTCATCCAATTCCAGTAAGTTAACTCCCAAAAACATACAGAATGAACATCCTTTCCTTTCAAGCTTTCCTATTTCAAATGTAGTAACCTGAGTTTGATCATTGGCACTTAGAATTGAAGTTAAAAGTAAAGAGATTGAAGAACTTGAGGTAGAAGTAAAAGAACTGGAAGCCAAGAAACAACAACTTGCTGAACTGGTAAGACTCCAGGCAAACATTTCAAACTGCTCTTCTGTATATCGTATCTGTGTGGGATCCTAGGATCTTTGATGCCAGAGTGATTAGATGATTGATATGTTGCTAAAGGGGTGACACGGTGGCTTGGTGGGTAGCACCGTCGCCTCACAGCAAGAAGGTCCCGGGTTCGATCCCCGGGTGGGGTGGTCTGGGTCCTTTCTGT
>JAOVVG010000009.1:7507584-7527380 GCA_028566375.1 Leptodoras nelsoni
CATTTGGCAGACACCCTTATCCAGAGTGACTTACATTTATCTCTTTTATACAACTGAGCAGTTGAGGGTTAAGGGCCCTGCTCAGGGACCAAGAGTGGCAGCTTGCCTGTGAACTGACAACCTTCTGGTCAGTTAAGACAACCAATGTCTTAACCACTGAGCTCCGACTGCCCATGTTAATTTATATGTAAATCAATTGTATGAGAATTTCCACAAGAAAATCCCCATAATTAAAAAAAAATAGTTTGTTTCCTACTCATGCTTCCTGAGTGCGTGAAAATGTACACATGAAAAAACTAACTAATACAAACTTTGATTAATCAGCTTCAAATCATATCAATTTGCAATTAGTGAGTTATAAATACAGATTATGCTGTCAGAAACAGCTTGCGTGTAATATGGATGCATATGTAAATGCCTGACAGTAGCTACAGGAGCTCTACAGTTCCCGACACCAGCTTTTTTTTTAGAAAGCTTCTTCAGACAGCTTCTTCAGATTTTGGAGTATGTGTGTGTAAGAGTTGCATAGGCAGCTGACGAGTGTACAGGCGCAGGTTGTGGAGCTGCAGGTGCAGAGGGAAATTTGGCAGCTATACAAGAACGTAGGGAGTGTTGAGCATCAGCAGCAGATCCAAAAACTGCAGTCAGAACTCGAGACTCTGCAGAAAACCTTTCAGGCAGTATCAGGTGAGCTATAGTCATTTATGGTTTATGATTTGTCTTCATAGGGAAGATAAATTGCTTTTCTAACTGCTGCACAGAAATGTTATGTATGTTGCTGTCTTAGTGTTTTTGATAAGATTAACTGTACTGCTGACTAATAGAAGTCTGTTTATCACAGAAACTATTGAGAGCTCTCTGAAAGCAACCATGTGCAAGATTGACAAGAATGTCTCACTGCTGGTTGAGACAGAGTCGCGGCTTGCTAGAGAGGTATAAACATTTCACCTGTAGCTTCCTGCATATTAAATTAAAGTGCATATTGCCAAAATGCTCAAAACCTGTACTGTTTCAGAGGGCACTAAAACAGGTTGATCACAGTCTTCAGAAAATCAAAAAGAATGACTGGCTAAAGAAAGAGGTGAGATATTTTTATAATTCTTATTATAATATATAACAAGCAAAGTGCTCATGCACTGGTGCTGCACTAATCACTCAGTCTAAATACACAACATGAACAAACCTGCTCATTTAAAATCTTTACATTGATTATAGGATATGGAGATTTAGATGATGTTTTTAAACCTTTTTTATGTCCCTTGCCAGCTTGTTATATATCATGAGGAACTCTCAGTACTGGAGGAAGCCGTGAAGAACTTAGAGGAGGAGAATTTGGAGCACTTAAGCCAACTGTTTGAGCAGCGCCTCAATGATGTACAAACCTCGAGGTGCTGTTGACTGCAATCATGATCATTTAAGCGCTTTGGAATACTATATAGGCCAGGGATCTATTTTATTGTAAAATATATTGCATTCACACCCTCGGCACAGGCATATTTTAATACAATCATGTAAAAGTGTACAGTAATATTTGTCTATTTTTCAAGCTGACATTAGACGTACATGTTTTTTAGTTGTCATTATGGTTGTGATAAATTCTTGACCATTTTTATTTTCCCTTATTTTCCCTGTGGCTCTTCATCAAAAGCTAGGCATGTTTACCATTGACCCATTTATACTATACTATATATAGCATCAGGTTCCCAGGATTGGGGTAAAAACTGACTGGTCTGAATTCTAATTCATCCTAATGTTGTTACAGCAATGTGTTCCTGACCCAGCCTGAAGACTTGGAGCAGAAACTCAGCCTTCCTGACAGTGCAGGTGATCCTACCATGTGAACTCACATGGCTTTTCCTAGTGTTAGACTTTACAAACCACAAGAGGGCGCTAAGAATATAATAACTGAGCAAGGCCTGACACCTTCAAAGTTAGTCTTTTTATTCTCATTATAAAGGATATTCAGTTGACAAAACAAATATTGCTTGATTTTATTCTCATTATAAAGAATATTTAGCTAACAAAACAAATATTGCTTGATTAGTCTAAAAATGTCTAAATGGCTAAATATGTGGCAGCCTAGAAAAGAGGAAATTGTGTTTCCACTATGTATAATTCTGGAAACTACAGTTTTCCCTGAACTGAAAATTATCTGCATCTCAGTGCCAAAAGTTAAAATGGAAGAAATAGTTAGAGAATTAATCTCTGATTAATCCAGTGAGTTTAGTTCTTAGCAATATTATGTTTTATTATTATACTGTAATCTAAATAAAATATTTCCATGTTGTTTTGGTTAAATATAAACTGATCATCCATAACATTAAAACCACCTGCCTAATATTGTGTAGGTCCCCCATATGCCTCCAAAACAGCTCTGGTCTGTCATTGCATGGACTCTACAACACCTGTGAAGGTGTTTTGTTGTATCTGGCACTAAGCCCTTGGCAGCAGATATAAGGTCCTGTAAGTTGGGCCTCCATGGATCGGACTTGTTGCTCCAGCATGTCTCAAATATGTTTGACTGGATTGAGATCAGGGGAATATGGAGGCCAAGTCAACATCTTGAAGTCTCTGCTTGTACTTCAAAACATCGCTGAACAATTTTTTGCTGTGTGGTAGGGTGCATAATTCTGCTAAAAGAGACCACTGTGAAGCGACTGTGCTACCCACCGAGCCAACGTGTCGCCGACCCAGTAATCTACCCATCACAATTTGGCTCTTGTTGCTCAGAACCTTACTCTGCTTCCAACACATCATCAAGAACTGACTGTTCACCTGCTAACTAATATATCCCACACATTGATAGATGCCACTGTAATTAGATAATGCTATTTACGTGTCAGCAGATTAAATATTATGGCTGATTAGTATATATATATATATATATTTAGGCAGAAAACTACATATTCATAACTTTATTTTCATAATTTTTAAGCAATTGGGCCTATTATTCAACAGATATACTTACCGGTTTAAATATGCAATTATTGAAGATCCTATAGAAACTCCTGTGAAGCAGAATCAAGTTAGTCAAAGCACAAGAAATGTGTCATCAACAGCAGTGTAATGAAAATGTATTAATTTACAGATGAATGTATGCTTAGCCAAGCAGCCCTCAGACCAGTTCTTTGGATCAGGTCTGAGTGACATCCTCTAACTCATTTATCAGTGAAACAGTCAGTGAACGGCAACTCTATTAGGCATGTTGTAGCTGGACACTTCCTAATGTGGATAAGTATCATTGTGGTATCTTTTACCAACAGATCCTCTTTTAATGTGTGTCCCCCCCCTTTTTTTCACAGCGGAAATTGGGAAGGAACACCACCAGCGGTCTGGGGAGTTGGAGGAAGATGAAACGGTTGAAACGGATCACAGCTGCAAGCCCTCCTCCCCTACTCCCCATCTCAGTGCACTGCTGTATGGCAGCCAGAGCGACCTCAGGGTGAGTTCTTTGCCTTTCTAAATATGACGTTTGAAACAGGAATTCTTTTGCATAAGAGAACAGGCGTTCTTACCTTGAATGTTTTTTTCTTGCCAGGTAAAATTTAAGCCATTTACGCTGTGTAGGTACAACACTTTTCAGAATCGGAGGTTGCTGCAGTCTTGTTATTACTTTAACGAGTTCTCCATATATAACATACATCCTCTACAATTACTCCAGGGCAATTACTTTTATGAAACCTATAATAACAGTCTTAGATTAGACGGATGATGAAAAGATTTTCTTTGCTTGGATTTACCATTTAATTAGAGAATTGGGTTTACAGATCTCATAAAAACTACTGTCGACATGATCTCAGCTGCTTAATGATGAACAGATCGCTGTATGTATACATCCTTTACCCTTTGGCATGTTCTAGGAAATGAAATTCTGAGTTTTCTGCCTAAAATATATCCAAAGTTGTAAATGTACTAATACACTTCATATCCTCATAGTGTGGTGTGTAGGTGGAGCTGAATTTTCCTCTTTGCCTGGCAGGAATATAGATGGGTCTGGCATTGCTCAGACACACTGACTTGCCTTGTTCCTGTGACCAGAAAGTAAAAACTTGCGTATGTATGTGTCTGTCTGTCTGTGTGTAGGAATCGCTGCACCTGGGCCCTTTGGAGAAGCAGCTGCTGTGTGTAGTTGGCCAGGCCATGCCCCTTAATCCTTTGCCATCTGACCCTGAGGATTTGGACACGTTAACACACCTAGGCCTGTTCCAGTCACAAGATGGGACTCTCACAACGAACATCATTCACAACAAGTTCCAGTAAACATACAATTGTACTCTAAAATATGCTTTTCCATTTTTGAAAACAAAAGACTACCAAATGTTCTACTTTTATGATGGTGAACGCATTTATCACACCCCCAGGGTGGACAAATAAGTAGCCTGAGCGATTAGTTTTTAGGCCTGTGGACAAGTAGGCTTTAGAGGAATAGTGGTCACCAGCATTTGTTTCCTCATTCTGCAACGAGAGCAAGCATTTGATTCCAAGTTATGTGTATTTAAATGCAATTGCTGTAATTATAGTACTCACTGTCTGTTGTACTACACATACTATACAAGTTAGATTTATTAGTTGGCACCAATCAGAAACATGGCTATGTGCATAGTTTGTGGCAGAGCCTGACCATTTACGATCAATAAATCTTTATAAAGTCCAATGATTTAATAGCTATTTACAGATTGAATCCACAAATTACAGGTTAAATACAGTGGCATGGTTGTGCTATAGGAGACTTTCTGCTGATATGATTTAAATTGACTTCAAGTGAAGAATCACTGCAAATCAATACATTCTTCTGGCTGATCACCTTTATCTTATGATGAAACTATCCTGATGGGGGTGGTCTCTTCCAGGAGAGCTGTTCTGGCAGCATGTGGTGGCCCAAAACCTTACTAAAGCCCTGTTTATACTTAGTTTTAAAATGCATCTTGGGTGCCCGATTGCCCAAGACGTATATTAAAACCATGTGTAAACATGGTCCAACACACTGTTTTTCCTTTCATTTCTCACCAGTCCATTTTTATTATTATTATTATTATTATTATCCCAGTGGCCAAACATTTTGGTATAGTTGGGCTGAAGATTCTGCTGAAACCAGTCAACCTTGATGAAAATTATCTCAAACACACTTAAACAAAAATGATACCATATGCTGGATGACTATGTTGTCCAGCCACACTTGCCCATTATTGCAGGGGTACTCGAAAAATTCTATATAGCAGCTTATAGTATGTCATGTACACCCTACAAAAATCACTTGTCACAAGCTGCTCATGTAAAGATACTAGGCAGATGTAGTTTTATTTAAAAGACTATAATGGATATTATGTTTACGTACAAAATATTGGCTTGCTGACACAAACATGACATTATATAAAACCACACAGGATAAGAACTATGGTCTGTACTTAACCAGGAATTTATGTATTCATCTCACCACACATCTGTGGAAAACAAATCATAGGCCTGGGGAGCACATTGGGGCTCTCAGTTGCCTGGTGGGATAGCTAATAGGTTTCTGATTTGTCCACACCTAATCTGTGACATGACAATACCTGCATGAATCGCAAATGAATAACACCCATATTACTATGTAAGAGTTTTGCAAATAAACCACAGCTCTTGTGGAAGCTGCTCTTTTATTTGAAAATCAACCAAGTTCTGCTCACATACATTTTATATAGTTATAAACAAAAATAGAATCTGCAGGGACAATGCAGCAAGTATGCTAAATCAATGGAAAGAATCACTTCATATTGGGACCATCTTTCACACGCTCCCCTATTGGACAGGGTCTGGGTTTATTTACACAAAGCACCGATCAACAGTGCTTCCCTTTCCCATGTTCTACTGCTCCTACTGCTAATTTACAAAGACACTAACAACCCCACCCTGATGATGGCAACCTGTGACATATACACCCATTTCCCTGTGGTCCTACTTCAGTGAAGGCCACCTCTAGTGCCAGTGAAAGAAAGATGGCCCAAGCATGAAGGCTACTTTGCACATTCAAGATGGAAAACCAACTGTATAACTGTCAATGTAAAATAATGACGTGCCAAGCATAAAGCAAAACAGCCCTCCCCTAAGCAATGCTGCAGAATCACAAATGTAGTGATGCCACTCAATACATGTTCCCTGTGGAAAATAAATCTAGGCACAGAATTAACCATGTGAATTAATAAATTGTGTACTCTCCTCCCATTTCCCTTGCAAAATGCAGGGGTGAGTTTGAAATAATTGCACTAGAGGAGGAATGGGTTTCAAAGAATACTTAGTGCTCCATGATTCAGTTTACAGGTGATTTGATTTTTTCCCCCGTTTCTTTACCATGTTCTTTTTAAACACACTCACTCTCAAAATCTAATGCTGCAATCATACACATGAAAGCATATTCATTCCTATACACCTCCCATTAAGGAAGAGATTGATAAGGTTTTTTTTTTTAGATAATTTTTCCGTCATGTCTTCAGTGGGTAAATCATAAATAAATACAAACAATACACAAGGAATGTTTACTGTAAATGTAATAATATGAAAAAAAAGACAAAAAAAAAAAAAAACATAACAGAGACTGCAGTCACCATTTCTAAAGGGTAATGATTCAATTAGGGAAGGCTGATCAGAAAATAAAAGAAATAATGTCAGCCCCACCCTGGTCTCTTATTCAAGTTTGAAATGGGTAATGTTCCCACTATGTCTTTACATCCCTCTTCCCTGCCTTGAAATTACTCATGTGGCTTTACAGATTACAGATCGTTCAGGAACAGTCTTGTACAGGAGAAAACACCTGCAGATGTGTTACTGTTAGACAAATTACAAAAGACTTGCAAGGCTGCCTAACACCTCTTATCATACACCACCCGTTTACCCCAAAAACCCACCCGCCCACCCTGCTTCCTGTCCGGGTCAGTACTGGAGTCAAACAGTGATCTGGGGACAGATTAAAGGTTTGAGATTGGAGACTGTGTGATTCGTCGTCATGGAGCCAACACTCGTTGCAACTTTACATGAACTGCATCTGGAACGAGACAGAAACACATTACTACAGTTTCAGCTCAGGGCTGTACAAACCCTAGTGGAACACCAAAAGGGGGCCTGGGTGCACTTACATTCACAGTATTCCCCCCCTTGGATTTCCAAACAGTTTGCAGTGTTACATCCTGGACATGAAATGGACTTTTAATAAACAACCATTAATAGCAAAGTGGGGGAAAAATCAATGTAGTTTACAAAAAACATTTACAAATAAACATAAAAGCAACCAAGATGATAAGGGTAACTTTTGCAGAGCTGTAAAGATCCATAGCTCAAATGAAAGAATCTGTTCATAAGACAACCATAGCCTGGGCAATGACCGGAGAGATAAGGACAAAAGTTTGCCAAAAGGCATGAGACTACATTTAAACTTTTTGTCCCACAATACTATATTTGGCAGAAACTCAACACTGTTCATCAATATGGGAACACCAATCGCCATACTGAAGCATGTATGTGGTAGTCAAAGTGGTACAGTGATACAAAACCAAGAACCTGATTGTTAGAATGTCCCAGTCAAACCCCAGATATCAATAAGATTGAGTCTGTGGCATTGCTTGAATACACCACCAGTGCAAAGTACTTTCTGAAAGAGTGTTTGTCAGCAAGTGAATCACAATTAAAACAAGCACCTTTAAAATATTATCCATACTGTGTAAACCAATAAATATCCAATTAAGTCCATTTCCATTCCAGCTTGCAACACTACAAAATGTGGAAGGGTTCATTGGAGTAAATTAGTGAAATGTATATAAAACAAGTTGGTCTGATTTGTCACTAGTCATAATAATGGTGGAAGATAACTGTAATAGTAATATAAAAATAAGCAATTGTAATAAGATTTCTACATTTCATCTTAGTGACCACCAAACACCGCAGTTATAAAATGAACTGAAAACAAGTGTTTGGATAAAGGTAGGCAATGACTAATGCAATGATTCACAGGAGGTGAAGCACAACACAACAAAATTAGCAGCAACATAGAACATTTGACATATTTGGAAATGCTTGTAAACGATGTACGTCACAAAGCTTATTTTATTTCTATAATAAGAAGTGAACTGTAAAGAAAAGTAAACAGGGTGTAGATATTAAGGTGGATGTTAATAGAAGCAGACCCAGTGCTATTAACATGCAGCACATACACACATGGCCCAGGCATGCTGTACCTAAAAGTGTCCCTAAAGGAATTCCTTGAGAGAAAGCTGTGCAAAGGGGTCCTGTCCTGGAGGCCTGAGAGGACTCTGACTGGAGGGACTAGAGGCAGCCGAGGGCTAGTTCAGAGAGAATGAGAAAGTGTGAAGGAAGCCACACACACACACACACACACACACACACACACACACACACACACACAGAGGAGGGAAAAACCACATTGCCAGAGTGGCTAGAAAATGAAGTCTCGAGATCAGAGAAAGGTCTGCTTCTTTAAGTATGCATACTAGCATACTACAGAGATGAAAAGATGGCATGATAGAAACAGGATAAGCATTGTTTTGTTTTGTTTTTACTGATAGAAATGGAATGCATCTCTGCAGTTATATCTCAGTGCATCCATACTAGCTTTGTTCAGAAGAGCCCTGTAATGGAACATGGTGACGCATGACATTCATTCATGTGCTTTCTGAACAGTGTGTCAAATGTTCCAGAGATGTTTTTGCTCAAGGAAAAGAATTCCATTAATCAGACAGCAGCATCTCTTCAGGTAGATCCAAGAGAAGCACAGTGTGCTCATGTGTCTCAGACCAGACTGGAAAATTACAGTAAATAATGGGATGTCTACTGTCTACTCAGGGAAACCATATTGGGACTTTACCATAAAATCTGTGGCATGGTACAGTGGTTAACCAAGTCTAAAAGAGGTCACGTGTTCCTACCTGAGCTCCTGTGATTGGGCCAAAAGGGTTAGCTGGCCTCATCACAGGTTGCGTGTACATCATGGTAGGTTGTGTCATCATTGCCACTGAACCCATCTGTGATGGCTAGACCAACAAACAAGAAAATAAATACATTTTACATTTTTCTAACACTGCTTAAACCAAACTCCTGCTAACTGCTCCCAAAACTAGTTTGATTAGAAGTCATTTTCAGGTGGCTGACATATATACATACATGCCCATATATACAGTGTGTACAGATGCTCATTATCATCATCATCATCATCATCATCATTCTAGTGTTCTGGTATTGGTCCCACTTGCTGAATTATAATCCAAAAAGTGTCAGAAATAAAACTGTTCTCTTTAGAATTACATTTAGACACCCCTGGCTCAAACCCATACCTTGGGTCAAAGATAGAAATGGCTTACTGTTATTGTTTTAACCATCATTTACAACACTGAGCATCTGTCATGCTGACGGACACCACCCTGTTTTGAACAGGTTAATATGTACTAAAAGAAAGGGATGTTTCTGTATGAAACTGTAGCAGAGTTGAACGTTCCATTCTGCCTTCATCTGCCTCTACTAAATATAAATGCCACTCAGAACAGCTCACACAGGTGCAGGGAGTCAAAGAGCATCACAAAACGGTCCACTTAAGTAGTCCATTACGTCAGCAAGCATTATGATCAATTTGAACAGATTCCTATCTGTTGAATGAAATTAATGAAAATCAGAGAAGTGAAAATTTGTGTCCTGTACTTCCACTCATTGCAACATAATTATTGACACTTGCGGCATTATAAACATTTACGGCAAAAGTTTATGAAAACCATTTTTATTCTTAATTAGCTTAATCTAACAGTAGAAAATATGGAACGTCCAACCTTTAAATCGATTCAAATCGAATTTAGATTGTAACAAAATTGAATAACATGAGTCAAACATATTAAATCTCATTTATTACAGGCATTATTAATTTACTTAATCTTAAAAGTGTTGCTTGGCAAGTCTAATCCCAGTCCCAGGTGCAAAAGTTTGTGTTGGCAAAGGCAAATAAGTAAACAAACAAACTAAAGTAGCCTGCTGTTGCATATTACTGTTAACTAATAAATGGTGTTTGTAGAATTGTTGTATAAAAGCAACATCATACTTATGCTGTTTTATCATAGCCTTGCTGATATTCAGTATAGGAGTACTCCCTCTTGTGTGATATTGCTTAAATAAGAATGGATAATATAGAGCAAATTATATGAGAGTACTCCTTAACAGAATCCCTCCAGATCCTCTAGCGCTCCAGGTCCTCCATTTTAGCTCACTGCATGCATTTTCAATGGGGTTTAGGTCAAGGGACTGGGGTAGCCATGTCAAGACCTTGTCTTTAGTCATTGCATCATTTTTGTGTGTGATCAGACACATTTTAGATCACCGTCCTGCTGGAAGAACCAACCATAACCCAGTTGTAGCCGTTTTGGAAGAGTCAGCAAACAGTCCTGGCACTCTCAGCGCTTAAAGCAGTGCATGATGTCAGCAAGATTCTCAGGGCATTTGGTGGAGCCACCATACTTTGCATTTCGAATTAGTTTCTTTTTCTGTGCCACCGCCATGCTTTGTATACCATTCTACTCTCTTGACTCTCTCACTTTTGACCTCTGAGGTTGAAGGTTGTGTGTAACACCCTTAAACAGTGGGTTAGTAGAAATTACAACTACATATAAATCCAAGAACCCCTACGCACCCCAAGAGCAGTCAAAAAACCTCTAAAGTACATACAAAGAAGTCCTATTAAAAACAAGAACACTGTCTTTAACAATTCAGTTTAAATAATTGTACTGTAAGAGTGTGAGACTGAGATCGAGTGTGTTATATGGTGAAAACAGAAATGAATCGCAGAGCTAAGGTTACACAAGTGAAGCGGAGCCACAGATCAGCATGTTGCCGACATTACATTCCCTGTTAAACATTAGCTTTAATGTGTGGCACATGCTGGAAAACAGATCTTTACTCTACTGAGAAACACAGTACAATTCCACAAGAATGAGAAAAACACATCATGTCACCTTGCAAAGAGCAAGGCTCCTGACTTCCAATTGGACTCCCACAAACACCCCCACATTCCTATTCAATTCATTCTAGAAACCAGTGCACACAAGCAAGTTGCAAGAAAAGTGTGAACCTCTTAATGCTTAATGAATCTAAGAACAAAAGCTGAAATGTATGAACAGTAGACGGAGTGTCGGCGTGAAGAGGTGCGTTTTCTGCACCTTTCATGCCTCCGCACTGCCATAGCTGGGACTGAGGGCAGAACAGCAGCTAATCAATATGCAGGCAGAAGAGCAATGTAATTATCTTGCAATGCTTTTAATTAACCATTTATATTCAGGTACTTATTTTACATTGTAGTAATGTTGCTACCCTGTTGCACAATATCAGCAGTCATTAAAGGAGGGGGGAACAAGGTTATTTACAGTCTCTAGGACATTTTGCAAGGATTCTCATTTACAAGAGATCCCTTTTGCCAAAAACACCATTACATTAGGCAACAGCATGGCTAATTTTCCTCAAGATTAAACACCATTCTAAATGAACCTGAAGAATTTTTTTAACCAATACACCATCCTATGTAGTTTCTATGTGTAAACAAGAAGAAGAATAAATAGCCGTACAAGAATTTATATGAAAAAAATCATGTATATAATTCTGTTTATATCCAAGGCTGCCGATGCTACTCACCACTGCATATCCCATTATGCCTGTGGGTGTTGTGGCAGGGAAAGCCATGACGGACGGCGCCTGAGAGAGACACAGTCAAGAGTTAGAAATGTTGGCAGTTCAGAATGCACTGCTCAGAAAGCTGACAGAGTGCCATTCAGCTCAACACCTCCAGCATCAGAAATTCCACTCAAAGGAGCACGCCAAGACCACAAGAAGTCTTTCACCTCCCACCTTTACACACACACAAACGCAGGCACGCACACACATACATTTCAGTTCATAATAAAAACATTGTGTGGATGGACAGATTACAGAGCTTTCTTTAAATCCTGGGTAGACATTTAACAGCTCTTAATCTTAATAAAGTCATTACACATGTTTTCCAGTGCATCTGAATGGCAGTATAACCAGAGAGAAACAGATAGGGGAAACAGGACATATATCTGAGCAAGAGTTTGAGACAGTCTGTGTCTGTGTGCTTGAGCAAATGCATCCTCAATGGTAGTGCAGCTAGTAGCAGGTGCAGAGCTTGATTCAAAGAGGAGTTCTTTGTAAGAGAGCTGTGAGATTCTCAAAGAGGCTGAGCCCATGGACAGAAACACTTTTGTTTTTACTTACGGACCATTCAAACGTGTGAAAGGGGCTTCTCAGCTAATCGTTATCAGGCTATTCATTTTACTCAGAGGATGGGGATCAAATGGAAAATATATATAGGAAAAGAATACATTGTAAATGGCTTCACGTTCCCATTTAGGATTTAATAGTTAATTAAATGCAGATTGCTGTACATCACAATATTCTGCATTATTGCAGATCCACAAAAAAAAAAAAAGACAGCCTCGTGTGCTTATTAAGGTTTTGTGTTAGTCTTAACTAATCCTAAAGCTTATGTATAGATTTGGATATATTCAACAGAGCCATCTCACATTAGCCAAATATTCCAATGAAATTACACCATACAAAAAGTTACACTGATCAAGTCATATGATCGCAGCAATCTAAAAAAGAAGGAAGGGAAATTGTGGAAGATAATACAGGTGACTGTCATGCTGTGGAAGCTCTTGGTTAGTTCAGCTGGTCACAGTGAGTACAGAGGCTTCAGTGTGACTCTGAACAGTGTGTGTGCATTGGTATGCAAACACCCACTCTTATAAAGGACGCTCGGACATGCATGCACACACTCGTATCCACGCACACGGTACTGTGACCACAGTAGAAGCTGTGAAGTTAATAATATACTCATGCGTCTCAAAACAGTTCAATCATTGGACTTACGTATTGTGGGAAATGCATGCCATTCTGTTTATTCCCCCAGATGAAAATTTCACAATGCAACAGACAGTTAGAGGACACAAAAATACAAAATGACACTGTAACTCAATATTTTAAACATACTACAGGACTGTTTACTGAGGGTATCTTGCTGCTCAGAGATATGCCTTAAGGTGTCTTATTGTGTAAAGGACTGAAAAACCTGTCTCTTCTCACCATACTGGCAGGGTTCCATGTAGTAGTCGGAGCAGTCTTTGGTTGCCAGTTGGTTCCACCGGTTAACTTCTTTTCACAAGGCTGACTCCAGTGGATGTCACTTCATACAAACAAAGCTGTCAGCATAGACTTCATGTTAACACAGACTGCAAAGTGTCTTTGTGTATGCACCTACTTACTTTTTTGCTGTGCCATTTCCAATACCCAGATCTACAAAACAGAACAGAACATGCAAATGAAATTCAATGCTTTACATCATAATCACAAAATAGCCAATGCAATATTAATTACATGGTTAAAGGTATATAAACAACTGACCATCACATCCATTCCAAAACTTAACATGGACTTAGTCTCCCTTCTGCTCTGATAATACCCTCCACTCTTCTGGGAAGGCTTTTCACTAGATTGTGAGGTTTGTACTCATTTAGTCACAAGTACATTAGCCAGGTCGGATACTAATGCCAAGAGAGAAGGTTTGTGATCCAGTTCATCTCAAAGGTGTTCAGCGGGGTTGCTATAGCCTATAAAACACATCTTACACAACTGTGTGTGTCCAATTTTGTTGCAAAATTTAAAGAAGGCTCACTTGGTGTAATGGTCAGGTTTCCACATACTTTGTACCATACAGAATGTTTTTTTTTCCACATATACACAAATAGCAAACACATACTGCCCACAAGGTTGGCCAGAGATGAGTCCAGGTCATCAGACACCAGTTTGCCAGGCTGCTGGGCACTGGGTGGCATGCTCTGGTTTGGAGACGCTACTGTGGGTTTCAGGATACCACCTAAAACATCATCTTTGCAAGAATGCAGGGATAAATCAAGAAAGAAGGAGGAGAGCAAAAGAAGGAGTAAACAATAAAGAGCAGAAGATACAAGACAAACCATATTTATTGTAGATGGAGTGAAACCTCATTAAAATGTAAATAAACTGGAAAAGTGCATTTCTCCCTCTTTAAACAGACAGCATTGACTCACCAAAGTCATGCATGCCATGCAAAGCCAAGGCCCAGAGTTCACCCACACAGCATAGAAAGAGACAGAAAAATGGGATACTATCAGTATAATATTCCAACACACTGGACACTTGATTAAATTAGCATGGTTGGAGTATACCACAAAGTGACTTTAAAATAACTCATCACATGTACTAAGAGTAAAGAAGGCTTTAGAAGGTGTCTACAAATCGAATGCAGTTCCTCTGCATGTCCTGCGCGTGCAAAAATGATCTTAAATCATTTTATATCAGCATACTGACTGGATGCAGAAAAATGCATATAGTGCCTCTTAAGTGCACAAAGTACAGCCATTCATGCTGAATATCCCCATTTCACACTTATTCAGAAACATGTATGCCACATCAGGTACAGCACTGTGACTCCCTGCCCTCATGTTTCAGCTGAGTGGAGAAGCAAGAGAGGATCTATCTCCTAGCAACCATTACAAAAGGCATGAGGGAGGAGAAAGACAAGCGTAGTGAAAGAGAAATAAACATTCTTACCAGCAGCGTCTGTGCTGTTAGCGGTGGATTTACTGCCGAAGACAGAATCAAAGTCAATGTTAAGGCCAGAAGAGCTGGCTGGCTGAGGGATGGGAGATGCTGAAAACCCTGAAGAGCACAAATGAGAAGGTGACCTGGTTAGATGTTAAAGCCAGGGGGCAAATCTGCCATCAAATTATAATCCACCATTGTGCACAGAATTTTGTAGTCTCTTAACGTGAATGGATCAGTTCACTTCCATTCCTCTCACTTCCTGAGAAACAAAGGTGTTATAGCCAGTGGACTGGGGCATTAGAAAACACTTAATTCTAGGAACTGCTGCAACTTCAACCACACCCTAACTCTACTCAGTAATATACAAATGTCACCATTTCTGTGTAGTCTATAAGAACTCTTTGACCCTGCCACTTAGACATAAAATGGAGTGCATTGGGCATAGGTCTTGGTGCTGTATAACTACTGTTAAACAAGGACAAAGGGCAGAAGAAAAGACCAGATTTGAAAGAGGAAAAAAAATGAAGACATGGGAAATCAAGTGTTAACAGAAGTGGTTTTGGGGAAAAGGAGGCAGGAATCATCACCTACCTCCAAATAGTCCAGCTACAGTGGAAGGCTCGGGGTGGAACATTGGGGTGTTAGAGTAGGGGCCCGGAGAACAGAACGAGTCTATCACAGCAAGAAGAGTGCAGACAAGGAAAGCCAGAGGTGAAATATTAGTAAAGTAACACAGACTGAAAGCAATCAAACAGGCTTTCTGAGACACAGATCTCATTTTAGACCATTTTCAGTGGGATTTAAACAACATTGCCAGTCTGATTCTGATATCTGTATCCAGAAAACCCAACCTGTAAAGAAAAAAAAACAAAGAATTGAAAATATTTTATCAAAAACAGAATTAAGAGCTATTTTAAAACCAACTACAAGCCAAGGAACCAAATTAATCCAAGAGGAAGAAGTTTTGCTACAGGAAGTTCAAAGCCTGCAAAACAAAAAAACAAAAACAAAAAAAAAGCAGCACACAGGGCCCTCTGGTGTGGAGCCATGTTTTCTGAACCTAGAAAACATTCACACGTGCATCTGTACCTGAGAGAAAGCCCGCTATCCGAACACAGGGCTCAAGAGTGCAGGCAACTGAAGAGCTTGAATCAAGAAAGCGACTGTAATGATCTGGAGAACCAAAACATACGGGTTTACATCCTGAAAAACTTAGAGACTAAGGGTTATGGAGCCTAAGCAAAATGGGAGCAGGTGACTTCAGCATATACTATTAATATGATAGCTTATAGTGTAATTTTACAGTGTTTCACACTTAGGAAACATGTTTCAGGTGTAATTGCCTATACGCTACCATGCTGGAATATTCCTTTAAGCATTATCTATACAAACCAAATAATAAATGTTGAAGCAAACGGTATCTTATATGGACAGCAGGATGGACCTAAAAGCATGCGATTAACATCAAACTATAGCTAAACAAAAGCACTGCTGGATTTTAATTGGCCAGGTCCTCCATCAAAGCCACTGCAACTGAAATTTCATATGCTGCTATGTAGGAGTTTGGTTGCCATGCTCTGTAATTTAGCATCATCATATCTAATCCCATGTTTGAGATTGCTGAAACTTTTCTGCTATTAAATGCCAGTGTGCATTATGAATGCTTAAAATTAGCACCAGAATGTCTAAGCAGGCTTTGTGGGATTTTATTTTTTGAAATGTAGAGTTTTTACTTATAAATAAGTTAATAGACAGCAGTGGTACCTAAATAAGATGCAGCCTGTACCAGACTTGGGTAGATGCAAATAGGGTTGGCTGGCAACCGAGTACCATAATAATAAACAAAACATAGCAACATTACAGCTCCAAACACTGGCACACACTTTATCGCAAAAAACATCTGCCTGTTACTGTTCAGGAAACAGGATACATTGTTTGAGTTGAACAACAATAATGAAAGACTCACTCATTTTCACTCATCATCATCATATTATCTGCTAATCCTACTAGTGGATCGTGGGGGTGCTGGAGCCTCTCTCTGTACTCTTTGGGCAGAAGGTAGGGATACACCCTTGAGAGCTCACCAGTTCATCACAGGGCTGAGACACAGGGCCCTACACCCACACCCAGGGGCAATTTACCATCTCCAATTTGCCTGACTGCATGCCTTTAGACTGTGGGAGGAAACTGGAGCTCCAGGAGGAAACCCATGCAGACGCAGGGAGAGCGTGTGAACACCACACAGGAAGAGCCCTGGTCACACGGGCCCTTCTTGCTGTGAGGCGACAGCGTGATCCACTGTGCAACTGAGTTAACTATAAGAAAATGACCCCCCCCCTCGATTTGTGGTTACTTATTTTGTTCTAGACAGTAAATGGCTGATGATGATGGGTAATGGAACAGGCATTGATTAGGCAATGCAAACAAAATCACTAAGAGCAGCAGACGAAACGCAAACAAAATGTAATGCTTAGAAGGGCAAAAGAAAATCCGTTTACCACTAAACATTTCATGACTGGGAGTCCTAGAAGGAAAACTAACAGCATCTGAAGACAGAGGAGGTGGAGGAACGGCATCGACAGGTTTGGAAAGGAAAGGATTTAAGTTTGGAATGGAGTCTTCGACACTCTCTGAAGAAGTGAAAGGATCTACACAGTCATCAGAAACAACAACAAAAAAAACAAGACATCAAAAAGAAATGTTAGAAAAACCATGAGAAACAGCATGCAGATTTAGGAGTACAAAAGAAATTAGGAAACCACAAAAGCCACATAAGCCGGTTTGTCCAAAAATTATGTCTACTCATAGATTTCCCATTTGAAATCACATTGTTTTGAACAAGACTATGAAATTAAGTGGTGGGTTGCAATGAACATGGAGACATGGAGTACTTCATATATGATGTGTACTAAATCTTTGAAGCAATAAGGGTTCCTTTAAAACAATGATATGTTTAAACAGCCTGTAGTATTTCTGCAGGATTTTATTTACGTGAACAGCATTTTTTTTAAGTTAGAGAATAAGAGAATTTAAGAATAGAGAATAATAAAATGCCTGCAAAAAATGAAGGCAGGCATTTAAGTAATACCCCAAATGCCACAAGCCAAGTTCAAGTAACACTTCTTTGAGCCATTCTTAAATAAAATCTCCATTGTTAGTCTCACTGTGTTGATATTCATGTTCATATTATAGTTGACTAATATATTCAAACGGTCAGCAATTTTTTCCCCCCGATTTTCTCCCTAATTTAGTCGTCTCCAATTCCCACCCATCAGTGCTTCCCTGCCTTGTCACACGACGAACTGCCAGTCAGGGAGGGCGTGCTTCCCCTGATACACGTGACACAAGACATGGCACCACCTCTTTTCGAGCTGCTGCTCATGCAACTGTAATGTTACTGGTGTAATGGCGTAGCGCACCCGCCCACCTCTTGTATGCATGAGCTCACAGACGCCTGTGATTGGACAGTGTCGCGCTGATTGACATGGAGGGAGAACGTATGCTGCCCCTCCCACCCTGAGAGAACGGCCAATCTTGCTCTCTGAGCTCCCGGCTACGGGCAGCTATAGCATCACCCGGATTCGAACTAGCGATCTCCGGGTGATGGGGCAAACGCATTGCCATTGCGCCACTCGGGAGCAATGGTCAGCATTTTGAGGAGCTCTGGACTACTCAGGGTGGTGAAAAAAAACTGAGTAGATGGTAAGAAGATGGTGGCACATGGTAAAGAAAGAGCTAAATGTACTTTGTTAGTCCGAAAAAATATTAGACTAGATGAAGCCAATTTTACAGTCTGCTGGGAAACTCCCATTCTGCTCCTGAAGGAATTCCTCCTTTTCCTAGCCAGATAAAGTTTTAATAAAATCTTGTTCTGTGGTGTAACGAATTCCATTATGACCAATGCTGTGTGAAAGAGCTTTTGGAGCCACCGGTGGCATATCACTATTCAGTCCCACTCAGCTAGTGTTAATGGTCTGGGTGCCACTATTCAATCCCACTCAACATACCTAGTCAAAGAACAAGATCCAGACTTGTTTTAGGATGCTACTGAGGCTGGAGTTGAATATGGCAGAAAATCACTGCAGACACTGCTTTGGACATCACATCTTCCATCCATCTGTCAATAAGCTATAAGCTTCTGTGCTGCATGCTTTCATTCTCAAAATCAATTATTTCAGCTGAATTGCCCATTAACCCACACAAGTGCATTTTATGAATTGGTATGTTCTGATACTGTGTAATGTGATGTACAAATATATTATTTTTGCACATTAATTGCACAGTACTTTGATCATTAAACTCGGAGCCTAAAAATTCTAAAAAGAAGCTGGTAATATGATTTGTAGTCTGTGTTTTGGTGTGTACATAACAGCATGAATAACTCCAACAGTGTAACAAAAAACAATGCCCTGAAATTAAATAAAAAAAACCCAACAACAACTAGTTGAGTACTTTTGTTGAACAGGTTGACTAGTAAATAAGTGCAACCCATAGTTCATGACAGAGCAGACATTAGAACTGCAGTTGCAATCCAAGTCATAAATACACAACCCTTTGGGCACAGGAAGTATTGACCTGGTGCATGGAATCTTTTCCATGACTTTGCACAAAAGTGCCACTGACCTACAGTTGAACTCGGTTAGGTTGAAGTCATAAAACTCATTTATCCTCTCCATAGATTCCCTGCCAACAAACTATAGTTTTAATAAATAGTTTAGGTCATCTACTTTGCACTTGACACATTACATTTTTTCCAGCAAATCTTTATAAACAGATCATTTCCCTTATAATTCAGAAGAATACATACACCAAGTTGACTGTGCCTTTAAATAGCTTGGAAAATTCTAGTAAATGATTTCATGGCTTTAGCAGCTTCGGAAAGTCTAATGGACATAATTTGAGTTAATTTGAGATGTGGCCATGGTAGTATTTTAAGGCCTACCTTCAAGGTCAACTTGCCTCTTTGGTTGACATTATGGGGGAAAAAAAATTGCTTCTACAAGTCAGGTAAATCCTTGGGAAAAATTTCCAAATGCCTTAAGGTTCATCTGTTCAAACGATCATATGCAAGTTTGAACATCATGGAGCCACACAGATATCATACTGAAAAGGTACATATACTGTCTATTAGAGATGAATGTAGTTGGTGCGGGGGGGGGGGGGGGGGGGAACAAAAA
>JAOVVG010000009.1:7529391-7540928 GCA_028566375.1 Leptodoras nelsoni
TACCTGTGTTGTCTTTGACTAATATTTAAATTGGTTTGATGTTCTGAAACATTTAAGTGTGACAAACATGCAAAAAACAGGAAACCAGGGAGGGGGCAAACACTTTCACACCACTGTAGGAGCATGGGAATTTGAGCAGAACTGTTGAGGAACTGAACACAACTCATTTCCTCACCTGTTGGTGGAGCTGGGTGTGGAGAACAGGTCGATTGCTGGAGTGGTGCTGATGCTGCCAGATGCTGTGGATACTGGAGAGGCAGCTGTAGTTGAAGATGTGGAAGGCTTTTTGGAGAGTTCTTTCAGGCGCTGCTCCTGCAGGGAGAATAAACTTGGTTTCATAGGGGAAATTTGGTACCCGCCCAAAAACAAATGTGCTGTATGATGCCAAAAGTCTTGTTAAAACTTCCTAACACAACGTTCCACTCTCAGCATGCAGGACTAATCCTGGGCCTGAATAAAGAAACAAGGTGTATATTTCAATAGTTTACCACCAGGTGTACAAGTGCACTTGTATTATTTCTGTTCTGTGTGTATAAGAGAGTAGTTGAAGTGGCATAACACACCTTGAGTGTTTTTAAACAAGCTTGTTCCTCCTCTAGGGCTGCTTGTTTTTCCCTCTCATCCACTTTGGTGAAAGATATGCCCGTGTTTGCCAGAGAGGATACGGCATTGGACAGGGTACTGGCCCTAAAAAATGAATAAATAAATAAATAAAACAGAAAAAGCAAACAATGGAATGGCAGAGTGAGAAAAACAGTAAAGATGCGAGTTGCTGTATTAACAGAAATGGCCTTCCTTGTCCTACAACACATAGGCATAAATGGATTTAATGGTTTCCCCCAACAGCAGTGACCTTTGACACACGTTTTCCGGCAAAATGTCAGAGCCAGCAAAACTAGACAGTTTATTCTGTTGCATAAAATGCAACTTATCAATTTCCATGCCTGGGATGATCATTTGCACATGAAAAGGTCAGAAAGGTCTGTGTAAGCATGCTAAACCACTGAGGGCTATCAGTTACCCCAAAACACACCAGGGACATCTGCGTTCTACGTTCAAACTCATTCAACAGTTCAATAAAACCTGGCTCTGTGCCAGCTCAAAGCTATCCTAGCCACCCTGACACCCCACACATCAATTCAGAAAATCTCTCACACACATGCTAAATTTGGTACCTTAAGTGACTCATGTAGGTCACTGTACCTGCTGGCTGCTGTCGAGTCCTTCACCTTTTTTCCCTCTAGCGATGCCAAATGCTGCTCCAGTGCATCCAGGAGGCTGCTGGGAGCCTGGAATGACAAGGATTAATTAATTCAAATATACATACTCTCTCTTAAACACACCTAGGTGAGCATGCATAATACTAAATCACCACACAGGGAAGAACATAGCATCAATCACAGAAGAAAAATAGAGGGAGGTGCAGATACTTACACAGACTGTAAACTGAAAATGGAAGGATAAGGAAAGATACAGAATATAAAGGTGGTAGTATGACAGTATTGAAATGCATTTCAGAAAATAAGACTGAGGTTGTAGATATTGACATTACATAAACCA
Source organism: Leptodoras nelsoni (assembly GCA_028566375.1). Taxonomy (NCBI): domain Eukaryota; kingdom Metazoa; phylum Chordata; class Actinopteri; order Siluriformes; family Doradidae; genus Leptodoras; species Leptodoras nelsoni. Next base: position 7,530,952 of record JAOVVG010000009.1, read on the forward strand.
ACCAATAAACTTAATTTGAACCACATAAGCTTAACTCTGCATGTGTATGGGTATTGACTGAAGCTAAATTAATCACCCAAACTGAACTGCAAAAGGGTCTCATGCAGCACTTTTTGACCAATGTGGATAGTGTTTTGTTCATGTTTGCGAACCTTTTTGAATTTTATAAATAAATTGTTTCGGAAACTGAAAACTTTGTTCTAACCAAAAAATAGCAGGTTTTTCAGTGTGAACCATAGTGGTTGTGTCTCAATCTACAGTGTATATATAGGGGAGAAAATCAAGAGCAAACAGCACAAGGAATTTTGTCATCAGCAACATACAGAATGCACTGCACACTGGGCTGAGGCTGACCATGCTGGGGTAAAGGAGTGTTAAGGCTGTGCCTCATAACCACACTGCAATTCTGGCACTTTCTTAATCTTTGCATTTTAATTTGAGTCATTTACTGAAGTCTCTAAGAATAGAAAAATACTGTGGATGACCATGAATAATTTAGCTATGCAGAGACAGAAAGTCTGGCTAACAGGCATGAATTAGGAGAGCACGGTTCTGTGCTTGGTTATGGGAGATTAGCGAGCTCATACCAGCTTCAAAGACCACAGGCAGCACAACCAGGTCAGTAGCACTATGTTTAGAGGAGATAGTGTTGAAGAATTACAAGCTTACCTGAGACAAGTCTGGTATATCGCCTCGGTCAATGCCCACTTGCTGTGTGTTGAGTTCAGAGGGCGAGAGAGGTATTTTTCATGGTTAGCATTTGGCACAGTACAACAAAACATATGAGTTCTGAATTTCTTCATGGATCAGAGATAGAACAAGTGCAAAAACTCCCTGTTGCAAGAATAACCAACAATAGTAAAAAAAAAACAAAAAAAACAATGGTAAATCAACTAACCCAAATCTGACAATCATAGATAAAGCTCTAAATAAAGAAACTGTACATTTACCTCAGCAACTTTGAGGAACTCTGAGATTCTTGTCATACGGGTGAGGAATTTCTTGTAGATGTCAAGTCCTTCTTTACACTGGGCTTTCTTCATATCGAAGTACTTCTCTGTGTAACATAGAGAAATGGATGTGGATAAAGGTTACTTAAGGTTTGAAAACCACACAGCTGCAAGACACACTATTTAAGAAGAAACCTACTTTAGAGGTTTTCCCACAACCCAGATATTTTCTGACATTTGTGATTAGGCCAGGATCCAAAGCATGTCTCACCCATCTGCCATTCTCCACAAACTACCAACTTGTTCACATTCGTTTATGGCAAACACTGCAATACTCTGTGACCACTTACCCGGCCAACATAAAAATGCTCTTGCATCTCCAAAAATGACAAAATGTTGATGCTTGAGAATTCAAGATTCTTAAAGTATTTTCCTAATGCAGTAAAACTCTGTACATGTTTCAGACTAAATTAATGCCTAATCCAAAACTCAAAGTAATGTAATTGCAGATTATTTAAATAACCCTGGGTTATAACTGTTATTATGTGAATGATTATCAAGAGAGTCATAATTATGGGTGGTTGCCATAAACTGGAGACTTTCTCATGCCTTTGCCTCAGGCTTCAAAGTAGCACGATGACTCAAAGTGCATTGCTCGACTGTACTGGCCCCCGATGCACCAGATCAGGCCGATGCAGGGCTCAAAGGTTTCTTTACCAGGAAACAATGAAGCAGGCAAACAGGGCAAAGTCAACAAGAAGCAGGGGCCAGCACAATACATGCAAGTTCCTTTAGGGCAGGAACAGCTCACCGAGTAAGTTGATGATCCCTTCGTTGTAGGCAGCAAATAGCCGGATGGCGTCTTTAAACAAAAGCATGAAGGCGGCATTAATAACTCCATTTGTAAGTTCGTTTGCATTTACCTGTTGAGGAACATAAAATAGGGATTAAACTTTATTAAAAAAAAAATTCTGTTTCAGTTCAATCAATCAAGCAAACAATCAAAACACAATTCACATTGAAGTCAAGAAGTGAGTCCATCTGGTTCTGGACGATGGGGAGGGTCTTCAGCAGCTTTTCTGTGTTCATGGTTCTCATAACACCATCTGCCCTAGGAGTGAATAAATGCACAGAATATTCCATACCATAAGCACATACCAGTAGCATCCACAAGTATATGAGGGGATACTCACAGTATTGTAGTAGCTACCTTAAAGGCTACAAAAATCCAAATTTTTGTGCTTAGACATAGGAGTAAAGGGAAAATGCACTTACCCCCTCTTCACTTTAGTGAAGTCAAAAGCAACCTGTCTGTAAGACACAGCCTTTTCATTAAGATAACGGCTATACCGCCGTATAAAAGTGGACATATCATAGCCTGAAAAGAGAGGAATGAAACAATACAATGCTTAAGGATGATCCCTCTGAACTCAAGAGTTACAACTCTTTTAGTACAAACCTAGGCAAAAAAGGCAGGCTACTAGACTACTACTGGAACTAATTTTGATAGTTTTGATGACAGCTAAAGCCTGTGTGCACGACATTTCTAAACACTTATTCACCCAGAATGAGTGCTGACTGCCATCATGGGAAAAGCCTTGGGTAAATAACCCCATGAGTGCTTTATTTAGGTTCAAATTCAGCCATGCTACTCAACATGCCACATAAGGGAGTGAGAAAGTTGAAAAAGAGAAAGAGAGTCAAAGAGCAAGAGGGAAAAATGACAGAGTGAGAATAGTGACAAATCACGCCACTGCACATGGTAGCTTTAGCTTTACTTCACTACACTGTCTGTGCCTTACTGATTGCATTAGAGGGCATATTTACATCCATTTTCCACAATCTTTTAAAAATGTGAAAAAAAAACACGTCAAACATTGTGCATTTCCAATTAACGCTGTGACTGTTTTGAAAGGGAACAGCAGAACTACAATCAAAAGACCATTGTAACACAATCACTACATGATGACAAGATCAGGTTTATCCCACTTACTCTTGCATTTTCCCCCCATTAATATCAAATTAAGCTGTACTTTGGGCCTTAAATTTTTTTTCTGTATTTCCCATAAACAAAAACACTCAATTTGTATTAAAAATGACGCAAACTCCACTATTGATCCAAAAACTGAGCTTGTAAGCACTTACCTTGTAAGCCACTTTTATCCAAAAAATTACTGAGGTTGAATAATGTGTTCCTGGAAGCCAGGTACTGAATAAATCTCTGTGTATATAAAAGCGAAAGAAATTAGTTATTCATTCTTTAGAAAGGTCATATACGCTGTAAAAAGACCTGAACTACAGCAAATGTAAATTATTTAAAAGGGCAACAATGCCGTGCATTATGGAATTAACCAACATGGAAAGAAAAGGCTATTAGTGGAATTCTCTAATCCTAAAGATACTTCCATCATCAATAAAGTCAGGATAGTAAATACATAACAACATACACTTAAACTAAACATAACTAAAGCTGTAAAGCAAAGATCTGTGCAAAATGCTGTACATTCTACAAGTTTTCTACTGATCACATCCTGGAGGATTATGTATATATAACTGACCTCGTTGCCATAGACCATGAGGTGGTGTGTGGTGATGAGGGATTTGAAGACGACCACCCAGCTGGTGTTGGTGGTGCGCTCGAACAGCGTGTCTGCCAGTTGAGGAATGTTCACGTTCATCTCATTTGTGCATTGAATCAGATCTGGGGAGACCGAGATACAGATGTGTTACCAAGACAAAATGTGGATGTACGTATGCACAAGTATGGATTCATATGTCCACAATAATAACACAATAATAGGTTCAAGGCAACATTTATCAGTCATATGAGCGATGCCCAGGTGTATTCTATCCTACAAAAAAATGTGACATATTTATTAGTCTGTCCTATGAGAGACAGAAAAAGTGGAAAGGTTGAGAAAGGGAGAGAGGAAGGGAGGGGCAGAGGGTAGGCAGTACTACCTGAGAGCAGAGCTGAATATTCATTACCCTATAGTTGGTAACTGCCAATGTCAAGAATCTGATCCAATGTTTTGCATTTGCTTGTACTCAGTTCACAATGCAGCACCTGTTAGTCATGTTCCACTCGCATATTCTGCACACTATATATTTTCAGCACATGACCATCACAAGACACTGCTTTAATATAGTATTGTTGTTCAAAAAAGCAGTTTTACTCCTGCATGAGAGAGATGCTCATCATGGTGATCATGGTTGGGAGGCTTGGATGATTTCTGCTTCTTCTCTGTGCTTAGGGTGTTTACTAAATACGGTCATGGGGAATGGTTATTTATAAAGAAACAAATAAAGAAAACTTTGTAAGGGGCATTGTCTAAGACTCCAAATAATGGGCGGGAGGGAGAGAGAGAGAGAAAGATAAAGAGAGAGACAGAAAGAGTGAGAGAGACAGAGAGAGAACATAAGCAAAGGTAAGAATTAGTAAGCTGTATGAAAAACTTAAAGGCATTATTGTGAACTGAATTAAACTCAACAGTGAGTCCTGACAGTTCCTAGCAGATGTCAGTTCAATGATGTCTGCACTTTTGTATAATTACTGACAGGCTATAGCCACTCCACAAAAATAAAAGGGACACTTCCATGTGATAAACCAAGGGATTATTTTTCAATAGTAGCTGGCTTTGGTTTGTACATTTAGAAAGATGTTCTGTGCCACGCTTGTGAGAGATACTGCGATATGCTGTGCTTTAAGAACCATCTGGCTTAGCTCCATAACTAAGTAAAACTAAGGAACAGTGTGGACAAGTGTGTGTGGGTAAGAGTAAGATCCCTTACAGCTCAAAATGCATCTTGGGATCTCATTATCATACTGTCTCCTTTAAGAATGTTAAAATAAGAGTGCTAAACTAGGAACAGATTTACATACTGCTCTGCTCATTATTTCATTAATAAAATGCTCTTATAAGGTGTAAGACCTAAAGCAGCATGCTTTTATAACTACTGATTTACACAGATTATTTTATTTATTTTACTGAAAATTCTCATCCAGCTCAGCTCAACACTGCTCACATGCTCCGGCTCTCTTAGTCATTCATTTTTTCACTGTGTGCTTACCCACCGTGCAGCATCTATTTTGGGGAGGTTTTTACAAACTGTTAGAAACCATAAGAGCACTGGAAAGAATAATTACAGTAGCGCTATGATGACTTGGTGATAATGGTTTGTGTGCACTGTGTGTGAACAGTGTATTTGTGTTTATTTGGTATGGGAGGATAAGGGTGGGTCACAGAGCACCTTTTCGTTCATAAACCACAATTACTAAATAAAGCTGCACAAAGCAGTAACTATATAAAAACAAAAGGCCTTTCAGAGCCAATAGGACCCTCCTGCTCAACATGCACACACCCATGGAGTACTACAGATCAAAGTAAGGACATACACATACAGCAGGGGAGCTGCTAATCAATTAAAAAAACTGAATAAAGACACTCAGATTAGGTTCACTTCTCCAGAAGGACTAATAATTGCAAACATCTTAATACAGCACAAGGAATAGAAATGATAAACTGGTGTATGTAGTGTTTGCGTTTCCTGATAAAGCATAGCTAGCACACTCATCTGATGTGCCCTGATGTTATGCCTGATTACCATGTAAAACACACTGAAAGCTAGTGGCCACACAGTTTGTGCTTGCCCATGAGATCATCACATGACTAAGCTTGCTTCGGAGTCAGGTGACCAGCCCCACTTGGCAGAGAGGACAGACATGACTTCATTGATCGCCTTCTGAGCCCTGCTGAGTCCCAATTCTCCATTAGTGCAGTAGACGGGCAGAATACCATTTCTGTTATCCTTTCATTCTTTACATAAAAGATGTGAAAGTGCAGAGACATAATATGATTACTTAACAATATCAACATCAATTTTAGAACTTTAAAGAACGTCAGTACATATTAGCTGGTCTATAGTCTACCATCCAACAAGGCTGCAGTAACGGTGGGTAATATCATGGGATAGCTCGAAATTCTTGCAAAATGTGTATACAGCACAATATAACATGATCTTCCTCCAATTTCACAAGGACCATATTTATTAACAGAAGTAAAATGTATTTTTTTATTGTATCAAACAATAAATAGTTAAAATGTAACACTATTCATTAAGAAGACTATGATAGTAATTTATAAATTGGCTTCTTTAATTCCCTATTGAAATAAGTCAAACTCGATGCTAACAGTGATGCCCTCACCAACAAAAGGTCTAGAAGTCAACTAGCCTGAAAACATGACGCACATGAAGGAAGCTAATGGATAAAAACTATTTCAGACATTTGACTCCGTTTGGACAACGTCCAAAATCTAATAAGATGATCTGCTGGTTACAATAATAATTCTACATAAATCCAACATTCAACTACTACTGAGATATCGTGCTATCAAGAATCTCGGTCAGATGGACTGACAGCAAAAAAGCTAGCCAAAATCGGCCTTTAGAACCTTAAAATTAATGTGTAACTAACATCTTTGAATGACAAACAGGGAGGAAGTTATTGAAAAAAAAACTATTTACCTAACCCTTTATTGGAAACACCATAGTAATAGGGGTAGAGCCTCTCTATGCTCTCAACAACCTTAATTATTCATGACCTTTGAGATTCTGGTCCATGTTGATATAATTCTCATGTTCGACCACATCCCAAAGGTCTTCTACTGGATTCAGTTGTGGTGACTAGAATGCCACTGAAGAACACTGATCTCATTCATGTCATGCTCATGAGATGACATACTTCCAGCATGTTGATGCGTTGTGATATGGTGCATCAACATGCTGGAAGTAGCCATTAGAAGACTGGTAAGTTGTGGCCATGAAGGGATGCACAGAGTCACAATACTCAAACAGTCTGTGGCATTTAAGCAATGATTGGCTACAATCTGCAGCAAGAAAACATTGCCCACACCATTACATCACTTCCACCAGCCTGGGCTTTTGACACAAGGCAGGCTGGGTCCATGGATTCATGCTGTTGGCACTAAATTCTGATTCCGTGTTCTCCAGCAGAAATCAAAATTCATCAAACGAGGCTACATTTTTCCAAAACAGTCCAGTTTTGGTTAGCCCATGCCCACTGCAGCCTCAGATTTCCATTCTTGGTTGCCAGAAGTGGAACTTGACATGGTCTTCTCCTGTTGAAGTCCATCCACCACAAGATTCAATGTGTTGTGCATTCTGAGATGCTTTTCTGCTCACCACAATTATCTCACTGGTTATCCGAGTTACATTAGCTTTTCTGTCAGTTTGTACCAGTCTGGCCATTGACCTTTCTAATTAACAAGGCATTTCCATCCACAGAACTGCTGCACCATTCTGAGTAAACTCTAGAGACTGTGAGAAAATCCTAGGAGATCAGTAGTTATAGAAATACTCAAACCAGACTGCCTGGCACCAATAATTATGCTGCATTCCCCCCCCCCATTCTAATGGTTGATGTGAAATTCACACAAAGCTGCTGGCCCATATCTGCAGGATTTCATGCATCCTTCTCTGCTGCCGCGTGACTGGCTGATTAGATAATTGCATGAATGAGTAGGTGTACAGGTCTTACCAAGTGCTTGGTGAGTGTATTTTACACCTAAAATAGCACAAACATTCAACAACTCATTCAAAAGATTTGGATCTTTCGAGAATCTTGGGCAGACAGACAACCTAAAAACATAAGATGCATAACAAGCTGTTCAATATGCAGAAAAAAGATAATCCATATGAACTGCTTAGCAAACTTGCACTGAATCAACACAGCTTCATCATTAGAGATATCACACAAGCCTAGGAAAAAGCAAGCTGGGAAAGTAACAGATATTATAAATGTAGAATTAAGTTTTTATCTTCTTACTTAGATTAACCAATTCCAGAGTATTTAACTTGAATCCATTTTTTGGCAGTGTATATCTGCACTGGGGTAGAACAGCACAGCTCTTCATTAGACATGGTTTACTAGTCTGCCCCTGCTGGGTCCCTGACTTTGATCTCACAAATAGAGGTGATGCATGCAGGTGAGGCTGAACTGATTATGAGGCTGTTTGGCAGGGGATCAGAATATAGCCTAAGCTTTTTGTTACTATTATGGTTTGTCTCTCTTTCTACGAGAGGCCAGAAAAGACGCAGGATAAAAGGTCTGTCAAAGCTACTTATAAGGAAATGGAATGGCACATGTTTGGCTGTGCTCTTGTAGGCCAAAGGAAAAAAAAAAAAAGAGATACAAAGATACATCAAGTGCATGCACACAAACTATATTGCCAAAGGTATTCAGTCACCAAATCATTGAATTCATGTGTTCCAATCACTTCCATGGCCAAAGGTGTATAAAATCAAGCACCTAGGCATACAGACTGCTTCTAAAACATTTGCGAAAGAATGGGTCGCTCTCAGGAGCTCAGTGAAATCCAGCATGGCACCGTGATAAGTCCAGTCGTGGAATTTCTTCTCTACTAGTCAACAGTACCGTTCATGGTATTATAACAAAGTGCAAACGAATGGGAATGACAGCAACTCAGCCAGCCGAAGTGGTAGGCTTCATAAAATGACAGAGCGGCGTCAGTGGATGCTGAGGCAAATAGTGCGCAGATGTTGCCAACTTTCTGCAAAGTCAATCACTACAAACTTTATTTGGCCTTTAGATTAGCTCGAGAACAATGTGTAGAGAGCTTCATGGAATGGGTTTCCTTGGCCGAGCAGCTGCATCCAAGCCTTATATCACCAAGTGCAATGCAAACCGTCAGGTATAGTGGTGTAAAGCACACCGTCATTGGACTCTAGAGCAGTGGAGACATGTTCTCTGGAGTGACGAATCACGCTTCTCCATCTGGAAATCTGATGGATGAGTCTGGGTTTGGTGGTTGCCAGGATTGCAGTCAGATGAATACTTTTGGCAATATCCTCTACCCCAGAAAATATTTGCAAATGATTTTTGTATTACAAGTTACAACCCTTCACACAGAGTCAAAAGGATATATTTGTTTCCCAAAAGTTTAAAAGGGTAGTGCAACCTAAACAGGGGGGGGAGCAAGGTAAAAAAAGAACCACAGTGACTAAGTTTGTTTGGAATTCTCCTCCTAAACAAACAAATGAAGAAGGAAGGAAAAAAGAAGACTGCGAGTCTGGGTATAGCCATTTCCTAAACTAATGCAAGCACATCCCTGAAAACACAACAGATAGATTACTGTTAGCCTATCAACCCTAAACAGTGCCGTATGTCTACTTCTAAGCTTACGTATTATTACACACACATGCCTTTCATTTCAGCTGGCATTTTTAGCTGTTATTTATCATGAGTCCATGATTAAAAACCTCTGTAATGCTGTCTGATGAGGTTTTTAGACAACATTGTTTTGGTTTTCACATAAAAAAATTAAATAAAAAACAATAAGCATTTTAGGTGTTAGAATTTTACTCAGCATTTAGTGATTTACATAGGAATGGTCATCAGTCACAGGCAAAAGGAGGAAGAATTTTTTCAGTTTAACTATGCTCATGGGCTTTTGTGGCAAAAAGTCAGTTTCATACAGTTCAGTGCTGAGAACATTCCAATCACAGCAAAGTGGGTAGAGTGTTGGAGCACAAAGTGAGATGTCCATGCATCACTATTATGTGGGAAATTTAGTACTACACATACATAGAAAGATGGTCTGCAGGACATTTCTACACAACATTCCTCCTCAAAATCTGGGCAGGACGTCTTTTATTGAGAGCAAGCAAGACAAAAGTATTAGATGGAGAACACTCCAATGCATCCCCTGAGCTAAGCGAGATCATGGAGTGTGAAAGTGGATAACGAGAATTACTCTCTCTCCCTGAACTAATCTCAGAAAGCACGATGTTAACAGATCAAGAGACACTATCATACAGATAGAGGCAGATATCTTTGTTTTAATACAGCGAAGATAAAAAAGTCATTATTTTCCCATGTGAATACTATTCTTCCAATCAATATCTAAACTTCTGGCTCAGGGTAGAGTAATGCGTGTCTGGCTGGCTCAATTATGTACAGTGGAAAAGCTATATATTGTGTGTGTG
>JAOVVG010000009.1:7575216-7586960 GCA_028566375.1 Leptodoras nelsoni
AAACCCACGCGGACATGGGGAGGACATGCAGACTCCACACAGAAAGGACCCAGACTGCCCCACCCGGGGATCGAACCCGAGACCTTCTTGCTGTGAGGCGACGGTGCTACCCACCGAGCCACCGTGTTGCCCCGACCCTTATTATGTGTTCTTTAAAATAAAGTGTTACTTTTCTTACATTAGTCTTACATTCAATCATTTGGCAGCAGCACAATGCATAAAATCATGCAGATACAGGTCAGTAAACGTTCACATCAAACATCAGAATGGGGAAAAGGTATTGACTGTGACTTTAACCATGACATGGTTATTGGAGCTAGATGGGCTTTAGGTGGGATGGAGTATTTCAGATACTGCTGGTATCCTGGCATTTCCATACACAACAATATCTGAATGAATTGTATTTATTTTACCACAACAGACTTACTGTGGAATGTATGTCAAGATGAAATATCATTTACTAATGTATTTTTCTTTCTATATGCTGTGCCTGAGGCTAGAAAGAAAGGAAGTGAATAATTGTGGAAAATGTGTTGTATAAACTTTCATGTAATTAAAAAGATGACACTTTAGTCTACAGAACTGTCATAAAATGCCATAAAATATATGAAACATAATTTAGCTTTTAGACATTTGAATTATATTCAAACTGTTGCCTTAGAAATAGCAAACAATATCAACATAACATTTAGACAGGATATCACCTGATATTTTTTAACACATTTTTAGTGGCTTTGTAATGGTTTTTTTTATTGTTTCATGGGAAAACACAGGATGCAGATATCAGGTTTAAGATGATTACTGCAAATATAGTACTTATGTTCAGGCTACCTTTTTTTTAATCTCAAGGATACTGTTACTTCTTGTGGTACTTTAACTTTTGGATTAGTACATTGTGTGTTCTAAGGATCTTCTAACAGTCAGAATAAAGGCTCTTGACATATTGTTCAATGTTAAAGTATCCTGAAAAGGCCCCTCAAAGCATTGTCTTCAGTACCTTTAGGCTCATGACATACTTCATGAACTTCCCTATTGTTGTGTATCTAAAAAAGCAAACAAAAGGAAACAGGTCATTGAGACTTGTGATTCTTTCAAAGATTTAGGTGTGTTATTTCACTCAGAGAAGGTTCCAAGGCAAAGTATTCACATAAAGGCTATTCTCATATGCTGGACACAATGGACACACAAAATTGTAGTGACCTTATTTTGGGCCAATCCAGCCAAAGAACATGCCTTATAAAAATGCAGCATTAAGCCCCTTTAAGCATTAAGTGAGAGAATATCCAAATAAAGTGCACAGCCAAAGAATCTGATACAAGGTGCGTACTTGTGCTCTGGATCTGTCATTCTAGGATATATCTTCTTCAGGATGATCTAAACTAAACTTCTGGATGTGGCAGTGTGTGACTTGAATGTGTGTTCCTTATGCACAGGTTTTAGCGCAACCAAGAAGTGGAAAATGTTCCTCCGGGTTTTCCTCATATCTATTGCCCTGACTGCAGTTAGCAGTCAGACGACACCGAATTGTGCAGGCTTCCTACGAGTACCAGGTACCTTTTGTTTTAATGAAGTGCACTACAACTAAGACCCTGTTAATTTACTGCTTTCTTTTTTTTTATTTAATAAGTATCCAATATTTTTGATCCACAGCTTTAGAAATATGTATAATGCTTTGTTTTTGAATTAGCTGCCTTAGGGATTTTACATCTCTAATAATCAGATAATGTAATCAAAATTGGTAGCTGCATTTTCTCTTTCTCATCATATTTCTCTTCCTCCTTTAGACTACAGTGACATCTCTGTTGATTGTGGCCCAAGCTACATTAATCTAGCCATACAGTTCTGCCCAGTAATCTATGCCGGATATAGTGATTCATCACTTTTTATCAATGGCAATACTTATGACCCAAAGTGCAAAGGCACCGTGGATAGTACGGTTGTTCCTCCTGTGCTGCGCTTCTCCTTTCCTATTGGGGCAAACAGCAGCTGTGGCAGCAACTTCAATGTAAGAATATGGCTCTTTCATAGAGCATTACAACACAGCTTAAAAAAGTCAGTTACAGCTGTTATACGGTGTAACCCAAATAAGTGAATCAAGCAAATATCAATATAACAACTGCAAATGAACCTAATAGAAATGTTATTACATTTTATTTTGTCAATATAAATGTACAGATCAAACTATTTGACAATTTGCTAATCTGGAGCTGTTTTACAGAATAAAGTCTCAGAAAGAGTGTCGTAATGGTGGCTTTTAGCAGAGGATATGATATTGTTTAGGCAACATTAGTTTACTAACTAGCATAATGCTGTTTCCTGCTTGGATGTCTATGGTAGAGGACTATACAGTATAATGTCTAATTTAGGCATTTAGCAGACGCCCTTATCTAGAGCGACTAACAAAAAGTGCTTCAAGGTCACCATCAACAAATATATTCTGATACTAGCTCAGATGTCTATTAAGAGTACAATAAGGTATGAAAGGTGTTTTTTTTTTTTTTTTTTTTTTATAAATGAAAGCGATACCTAGTTTAGGAATCTTTGGAAAAGAAAAGTTTTAAGACGTCTAATAACAACATCACCAAATAGGACACATTATTTGGAACAAAGGGATAATATGATACACAGAGACAAATACACATACTAGCAAGGATGGGGATCCCACATAATGCAACAAAATGAAAAATAAATCACAGGAATGGGAGGCTTTACATTAATGCAAAAAAAGTGATCAGATATGAAGCTCACAGGAAAAAGAAAGAGTATACTCAATGCACCACTAGATTACAGGGCATGAAAACATATAGATATCTATATAACATACTAATATTTTTTGTTGAATTGCTTTTTGACCTCTAAACACATACAAATACAAATTGAGTTATATCCCTAATTTTTATGATAAAATATTATTATTAAATTTAGATATGATTACTTCAGCAAATGAGAATTTGTGAAAAATCTTGCAGTAACCAGTTCTTGACTTACAACATTTTCTGCAACGTGGAATTTCTTTTGTAATGCAGCCCCAGGTATAGATAGGGTTGACAAGAGAGTTACCCTGCTCAGTTGAATCACTTGAATTGTTACTGCATTCTATATTTTCTAAAATATTAGCACAATATCACCAGTCATTATTATTTACTGCAGCTTGTCTATACTCTGCTCCCCAGATCACTAGTGCTGCAGGCACTGGAATATTCTCGGACTTTTCCAATGTTCAGACACTAAACATCAGTGGCCTTGTACAGTCAGTTGACACCTCAGTAAGTGTGATAACCTTCAACACTGACCTGAAGTACCTTTACTCTTGTGTCTATCCTCTGGAGTACCTGATCAACAACACACAACTTGATGTGTAGGTATTTCCTTATTATTATTTAATTGAAAAGTTACATCAACTATGTTCTAGCATTAATGCTTCTATTATAACATTAATATACAGTATACAACATTCACCCTTATAAATGTCTCCTATAAGATAATAATGCTATACTGGTGATCTCAGAGCATGTTTTCAATATAAAATATTGAAATGCTGTGGAAACTACTTTTATTAAATATACATAGCATAAAAGCCCTAATCTTTATTTGCTAATAAAATACTAACCTTTTCTACACAGGTCATCTTCTGCCATTGCAGTGAATGACAGAAATGGCAGCTTCATCAGCACACTCAGCCTCAAGCTGTACAGTGTAAGGCATTTCAGGCAAAGTTACATCATTGCATATTTGCAAGTTTGTTACATAAGGCTGAAAATTAATTAACGCAATACAGTGACCTACCTCTATATGCAAAACTTCCAGTAACACTTTAAATTACAGCCTGTACAGTGGAAGTGCCTGTTAAGTAAGTGCAAGAAAAAACAAGTAAACAGTATGCAAAGGGTGTGAAACTAAAAGTATTTTGTTACTGGGTATATTGCATACATTTTACAAATATGTCATGTAATTATGACTAGCGTGTAAAATATCCAGGAATGCATAATAATTATTATTTTGTTCAGTCACATCTCCAGAAATAATTTTATTTAGCCGTGGGAGCACATAACCTGCATGAAACTCTGTTAGTGCCAGTAACGAAATTAGATGGCTATGTCCTTCACTGGATGTGACTGTAAGCAATTTTAAGGGATCTATAATAACATTTAGAAGTATAATGAATTGAAATTAGTAGTTGTGTTCCTAATTTGTAAAATTAGTAAATTACCCATTAATAATCGCTGACTTCTAGTATCATTCTATCAAGCATTTTTGTAAGCTATGATCATGCTTAGAAGTACAATGGATTCAAAATTGTACTTGCATGCCTTATCTGTAAAATGTTTATTAGATACCTAGTAATAACCACTTATGTCTACTATGATGCATTTTACTTAATCTTTACTTTTTTATGCCTTACTTCACAGTTACTTACCCTATAAGTAGCAGGCTGTTATTTAACATGTTACATTGTTTATAAAACAATGAAAAATTGTAAATACTGGCAATTATCTATTTCTTTTAGGATCCAAACTATACCACACCACTTGTAATTCCCAGTCAGGGGATTCAGCTGAAGTCAAATGTGTTTGTTCTGGTCCAAGCCACCAACCTCACTTCTCAGTAAGAGAATATCATTTCTATTAATTAATCTATAGCTTTTACTCTTGACTCCTTGTGTCTTGTCTTATTATTATCAGGCAGTGCTTAGTAGTGAAGATGATTCTGTTTGACTACAGGTACTATGTGCTGCTGGACAGGTGCTATGCTTCTGTGTCCCGCTACCCATTAACCACGACCTTCTATAATCTATTTGTGGGGTAGGTATTACCAATTTGACAAGTATGCATAAATACTACTGCTTATATCTGGTCTATATTTCTGTGACTAGATTTCTATATGTTGTGATGTATAAACATAATTTATAATATCACATTAGTCATATAATTAGTTGAATGAAGCCCACTATGTGCAGAAAGTTCTGAATAAATTTCTGTTTATAAATTTTATATCCCGGATATAACAGTCCATGGAATGAGTAAAGAAGCAACCAAGAGACACGATCCAATATTATGGATTATTTTGTGTAGTTTCATTAAATGTAATCAAAAAGCAGCATTTTAATAAGAGACCATAAGAGACCACTTTTTTTTTTTTTTTGCATGTGCCTGAGACTTTTGCACAGTACTATATTTATAGAATTACTAAAATGTTTCTACTCATGTCTCTTATTAGTTTATACTTTATGATCATGTAATTTGGAGTAATCACAGAAATTACACTAAATTACTCACAGTAACCAAAGCTAATTCTTAAATTGTTAAGGATCCATTAGGATCCATTAGGCTGTTTATTAAATGAAATGTCATATAATCAATAGTATGTAACCTATATTTGTAATGTAACCTATTTAGTTTGAAATGTGAAGACATCAGGAAATTCAGAGATTATCCCCTTACATCCCCTTACCTTTTACATTTACATTTATGGCATTTGGCAGACACCCTTATCAAGAGTGACTTACATTTACCTCATTTTATACAACTGAGCAGTTCAGGGTTAAGGGCCCTGCTCAGGGGCCCAACAGTGGCAGCTTGGTAGTGGTGGGGCTTGAACCCCCAACCTTCTATTAAGCTATTCAACACAACACCTTAACCACTGAGCCACTCCTGCCCCTATGTTTTGCATTAATATACACTGTTCTCAAATGCTCACCAGGTGTGTCAGAGATCAGATGACCAACATCACTGAGAATGGTGTGAGTCAGACGGCTCGCTTCTACTTTCCGGCCTTCCGATTTACAGAGCAACAAAACAGAAGTGTCTCCACCTACTACCTGCACTGCATCACACGCCTGTGTGACATCTCTGCCTGTGTTAACTTTAGGGTGAATATTACATCTCCAACATACATCTACAATACACGCCAAATACGCACACATACTGAATATACTGGTTGATTTATACTATTAGGAAAGTTAGGTAGGGCTTGCTTAAACATAATAAAAATAATTAAATTAAATAAATTACCCTGGGCAGGTCACCAGTCCATCACAGGGCAGACACATCTATACACTCACACTATTTAGTATCTCCAATATACCTGGTATGCGGACTGTAGGAAGAAACACATGGGAAGGATATGCAAACTTCACTCAGAAAAGACCTGGCAGCCGAACCAGGGAATTAATTTACTGTGAGGTGACAGCACTACCCTTTGTGCCACCTGAAATAAGTTAAAATTATTCATGAAATATATATGGGAGCCCAGGCAGTATTAATTACTGAAATCCAAAAATGGGGAGGTCTGAAAGGTGGCTTCTGGGTAGCTGCATAAGCTGCATATGTTTTGTCAATTTATTACATCTACATTCTCAAAATGTAAAATAATGATATGTGTTTAGATATAGTAGCCAGAATATATATATATATAGTCACACAAAGGGAACTTGAGAACTGCTGTCCAATGTTCTGTGTTTTTTCTAAACACAAAACATGTCTACATATACACTCATGTTTCTTGTTCTTTTAATGTCCATAAGACATGCTCTGCAGGCAGAAGGAGAAGAGACGTGCAACCTACCGTTTTACCTCAAGACGGAATCACAGACTTCGCTACTCTCACCTCACCACTCATCATCACCAGATCTGACATCAGTATGAACGTCACATCCACACATTTCATTAATGGAACAAGGTGCCTGTAAATATAACAATTTTTGACAAAATCTGTTTATTAATCTAACTTCTCATTGTTTTATAACAGACACAGCTTCAGGAACAAAAGAACAAGGTAACCTTTATATTCCACCAGATTAATTTCACAGACAGGATTCTTTGCTTATATTGTATACAGTATAAGCATACTGCTGCTACTGCTGCTACTGTATTTAGCCATATATTGCTGAATATAATAAATATCAGATAAATGTCTGTGTTTTATAAAGGAGTATGCTTTTCTGATTATATTTCTTTGCAATAAGTGTAACAAACATACTCTGTATGTCATCTCTCTTAGATGTCTCAACCAGTAAGACTGGATCGGATTCCTCTGTAGGTCTGGGTGTGGCAGTGGGCATATTGGCTTTTACCTGTGTTGGAATTGTTGCTGTAGTTGCTGTATTCTACAAGAAGTTCATTATTTCTGGAGCCTCCAAAATCCTTCGTTAAATGGACCGAAGTAACCTTCCTCCAGATCAATAACTGTAGCTATTCTTAATCATACTGACATTTACATGCACAAAAAAACCTTTTTGGTTTCTATAATATGACTTTCATATTTTGAGAAAAGAAGAACTACTGCACAGTGGATGTAATGTGGCATAGCACTAAGTTAGGACTCATTGCAAGTTATACATTTTGTGTTATTTATTGAAGCAAATCCATTTTCTAAAAAGTACCATGGACCATGCCTAACAGGAATGGTAAAATTTGCAGATTTGCATCAGTGCACTGGAATTAAAGTTCCCAAGTATGATTGCTCCAGTTAAAAAAAGTGTGCACCAGATACAATTTGGGAAGAACTCAGGATGCATCATTTCTAACATCTTTGGCCCCGTATGCCTTTATTGTTTAGAAATGTGTCCAATAATTTGTGACCAATCATTTTATATTTAGATTGATTCCCCCTCTTTCAAGCATGCTCACATCTCCACTACTCTCAGTGGCCAATGCTCTTCAGATCTATTAGCCAACTCTCTTGTGAGTTAGAGGTATGTCCAGGTTCTCATAAAGTTACAGCTCATCATAGAGGAGGAAGAGCAATTAGCTTCATATTCTTTTGCATTGCATCGTATTACATTGAATTAAATTGTGTCAAATCGCACTCCACCATAATAGGGGAAGGATCATATCATATTGCAATAGTAGTTGTTTTACAAATATCTTTAATGTATCAGATCATTGGCAATCTATGTGTATCACATTGAGATCAATATGTCTAATGCCTAATATAGAACAAATTTAAATCCAAAGATATGTAAGGGGATTTACCTTATTATTATTCTTTCTAGCTTATTATAAAAAATGTGCACACACACAGTGAAAAAGATCTTTATAATGTTACTAAATATACATTGTTATCTTAATTGTTAATGTATATATGCGATTCATTAACTGATGCATGCAACATGAATAAAGATGATCTAACACAACTAATTCTTGTATCAATTTTTAATGCAGCTGGATGTTTTGGTTTGCTTTTGAAAGGATCATTAAGTGAAGTCAGTAACTGATTGTAGTTTTTCTGTCTTTGGCAAATGCTTCAGATTCTGGGGT
This sequence comes from Leptodoras nelsoni, assembly GCA_028566375.1. Taxonomy (NCBI): domain Eukaryota; kingdom Metazoa; phylum Chordata; class Actinopteri; order Siluriformes; family Doradidae; genus Leptodoras; species Leptodoras nelsoni. Next base: position 7,583,475 of record JAOVVG010000009.1, read on the forward strand.
CTCATTTATCAAGTGTGTATAGCCATGGCACACATAAGAAGTGCCAGCCTTTAAACACTACCACCTGACTACAAATAGTAATTTAAACATTTCTTTAATCTATTACCCATTATAAGAAAAAAATGCTGACTCAAGTCATCCATTTTGGATCGCTTATGGGTGCGTGAATGGCGAATTCTTTTAATATTAAACATTATAACATTTACATTACTCAACTGATTTTAATAAGTCATTTTTATATTCAAGGGTTTAGGTTCTATGTGGAGTACAAAAAAACTTTTGTCTGCAGTTACATTGAATATTGATAGTTGCTTTAGGAGTGCATTTTGGCCAGAGGTGTCCAAACTTTACTTGTTGGGAGCCAGAAGGAGAAAAATATGTGCAGTCATGGGCCACAGACTCTCACAGACAAATAAAGAAATAACATTCCTATTGATTATTATTAAATACACTTTTTATTTGAGTGACTAACTTTAATTATCTTTGACAGTGTTGTGTAAACTAAGATTTTAATTAATGAATTAAAAATTGTAATTAATTAAAAATCCTAATGGGAACATTAATATTATGCCTGGGACTGGAGAATTGCAGTTGTCAGCTATTAGTCTGGGTGTGGGGATTCAACTGCAGAGGTCAGTTATCCTAGATCTCAATCAACTTTTTTTCAGTGTTGTCAGAGAAAATGTTTGCTCAGATATATGTAGAGCCAAACAAACTGAACATACTTTTGGCATGGTGCCTCAGAGAAAATCTGGAATTCTCTAAAGTTCCAACTGCAGTTCTTCCTGTACTTCTCCCACATCAACAGAAAAAAGAACAGAAGTTGAGAACAATTGAATGTCCTTCTAATGAAAGCAAAATATTTGGTTACATTTTGTGATCAGTGATGTGAGCACTGTCACATATTTCCTGCATTTAGAAGATTCTTGCATCTTTTCTGGGCACATTATACCAATGACTTTAGTGAGACAATCTTTTTTGAGAACAATCACCCCTTGAAAAGAGTTTCCTGCACTGGACTCTGAGTTGAGCTACCTCATAGCTAGCCCTTTTAACATTTGTTTTTTGCAATTTGTAAGCATAAAAAATGGTTTTGTTGAGCTGACAGGCTTTGCTAGTTGCTTCACCTTCTGTTATTATTCAGCACTAGTGCATGATTTGAAAGACATTAAAAGCCATTGTGGTCTCCTTCTCTGGCCATCTCTTATCAGCAAGGTATTTCCATCTACAAAACTGTTGCTCACTTAATGTTTTGTTTTTACCATCATTCTGTGTAAACCTGTGTACACCTAGGGAAACTTGACAGTTGTACATGTAATTCTCAGGGGATTAGCAGTTTCTGAATTACTCAAACAAGCACCAAAAAGCATGCCATGGGTAAAGTCATAGAGATCACACTTTTACTCCATTCTGATGTTTAATGTCAACACTAACTGAAGCTCTTCACCTGGATGTGTGGGATCTTATGCATTGTGTTGCTCCACATGGTTGCCTGATTGGATAACTGTACAAATGAACAGGTGTTCCTGTTAAAGCAGATTGTGAGTGTTTATTGTTCTTTAAAATAAATTCAACTCCAAGTCCAAGTCTAACATCTGCTTTAAAAAAACATAAAAATTGACTAAGTGAAAAGCAGAGCATTGAAAATGATGTGAGGATTTAGGTCTAGAAAGACAACTACCACTGGCTGTTTGATTACCGCCGGCAATTTCCCTTCTTCATTGTTTTCACTAACTCCACAGCACTACAGAGAGGTTGCTCTGGTCTCAGACATTGAGGCATGTTTTCCTGGATGTTAGGCATACTTCCTTCAACCATGTGTTCTGTATGACCAAGGAGGTTGTGGTGGTAGGATGCAAATGTAAGTTTTACACTCACTATGCACTTTGTTAGGAACACTATAATAATACTGTGCCTCCGTTTGAGCTCAAAACAGCCCCATTTCTTCATGGCATGGATTCCACAAACTGTTGCAAACATTTCTTTAGGATTCTGGTCCATATTGGCATGAGTGCATCATGCAATTCCTGCAGAATTTTTAGGTGCACTTGCATGCTATGAATCTCAACATCCCAAAGGTTTTGTGCTGGATTCAGATACGGTGAAAGGGATGGCCACTGAAGAACATTGAACTCATTATCAAGTTCATGACACCAGTTTGGGATGACTTTTGCTTTGTGTCACTTTGGTTCCCCAACTGATGGTTGATATGAACATTACCTGAAGCCTCTGGCCTGTATCTGCATGATTTTATGCATTGCAATGCTGTCACACTATCACTTGATTAGATAATTGCATGAATAAGTAGGTGTACAGGTATTCCTAATAAAGTTCTTGTGAATGTATGTAGAATTTCTTCAAGGAATAGGTGTTACTGTCAGACCAGATTATAAAATCACCAAACAATATTAAGAAGACAAAAATGAACTAGGAAGCTTATACCATGAAAAATACCAATTTACCCAAGACTGTTAGCAACATCAAGAGATTTTGTGGTTAGATATTTTAGTTATCAATAAACCTTGCAGTAATACTCCCTGGATACATTTCCTAGGGAAAATGTATTGTAGCCAGTCCATCCAACTCATATGTATTTGGGAGGTGGAAGGGAACTGGAAAACTCAGAGGAAACCCATATTGGAATCAAACCTGAGGCCTTGGAGCTCTCAGGCAAGCAATACTTGCTGGTGGGTTAAAATAAAAAAACAAACTGTTTTTGAGAACAGAATCAAAGATACTTGCTTGGCCTTCGAGTAAATTCTGCTAAATTATTCCTGTGCTGTGTTTCTATCATGTGTAGCCTATTTATGTTATGTGCCTACATCAAGCAGATACTTGAGACTTGTGCCTGACCTTTTGCTTGCTATAGTTGCACACAAAAAGCTGCTGCCTTCAGTCATTCTCTTTGTGCTTCTGTATATCCTTCAAATGCTTTCTCAAAATGATAGAATAGATCTTAGTGGCAGACCTGATTGATTTTCCCTGTCTGACGTAAATTACAGCCTTTTTATGATGTCTCCAGACACACCCCTGTCTGCCTGTCTCTTTGACTGTTGGCACATGCATAAAAATGAAGACAATACAAGTAATTTCTGCAGTTTCTGGAGTAATGTAAGGCACTGTATATCTGAAGGGGGGGGGGGGGGTATTTACTGATGTATGTAAGCATCTACATTAAAGGTACCTTCACGTATATGTGTTGCAAGCATCAATTTCTAAATGTGAAAACATTTAGAAAGTGTCCCAACTGTTCTTGAAATGGGGTTTGTAAGTGGGTCTTGCATGGCACAGAAATGTGAGTCATCAAGGTTGGTCCTACTTCACAGTACTTTGCTGTAAAACAGAACTATACTATATCAGGGACATCCCTGCTTTTTTCACCAAGACAATGCCAAGCCACATTCTGCATGTGTTACAACAGTGTGGCTTCATAGTAAAAGAGTGCAGGTACTAGACTGGCCTGCCTGCAGTCCAGACCTGTCTCCC
>JAOVVG010000009.1:7859702-7871965 GCA_028566375.1 Leptodoras nelsoni
TCCACGTGTTCATTCATAGTTTTGATGCCTTCAGTGAGAATCTACAATGTAAATAGTCATGAAAATAAAGAAAACACGTTAAATGAGAAGGTGTGTCCAAACTTTTGGCCTGTACTGTATGCGAGTAAGCATGTAGCAAACTATAAACACATTCTCACAAGGGTGAACAGAGGAAAGAAAAGACTACGGTTCAAGACATTTCTATTTGCTCCCTTTTCCAAAATCTCCAGTAAACAGCCATGACGACACACTGCTGCCCACACAGAGCTGACAAACTCTCTGGTACTGCCTGGAACATACAAAGGACGCATTATCAGTAGAACTGCTGCCTCAACAACAATGCTCGCTTCCGCTCCGCCACAGCCTAGCACATGGACTCCAGACTCCTAAAGAAATGAGAGGTGGCCACAGCCACAGAGGAGGGGATGTACAGGAAGCAGTGCTGAACTGCTGAGATGAATTTCCTGTATGGCACTGTTGGTGCACCTGCAGCCAAAAGCTTTTGGAGTTTGGCGCTGCTCCATGTAGTGCTCAACACGTAAGAGAACTGTAAATTCTTAACGAGTGTATGATCTGAACAAGAGTGGATAAGCGAAACCACAGAGCAAGCTTCCCAGCATAAGTACTTAAAGGAGGATGGTGGGGAAAGCGTGGGGGTGGATGTGGGTTGGAAGCTGCCTTAATTTGTCATAAATGCCATATAGCTGTGTGTGTGTGTGTGTTTGTGTTTGAGTGTGTGTAAAGGCATGTGTAATCGGGGCTTCCTGGGTGATCCCCAGCTGTGTCATGGTAAAAGCTGGTTACTCTCTGACTAACAGATTACTGCTGGGAGTCACTCATCTCTTCATTCCACGAGGCTCTCTCATGCTTTCATTCTCATCATGTATCTCAGCCACTGTACATGAATACAAAATACCCCTCACTCGCTCACTTCCTTAACAGATGTCTGGGTTACTGACATTCTCTGCGTGTGAACCTGAGCACTGTCAGAAGAGTCACAGCTCGTGGGAAATCTGAAGACATCAAGGCATATGGGGCTTCTTATTCCACACAATGGTATCAGCTTCATCTTTATGTTTGACTGTAAAGCCTCGGCACACGTGGCCTCTGCGGTTAACGCATTCTCCATACATCAACTTAACAGTCATAGACATGACTATTTGCTACTTGTAATGCTGGATCTTAATATTTGCAGTACAGCTTTTTTTTTTATACTTCCTATGTCCTAATCAGAAAGTAGCTGCCTGAAAAGATGGTTCAATTGTTTTGGTCAAATTTAGGAAAGAGTCTGTTGTATGCAGTCTGTTTTATGCTGTTCACCCAGGTTTGAGGAAAATTCTCTAAAACTTTTAAAAGACTTTTAATTTACCCAAATAAAAACACATTTTTCTTCTTTTTCTCACTATTTCCATTAAAACAAGGTCATCACGGAGCATTCTGATTTACAGTGGCAACATGCCTTCAAAATCCACCCTTCCCTATCCCAATCTCCGCAATAAATCTTACAACAGATTTAGTTCTGTATATATTAGATATACTATCTGTATTTATATACTATACGTTTCTATACACAGAGGACTATTTTTCAAAAACTGCCACCCACAGACTTCCTTTTTCTCCTGGGACCTTTTTCCAAAGCTAGCCCAAATTGGTGCAAGAACCACACCCAACAAAACTGGTATCAAAAAACAGAAAGGACTAACTAGTAATGTTATTATTGTCTTGTAATTTATTTATACTTAAAATACTTTTTTTTTAATCAATCAAACTCACTCAGCAACCAGTAGTCTAGTCTTATTCTTTCCTAATGTTAAGCTGATATACTAGAGTGATCGTGAATAACGTGTAATGGAAAGGTTATGGTGCATGATGATGCTGAAAGGTGGAATAAAAACATTTCCTTTTAAAATGCTCCCTAATGAGACTGATACCTTTTAAAGACAGAAGACTTTATTTGTCACTTATACGTAATATCCATTTTCCAATTCTTGCTAAAGGGCACAACAGTGGCAGCTTGGTGGTTCCAAGGTCTAGGCTCTAGGTCTAGAACCCCCAGTCTCAGTAATAAATTCAACTCTAAGCCCATTATCAGATGTCTTCAAGTACTTGATCCTGTTCAGGGTTGTGGTGGATCGAGAGCTTATCATGAGAAACACTTAGGAGGGAAGGCTGAGCAGCATTTTAAGGAGGCAGGACGAAACCAGAGGAAACCCACATCAACAGAGGGAGAACATGTGAAACTGCTGATAGTCAGTAACCTGAGCTCATGGACAGGGGATCCTGGAGCTGTGAGGCAGCAGCGGTACCCTGCTGTCTCGGAAATATTCACTTTCACCCAACACGCATTGGGGGAAAGTGTCCCTGGACACATTATTCGATAATGAAATTCTGCACAAGGTTGGAAATGACTCATTGTGTCTTTTCTGTGCATCACAGGTGAGCACTCTGGGAAATGTCCTATTTTCTGTAATATGTTCTGTAATATCTGTGCAATACGTGACTTCATTTTTGCTACTAAACATCATCTTTTCCTGTACCCAATGTCAGCTATGTCACGCCTTCCTGTACGTGTGTCTCTGCTGGAAGAAAAATCCAGGACAAAGGTTTTCCCTGACCCTGATTCACCCCTACTCATTCACTACGAGCATGTCCCAACGTTCCAAAACACAGCCGGTTATAAGCTCGCACATCCAGCAGTGACTACGGTATAATTACCCTGAGAAGAGCCAGATCTAATCCAATATTTATTTTCTTACCGCAAATAAGAAAGAAAAAAAAAAGGTGTCTGTGGGTTGTGGCCTCAGACAGAGCTCAGACACACACATTCCTGCCAGGAAGTCAAGGAAGCGGAATGGCATCATGGCCGTGTGAAGGTCACTGCGGCATGCTTACTTCCTGTACAAGTGTCAGTGTCCACGGTGATAAAATCTGCACGTCCTCAGAACGGAGTGCGAGTAAGATTTCTCTGGGAGGAAACTACTTTCTGCATGCCATGCAGAATAATTGTGTGCATGTGTGAGCATGTTTTTAAATCTGGGTGGGGACAAAAGGTCTGGCAGGAATATCGGACTGTGCTACATGAACTGGACATTAACCAGTGAACTGTATCATTACTGGTGTTTATATGGTCTGCTTTACAAAGACGACACAGTTCTACAATAAAACAAGCTGACGTGGCCGTGATCAACAGAAACACAGCACATACAAACAAGCTCAGCATACCAAACTGAACAGTCATAATCACATGACAGGATGTGTCAATACACCCTACTTAATATGTCAACATGAAAAAGAATGTGCGCATCTTAGAGATCATATAGGCCTACTGCAAACATATAGTGAGAGCCTGCCTGATTTCCAGAGAGCAGTAAACAAAGGGACGGATAACCGTGTTAGGGCTGCATCCTGTTTCCTGACTCGGTGCTGTTAAAGCAGGCTGATTGTGCACTGATCGCTTTAGGAAGCAGAAATAAAAGGAGTCAGTTACAGCAGCTACAGCTGTGCTCTTTTCTCATGATTGTGTATGAACACAGCCACAATGAGATGTGCGAGGCATCACACACGGATGTTCTGATAAAGAAACGTCGATGAAGTATATTGTTAGAAGGCACTTCTGAATCGAAAATGTTCGCTAGATCAAATAAAACAAATAGATAAAATGGGTCTCTTTGGCCAGCATTACTAGTTTCTAATAGGAACTTGAACATTTAAATAATTTCTCCTCATTAAACAATGTATTATTTAAATAATACCACAAGGTTCCACAACACAAAGTGAAGTTACTGTTACCACACATCAAAGGGTGATTATTTTCCTAGAACATGCCACTAAGTGCTTTATAATTGTCATACCACAACAATCAGAAAGAAACAATGATTCTTTTTAGTTATTTTTAATAACAACAATGACACATCACTCACTTCTAGCTACGTTTAATGTTGCTGACCATCCATGTAACAGCTATAAGCAGCCGTTCCCTCACCAGCCTTTCTACGTTCTCACTCTCTTACAATAACAAGACAAAGAAAAATTCAATTTGCCATGTTGCCAAGTAACGGCAAAGCTCTGTTATTTTATCAGAGCTCTTAAAAAGTTTTTATACGTTTAATATATTTATAGCACCAGCCGAGTGACTGTGACTCACAGTGTTCGAGAATTTAACAACTCCTGACAATTCAGCATCTCCTGATTTCTTTTTAATATTCTGTCAAATACTGTCTCAAATATTGTAAGAATATACTTGTGAATTTAACAAGAAGAAAAATGGCAGCACTCTGCTCTCAGCATAAAATCTGTCTACTAATATTATACTAACAAAAAATTAAATATAATAAATAAATAAAATTTAACCTCCGAGTGATGCTATAGCTGCCATGGCCGGGGGCTCAGAGAGCAAGATTGGCCGTGCTCTCAGGGTGGGAGAGGCAGCATACGTTCTCCCCCCCATGTCAATCAGCGCGACACTGTCCAGTCACGGGCGTCTGAGAGCTCATGCATACAAGAGGAGGGCGGGGGCGCTTTCCTCCGGGCGTGCTATGGCCCGCCACCGACGGTTGCATGAGCCGCAGTTCGAAAAAAAGGCAGCAGCATGCGTCACGTGTATCGGAGGAAGCACGCGATTGGCTTCGCTCTCCCGGACTGGCGGTTCGTTGCGTGACAAGGGGGGAAGCACTGATGGGTGGGAATTGAAGACGACTAAATTAGGGAGAAAATCGGGGAAAGATCCCCCCAAAAAAAATTTAATTAACCACGCCAAACAATGTTATTAACTTACATTCGAATGAATTTTAATATCACTCTTATTTGGTGAATATCATATTAATAGTAGTTTTACTGATGGCTACAAGCGGATGATTTCCTCTTCAGGTGCTCTGCCAGGCAAGTTCTGATGTGCCAAGCTAATTCACATTTGCCTGCACTACACTGGACATGCACTTTTACCATCCATCTTGATTTGCTCCATGTTTTCAGCTGGATGTAGAACTTATTTATAGTGAAATATAAAAACCCAAGTGCTATGAGTAAAAAAAAGACTTTACTGGCATTGTATTGCTTCAGAAATCACACAGGATCTGACATCCTATAAGGTATTGCCTTATTTATGGTATTCACATAATTTCATATTACCACTGAACTATTTTACCATTTTCAAATGAAACTCCTTTGAATTAGCCAGAATTACTGAATATTCATTGCAGCCCTACACTACAACCTTATTACAATCATGATACGCTGCAACCATCAGTGTTGCTGATTTGGTGACTTTTCAGATCCATTTAGGGACTAGTAGCAAATCTAGTGACTTTCTGAGCAGACTTTAGTGACGGTCCTGATTTCTATACGGCTCTCTAGCTATAGTGTGAGAGAGCAGATTTGCTGTATGTACTGCGAGACGTATAAAATCTTCCTTCCTCATGTTCCCTTATTTGTATTCTGATATACCAATGGTCATGATGAGTAAATTAATATTCAGATCTGTCTACGTGATGTCTACCGAGTTTCCTCTAAAAAGACTTGGCAACACGGGCTACTGTTTTGCTGGCACGCTGGCACCGATTCTGAATGTTTTAATAAAATTAAAATCTCCCAATATACTAAAGATTACTTATACATGACCCTGCCCTGCATGGTTCAGACAGTGAGCAAACATGTCTAGTAATGGTTACTGAGTCTGCTGACGGCTGAGGACTACAGCAGTGAGGCGTTCGCTCTTCTGACCCGTACTTACGCGATGAGACCGACGGTCAGAGAGAAAGTGAGACGAGCTAATCTCTCCTCCTGCCTCTCTTCCTCCATTCTCTCTGTTCCGGTAATGAAACTGTTTATGGCATGCCGCTCCCAGATCAATATAGGCTCCAGCAGAGCAGAGCTGCTTAAGGATCTACTCCAGGATCTCTCTCTCTCTCTCACACACACAGAAAAAGGGAGGGGCGAGTCAGAGCACTTCCGCACTGTCGCTTAAGTAAATGCATCAGTGGTATATAGTAGTGTAATCAGGCTAATTATGGGACAAAGTTATCAGGGGCCTCTCACAGTATTATGATAAATTTAAAGATAAACACGGACAGGCACATTATCTTTAGTCACTAGCTGTTGAGGTTAAAACAGGAAATGGGTCTGTTTTGGGTCTGAGGTGATTTAAACAGTTACATTCATAGAGCTCTTTTTCACAGAATGGAACAGGTGCATGTATATTTGTCTGTGTGTGTGTGTGTGTGTGTGTCTGTTATGTCTTGGTGTGCCCACAAGCATAGAAATAACTAGGTTTTGACTTTAAGGACATTTTCAAGGACATTCCTCATAAGGTTTGTTTTTACAAAATATGAAAACTGTAGAAGCCAAATGGATTTCTGTTTGGTTACTAAGGTTAACCAATAGAAGGTCCTCATAAGGCTATCATAACACGTGCGTAGTGTGTTTGTGTGTGGTTTAGCAGTATGGAAGCTAAACATCATGCTTAACAGTGGGTGACATATCTTTCACTTTGAGTGACAAGCAGCAGTAGGACTAATGTGACTATTAGTCATGTGTTAAGCGGGACTTCACTCTGCTCACGGGCTGTGGAGAATTCAGTGTCACTTCCAGGTGTGGGCTAAAATCATCTCCGATCCCAAAGGGCCCTGGGTTTCCATTGTACTTGCATCACCTAGTCATCATCAGACCTTCCCACAACAAGATAAGTCCAGACCAACTGTGCACTCGTCATGCTAACTGTATGGCGCAATGCAGTGTTTTTAGAAAAGTGGTGAGAGGTGTGAGGATAAGGTGAGAATTTTTCATTTTGTCCAGACTTTTGCATACTGTTCCTTCTTTGATCTGCTTTTTATCCATGGCCTGTCTTTAGGTTATTAGTGTTGCTCATGAGGCTGAGATGTGTGTGTTTGTGCGCATGTGTGCATGTGGTGGAGCCTACACACTTGGGACTGACGTGTGTGTGCTTCATGTGGTTACTGAGGGGGCCATATGAGCCTGAAGGCAGAAAAGTTGGCGTGCGCAGGCGCACACACACACCAATGAATCAACCATGTCAGCCAGACTCCCAACGGACCAGGGCCACAAAGGCACATCACTTACGGACAAAACATCTCCAGACGATCTTCACGCCCCCCCGTGTTTTCTTAAAAAACACTCCCACTCTGACATGCACATCTGCCAACAGGAACTGGGCCAACCTACAGCATGAGCACTGACATGAAATGGTGGGCTCATTAACGAAAAAAAAAAACAAAGACCCCTTTTCTTTCTCCCCATCCCTTTTTTCTGTCTCTGAACATAATTTTATACTTCGAGCTCAAGCTGTCCAAGGTTATTATAGATTTTTGCCTTCAGCAATCCAAATTGGTCTTGACGCCTCACCTGCTCCGCTGGAGTAAAGCTGACGCTAGCGATACATACGGAGATGCTCTGAGACAGGTGAGACACGGTCTTGCGTGTTTACACTGCTGTAAGAACTGCACGTTAAACACTTAAACATTAGTGATATAACTGACCCTGCAACTACATACAGACTAGATGTTAAGATGTTTAACACGGAGACGAATAAAATAAAAGTAACAGTGTGATTAGGAAAAGTGCTGCACTGTGTACTCATGCAAGCCTGCACCCTGTGTAAGACTATGTGTGCTCAGGGTTCGATGCCACAGCTTTTCCGCATGACATCAGCCAAAGAGAAACCTCTCCCCACCCCAGCTGTTTGGGGAAAAGGCAGGACCGAGTGGCTGAGTTTACTCATTTGTCGGAAAAGTAAAGTAGCGTGTATCTTTGTGTATGTGATTTAAAGTGGATGGACGCGTGTGTTTGTGCATCTGTGTGCGTTTATGTGCATGGTTCAGGTGATGGGTGGCCCTAAGAGGAATGAGCAATTTGGCCCCAGATTTAAGGACATGATATGTGTTTGTGCCTGTGAGCGTGCGTGTGTGTGTGTGTGTGTGTGTGTGTGTGTGTGTGTGTGTGGTGATAATAAGAGGGTATAAGTAGAAAGGAAACACATGAACAGGATGTAACTGGGTTTTTCCCCCTCCCTGCGTTTACTCGCTCTGTTCCCAGAACACTTAACCTCCGGCCGAGAGCAAGGAGCAACTTGCTCTAATATTGTAAAGAGACTCAGACCTACAGCAGCTTTCACCTGCTGATCTCTGACCTGCGCACTCTAATCTAACCCTGAACTGAGGTTTAAAGTGATAACGATATTCATACTGCAGGAATGCACTTTCACATCTAATAGCTGATCAACATCATCGCTCGCGGGCTTTCTGCTCAAAAGCAGATGTTACATGGCCTGAACCCTCAAAATGGAAACGCGAGGGTGGAATGAGCATTTGTTCCTGCATAATATGTAAAACTTTTCGAAAGAGCAGATGAATGTGACTTTAAGAAAGAGCTATTTGACTAAGGTCACTTTCATACCCAACAGTCTGTTTGTCGTGTCCATATCGGAGCAAAATTGATCCTTTTGCTTTGTCTTAGTTCCACACTGCAAATCATTTGCAGCAGCAGATCCACAGAGGTGGCTCATTTTAGCAGCTAACAGCTTCAGAAAGAATGCTTCAAGCAAAAATACACATCATATTTTCTTCATTTCCTGTAGGCTGGGCCTGATTCTGAATCAAATCGCTTTTTCACTGCAATTGAATCACTCTAGAGTTCACTCGGGACTGGCCTGACACCACCTCGCTCAGACGGTCGGAGTGTTATCGCTGGGTCTTCACCTGCACAAAGGAACCACAGCACAGAGGAAAACACCAGGGTTCAACTCAAACCCCTAAAAAAGGGGAAAGGTTTGGTTAAAGATGTACTGCATGCTTGTCTTTTATTTCTTGAGTCCTCCCTCTATCTGTCGCATGGTCGCTTGTGTCACTACAGAGTTTGCTTGGTTGCTTATGGTCCTCATTTACATTTTACCATTCGAAAACCATTCAGTGCATGTAGTAGTGTGAAAAGCTCAAGAGAAATGTACATCAGGTACATTAGATTACCTTACATTTTCTGTGAAGTTGCTGCCCTATGCTGAAGAGGAAACTTTCTATTGTACATTTCTAAATAAAACCTTTAAGATGTTTCAGCAGAAGCCTTTAGGGTGCGAGATGGAAACTTATGACTGAAGTGTACAGCTGCCTTTATTTGCAATTTATGTTCTACATTTTTCTAGAGTCACTCTGGACTAATAGCAAGAAGAAGAAACCAGGCCAAGACTTAGACTCCAAGCAACACCAGACAACATTCATGAACTTTCAATCTTTAAAAGTCAACACGTTATTTCTTTTTTTTTGCACTGTACGAACAGGAAGTGCAGGAACATGTAGAAAAAGTAGACAACAAAAAGATTTCATCATGTGCCAGCTGATTGTAAGCACGCTAAATGTTAATTATAGAACGACTTAAACAGGACTCAGCATGTAAGAACGTGTAAGCAGCATTTATACAAGGGTTGAAGGTCTTATTTTAGGAAGCCTTGTTTCAATCAGAACGACAGTCCAGCACAAAGGGTCCCCATGTGAGGATGTGTACACATTCTGGACAGTGAAAACAACTTCTGACACACTGCTAATACCGTCCCGACATGTTTACCCCAGAGGTTATACGTCGATTTACTGCTCCGGACCCTTGTGTCACATCAGTCACATGATGTCTTGAGTGTTAATCACAGACAGTGTTTAAACAGATTTTCCTACCCATTCAGTGGAACTGAAGAAGTGCCTTGAATAGAGAGACACCTTTGATGCCTGAAACACAACTCCAGTCACTAAGACACTATGCTCAGCATGATCTGGATGACTGAAAAGCTTCAGAGACAAAGAAAGGGAAAATAGGACCGGGCAGAGCCCCCTTATAGACTGGAACATCTGGTCACCGGGCCCCTACTCTGGTGTCGTTTGAACTTCATTGAGCTGGTGCGCGCGTGTTAGATGCAGCTGTAAGGGGGCTGGGGTAGCACGTAGGGTGGGTGTGGGGAGGGGCAAATATGAGAGAGAGAGGGCCCATTTGGGATGCAGGCCCTTAGATGAGAGAGGACATACTTTCCTTTCATCCCTTCTGGGGTCATTAACTTTGAAGGCCTTGGGACCTCAGTCTGTAAATAACTAAAATGAGCAACAATCAGAGTGGTTTGGCTCCCTGAAAAAAAATCTAGGCTAGGTCAGGATGGAGTACAAGTAAAAATACATGTCTTTGCTACTCGGCAATATCAGTAATGATAGTGAAATGAGTAACTTTAGTATTAATCAATCAAGGGCGTCATGGAACATTTTTTTCAGCTCTGTTTATGTTTCCCCTGTCCAATAGTGGCCATGAAAGGCACACACATACAACTAGGCTTCTTTATAACCTTTGCTATATATTCTAAGTTACATAAAGAGCATTTGCTAGTTACAGTATATTAGCTGCGACAGCTCAGAAAGTGTTGCAGAGTTTTGGTACACTTTGTAAGTGTGTTCCTATACAGCTGTAAGAAAAGTGCATTTTAGCTAACAATGCATCTCAATAACTGATCAATACACTGGTACTGATATTCTAACTCTTTTCTGTAGACATTTTCTCTCACCAACACACCTGACCATCATGTCCTGTGCACTCTGAACTTCCCTTCGGTGTAGCTTTCCAATAGATTTGAGTGTGACTGTGGGGATTTGTGCTTATTATGGAGCTTTAGAGCTAAGAGCTTTAGCGAGGTTAAGCACTGATGTCGGGCGATGAGGCCTGGGGTTCAGTCAGTGTTCCATTTCATCCTAAAGGTGTTCAGGCAAGTTGAGGTCAGGGCTCTGTGCAGGCCAATCAAGTTCTTCCATTCCAACCTGGAGCTCACTTTGTGCACAGGGGCATTGTCATACTGGAACAGGTTTGGGCCTCTTAGTTCCAGTGAAGGGAAATTGTAATGCTACAGCATACAAAGACATACTATAAACCCCTGTCCTTCAAACTTTGTGGCAACAGTTTGGGGAAGAACTACATATAGGTGATAATCAGGTGTTAAACTTTTGGCCATATGGCTCAAGTTTAAATATGTCCAGATTGTGCTTGCAAAGCAATTTTACCAGTGTGAATAAATGACCATGATGTTGGACAGATACCAGTATTGGTATTGATGCATTCTAGGCAAGTCCAAAGTAAATGTAATAAGGTTTGACAATGAGCACTGTGGATGCATCACATCCAGTCAAAGCTTTTGTAAAGAAATGAACTCAAATAAAAGTCACTATAAAACCCTACGTTTTTCTAATCATGGTACAACTTCACAGTTTCAAAAGTACTGACTTCAAACATTTGAGCAAGTGTGACACTCGAGCAGTTTAAATCAGCATGTACTCCATGATCAGGATGGAGGCATTGACATTTGGTTATTGCTTTTGTCACTTTTGGCTCTCAGGGTCAAAGGGGAAAAAAAGCCAAGCACATCTCTCCAAGTGCATTTGTAGAGTTTCACATCCACCACTTTCTTTTTCCAGTCCTGTCTGCACTTTCGTTTCGTCTTCAGCACTGACTCAGACAGAGAAGCGCACAGACGCTGAAAAAGTGGTGAAAAAGATTTAAACGGATGTTCAGCGACAACACGGAGGGAAAAGACTAAAAGCAGGTCCCCAGAGATTTTAATCCTGCCGTAATGTCCAATGTAATGTAAAGCTTGCTTAAGGTAAATTCTTAAAAATAATGCATTCTTAATTCCTTCTAAAAATGTTCAGCAGAACAAAACACAAGGTACCGCATAACATATATAATATCTGGGGTAAAAAAACATCTGATCTAAATAATGCAATCTCAGTTCTTAGGAGGCAAATGAAATAAGTCGTTGGGTGTGCACTAACTGCTCCTTAGCAGAATAATTCAGTTAATTAAGAATCATTTTAGGAAGGAGCTGCCTTCCCTAAATACATTAACATCTAACTACCCATGTTTAAATGCAGCTTTAGTATTAATCCCAAAAGCCAAGTGCAAACTCCTTAATGTTTTAGCACATCAGCTCAGTACTAATTAAACAAATAGCAGAAATTTGACAAAAACACATTTTTTAACTATGAATGTACTCATAATAATAGACTGGTTAGAAGTCATTCCTTTTATTTTTGAAGTTTGTTATAACTCTTCTGTCCTTGAACCGAAATCTTTATGCCTTTATAGATTTAGATAAGAGTGAGATTACTGCAAGTGACACATACTGTGTTGAATAATGGTGTGTAAAAATATAAAGCAATAATCCCTTTTTACCATATTTCATTTCATTTGTTTACTGACTAGAAGTAATGTCTGATGTTTGTCAGTAGCTATATATA
>JAOVVG010000009.1:7924392-7934776 GCA_028566375.1 Leptodoras nelsoni
AACTCCACGTGTTCATTCATAGTTTTGATGCCTTCAGTGAGAATCTACAATGTAAATAGTAATGAAAATAAAGAAAACGCGTTGAATGAGAAGGTGTGTCCAAACTTTTGGCCTGTACTGTACGTTTTTTACAAAGACACGTTTTTTGATGCATCAAATATTCCAAGCGATTGGATAGTGGCTCCAAATATTTCTGCTTTCTGATTGGCTACTAGTTCATGAGAGTAAAGTTGGAGATCGGGGTTTGTCCGAATAGGGTTCCGTTATGTGCAAACTTATAGCAAGGACTACAGCAGCCGTATTCTGGCTGGCAGCTTGTGCCACTAGAGACATTTAACCTCTCTCTAATCAGTTTCTACTGTTATATTAAAGATTAGATTAAGATTTTTAAAAATCGATTCGTGCAATCATATAAAAATGGAACAAGGGCTCCCGAGTGGCGCCACGACAACGCGTTCGCCCTATCATCTGGAGATCGCTACGGCTACAGCTATAGCTGCCTATAGCCGGGAGCTCAGAGAGCAAGATTGGCCTTGCTCTCAGGGTGGGAGGGGCAGCATCCCCCCATGTCAATCAGTGCGACACTGTCCAATCACGGGCGTCTGTGAGCTCATGTATACAAGAGGTGGGCGGGAGCGCTCTCCTCCAAGCGCGCTACACCGCTCCCAAAGGTTGCATGAGCCGCAGTTCGAAAAGAGGCGGCAGCCGTACACATGACTCCGGTTCTGAATGTTCAACAAACTATATTGAGAGTCAGGAGTACATACATGCATGGATCAGGAGAAGCAAACACACACACACCAAATACGAGGACGGTAGATGAACAGCACCTGAATGTCCAGCTTGCACTGCATGCTGGGAACATCTCGCAATAATGCCCCCTCAAACCTGAAAGTCACAGCCCACTCGCTACAATCCAGTGGCCGTCGCCACATACATGTGGGGCCCCTTAAGGGTCAGCCATCCCCGTGACCCAAACAAGTCAGTCAAGGTCCCAACAGTTGCTCCATCTTGATAGATAAGACCCAGTGTCTTTGATGCTTGCATGGTTATTTTTGCTTGACATGTTGTTAGCAGAGATGTATAATCATTACCCATTTCACTGTTCTGTATTTTGCTTGGGTGCATCACCAGTTCACCAATACAAGTTATTTTACCCCAATTCCTCCCAATGCAGTAGTGTCATTCCATCACAGAAACCTACATAAGTAACAAACTGCCTTGTGAAAATCAATATCTCTCCCTAGTCAGTGGATGGGAGGAAAGAATAACTGCTTTCTCAAAATCCCACTATATAGTCATTAAATACCGTCTCAAAATACACTTGCTTGGTTTATATTATTAATTTTGCAAAAAAAGACAGATGTAAGAAAATGAGGGACACGGTGGGCTCGGTGGGTAGCACCGTCGCCTCACAGCAAGAAGGCCCCGGGTTCAATCCCAGGGTGGGGCGGTCTGGGTCCTTTCTGTGTGGAGTCTGCATGTCCTCCCTGTGTCCCCGGGTTTACTGCAGGTACTCCAGTTTCCTGCAACAGTCCAAAGACATGCACATTAGGTTGATTGGTGTCTCTAAAGTGGCCCTAGTGTGCCGGCTCTCCTGTGACCATGAAAAGGAATAAGCGGTCAAGAAAATGAATGAATGAATAAAATGCGGGCACAGTTTACACTGTTCTATCATTTTGATATTTCAATTTTCAATTTTTTTTTTTTGTCCTTACTTTGTGCTCTTTTCTGAAAATAAATGAATAATGAATACTAAATAAAAAAGGGGAACATAATATAAAAAATGACAGAGCTGCAACTACTTATTTTTTTATAACAGGTTTATGCACACCCACCACAACCCAATTAATCTAGTATTAGGGCTATTTAAAAAATATACATAGTACCAAAAATATTCATATTTATGTCTTTACAGCTTTTTAATCAGCTAAAACTACTAGAAAACCTTTAACTGGGCCTTTAACAGTTCACTAAGTACAGTACAATATTACTGACATTTTGGAGCATGGCTGTGGGGATTTGTGCATTCAGTCACAAGAGCATTAGTGAGCTCAGGCACTGATGTTAGGTGAGGAGACCTGGCATTTAGCTGCCATTCCATTTCAGCCCAATGGTGTTCAGTGGGGTTGAGAGGTCAGGGCTCTGTGCAGGCCACTCAAGTATTTCTACTAAACCTTGTCAAACATGTCTTTTTAGGAATCACTCTGCACAGGAGGGACTGTCATGCTGGAACAGGTTTTGGCCTCCTAGTTCCACTGAAGGGAAATATTAATTCTCCAATACAAACACATTCTAGACGATTTTAAGGCAATTTTGAGGAAGGCCCACATATGGGTGTTCTGGTTAAGTATCCACTTACTTTGGCTATATAGTCTACTTCACAATAAGTACCTTGCAGTGTCCTGATTAAACTCATATTTAATCAGGCCAGTGAAGATGACAGACTGTCAACAGGGTTACCTATTGCATGCTCATGACTAATCAGGATGTCCATACTGTTCATCAGTGGAGCAATCATTTCATTATGCCTGTTAGTGGACTGTGCTAAAGATGTCATTTTCTAGAAATACGTATAGCAATGAGTAGTGATCTTGCTATTTGCTATCATGTATCATCAGAAGGGTCAGAAGCATAGAGACAAGAGGAACACTGGGGAACACTGAGACATCAGGACTGCCACATAAAATCCACCTTTACTGTAAAATACCATCATTAATGAATGTGTTCTGTAACTTATAATTCTTCTAGACATCTGAATGGAACTTTAATACACATACATCACAGCCATATACTTATGAAGAGCAACATGCACTCAGTTGGAAGTTTATTAACTACAATATAGGTGAACTGTGTGTATACTTAATTACTGACTGTGGCCCATCTGTTGCTTTGCACAGTTTGTCAGAAAACACCCTACCTACCAACAATCCACCCCCTCCCTAAATACACACACACAATTCATGAATGGCAAGTATCCATTGTAGGACCACAGCTAAGCAGATATTGTATATAACTGTATATAACTAGCCATACCACATAGCAGTACAGAATATGACTGCTGCACGAAGTAAGAAAAAGAGCAAGAATTAAGTGAAATAAGCACACCACACTGTAAAAGTGTTGCTTACGCAGCTTTTGAGATAAGGAAACATGTCAGTTGCAGCACCCCAGGTGGACTAAATTTCATGAAATTTGGTGTGCATCTAAAGAACGTGGTACTGATATGGGCTGAGACATTCCATGAAGTTTGGGCATTTACATCCCAAGATATTAGCTAGTGAAATGCTTGATTTTCCACAAACGAATTGTAATGGGACAGCGTAACTCAGTGGTTAAGAAGTTGGACTACTGACCCAAAGGTTGTGAGTTCAAATCCCACCGCTGTCACTGCTGGGCCCCTGAGCAAGGCCCTCAACCCTCAATTGCTCAGTTGTGTAAATAAGATAAAATGTAAGTAGCTCTGGATAAGGGCGTCTGCCAAATGCCATAAAAATGTAAAATGTAATGAGCTAGGATAATGCGCCTCCTACAGGCCAAGCAGGCAAAACAGTTTTGCATACAAGCATACAACATACAACTAGGGACACAAATCTTATATAGTGTATCAGACACGTAGGGCTACAACCAGACCAAGTTTCTATAAGACCGGTAGTGCTGCTGCAGGGGTAATAATAATAATGAGTATGAGCTGCTGGTACAAGTGTATCAGCACGTACAGCCGTATGTGCTGCTTGAGTTTTTACTCACTGTGTACACTTATTAACCTTTTTATTTGACAAACGTACCTCATTATACCACTTTATATGTACACATTTAGACATTGCAGCTCATCACAGGGTTTCTCTTTTTCAGAGGTCAGTTTCAGACTAATAGACATTGTCTCATTATTTACTGTTTCCTGGTTAGCACACTGCTCTCAAACCAGCGGTGACAGTAAGATGTTTATAAATCACGGCATCACTTCTGCACCTAATGCACTTGTACCAGTGCAACACTATTATTTTAGAGTCCCTGCTACACTTCTCACATATTATCTATTCAGTGGTGGTCCTAAGGTCCTAGGTGATCCCTTTCCACTGATGGATGGGGTAAAGAGGAGCTTTCAAACTGTGCATTGCAACAGATGGACTGCAATCTGTAACTAGATATTGACAAAGTGCCCCTATAGGGAGGTCTACCTGATTAAATGGCCAATGGGTGCAGGTCTAAGATAGGTGTACTTGTGAGTGTGTATTGAGCAGATTATAAATTCTGAATCTGTATAATATCATTCAGTTTCTTTTCTTTCTTCACATCAGTCTCTATTCACTGTGCCTAAGCAAGCAACATGGAATCGTCACCGTAGCTGGGCGGAAGGTGGGGAAACATCCTGGACAGGTCGCCAGTCGATTGCAGGACAGACACACAGACATACACATATACAACCACGTTCACACCCTGGGCCAACGTACTATTTACGAACCTACACTTGAGTGCATGAAGTCCTGGAAGAAGCCCATATAGACACGGTGAGAATGTGCAAACTCCATACAGAAAGGAAGCTAGAAGGAAAACACACCCAGCACCTCCATGCAGCCACATGGCACCGTACTACACTGTACCTTTCCTTGTCACCGGGTTGGTACCTCATAGATACACCTATTGTACCTTTACTATGTCTTTTACATGGAAAGGTGCATGTAGTTTACCTTTAAAGGGTAATTACAGTCCGATTGTTTATCTAATGTTTTTAGAGGTCCAGTAAATAAAAAATACATTTTAGAAGGTAGAAAAGATAAGGATACCAGGCAAGTGACAAAGAAAGAACAATGTGGCCCCTTTTCAGCTGTCACTGTCAATTTAATTGACAGAATCTTACTTCTGTGACTAGCAATACCTTACATAGTATCTAGAATTGGTCCTTTTGGGTGATTAGAGGTCCAAACGGCCGATAATGCAAAAAGCTGGACGAGCAAATTGGATCAGTGTAGGGCTTAAAAAGTGGTAGTGAATAAGACTTAGATAAATAATCAACTGTAGCCTGTATAACAAACCCCGGTGCCTGAATAAGACAATATAGCTACTTGACAGAATAAACCGAGTTAGCAGTAGATCAGCTTTTGTTTTTTGTATAGAGGCAAACCACCACGAGCACACACAGCAGGCTAACTCTGACCTAATCATCATTTACTCGTGCTCATCACCCCTTTTGTTCGGTTAGCAATAAGCTGCGGGCTTGTTAATGAGATGAAAAATGAGATTACAGGGCAGATAGCAGAGTGCCGTGGAGAAACAGGCACCGAGGAATGAGAGACAGGAAAACAGCGCGTGCATATATATGGGAGCTCGACCAGGCTGTGAACACGACGCGGAAATTCAGATTAGCACCAAGTTCCTAAGTCGTGTCACCTCAGCAGGGTTATAGTGTTCATCGTGGGTTTGTGTGTCGACTCGGTTAAAAAACAAAACGCTGTGCGTTTGACATTGTCACTGCAGCCGGCTGGATCTCCAGCCAAAACCAGGCGCCTCCATGTCGCTGCTGTTCACATCGCATGAACGTTTCCTGCCGAGCTCGGTGTGTTATGTAGTGTGAGTGTAGTGCCAGTGTAATAAGCAAGACATGAAGATGTTGGATTAATGCATGTTTCGGATGGGCGTTGAAATGTTCAGCGCTCTCTGTGTGGCTGTGTGTCGCTGCCTCTCAAGCGCGCGGCCAATCGCGGCTGGCGATACAACACACACATTCACTTACTCCGTGTACAGTAGCCCTAAAAAAGTGCACAGAGATACACAGTGTCGGGAGGGTGACAGAGGTGGACAACGATACAATCGCAGCAACACTGTGTCCGCCGAGTCACTTTAAAGTGCCCTGGCTGTTTCAGGTAAGCACCGAGAGCACTGCGATCATAAACACTTCAGTGACCATTTCTCTCATACAACACCCAGGAAGCATTAACTCCTCTCTCTCTCTCTCTCTCTCTCTCTCTCTCTCTCTCACACACACACACACTCTCACACACACACTGGCTCGGTGGTCTGCTGCCTCAATGCAATTCTGTATTTAGATATCTGAGACATTTCTGTCAGACTGAAATGCGAAAAGTTGACGCTAGGCCGAAATTATGATGCTACTTAGGCCACTCAACACAAAGCTATGGACATCCACATACACACACACATATATATATATACACACACACTACTCAAGGCAGTTAGTGGGGACGCAGTTAGGGGGGAGGGCTGGAGAAAAACATGCACAGAAAAAACTGCTCGAGTGAATCGAAAGTAGTGCTACAGCGAGTCGTTTCTGCTGCTCGCCACTCGTTTAGAGGATTCCGCGCTGTTTCTCTTCACTTTTCTGTCGACTTCGGGGTCGGACTGCAGCGTTCACGGCGACGTCCATCCGGTAGAGAAAAAGCAGCAGGCGCATGAAGTGTGCGAGTGTGAGTGGAGTGAGAGAGAGTGTGTGTGTGTGTGTGTGAGTGCGTGCGTGCGTGCGCGTCTGCTCTACTGTACGACCAGTGCAGAAGGATGTGTCAGTAAGTTTAAGGTGGACGGAGGTTGGAATGACAAGGCCTTGGTGTTTGGGCTCGCCTTCATGGGGTAAGTTTCCGTTTTTCGACGCCGTCATGACAGAAAACTCGGATGTATTTTCCTCCTAAACAGTGTCCGGGCGGATTCATTGGCAGCTCGCGGCGATTCGGTGCGAAATTTCATGTCAGTTTGTTGCACCGTGCGGCGCGAGAGAGCTTCGCGACTTAACACCATTTCCGACAGCGGCTCCAATGATACACAAGTAGCTGCTCGGCGTTTTCACTCTCAGCCCCAAAACAACACAGATCGCAATTCGGAGCGAGGGTTATCTCCGAGAAATGCACCGTGCAAAATAAGCACGGGGACGACATGTACGACACGAGCCGAGAAGCAGCTTATTTGCTCTCATCAGAGCCACAGAACGGGGCACTTCCCCTCATCAAATCGGCAGCTTACACACACACACACACACACACACACACACACACACAAATGCAAGCCAGCCGGCGCGTGCCCTAATCATCAAAACGGCCAATCGAGCAAAAAGTTCTGAGTTAGAAAAGTGAGACGATGTCGAGCCAGAAAGTAAGCAGGGCTTTTACTGGAGATCTGTTCCTGACACGTCCGTTGAGCAGAGCAGCAGTTCGCATCAGTGAGCTAAGCTAGCTAGCGAGCTACTTTTATTTGCTGTAACTCAGTTGGAGAGACCTGTCGAGGCCGCCTTGTCAGAAAAAGTCTTCACTGAAAACTCCTTTTAAGTAACAAATCCACCGGACTGGTCGAGGGAGCAGGTATTTGTCTGAAACCTTTTCCCGGGAGGAGTTTGACAGGAGTGAGATTTCTGCTTCGATTTCCCTAAAGCAAGATGGACTCTCTTTGGCTTGTCTGTCTTGTCAGACCCCAGATCGACATTTTGCACCGAGATGTAAAAGCGAGCACGCGCTGACTGGGGCTCAGTGGGCCTGAATGATGGCTCTGGTGTGGAAATGTAACAAATATGGGTGATATGTGGGGCATTTAGTGCACTTCTGGGTTGATACGCTGATCCGGAGGACACTTGGCTTGCACCGGTGTCTACCTGCAAAACTAAACAGTCGCTCATCGTCCGCTTTATTCAGCAGGTTCTGAACCGATTCCGCGATTCGGCATCGTTAACTTTACGATTCATCGACAGTAAATGAACAAACCACCCATAGTTAGTAGCTTGATCGTAGCTTCATGTCTCTCTCTCTCTCTCTCTCTCTCTCTCTCTCTCTCTCTCTCTCTCTCTCTCTCTCTCTCTCACACACACACACACACATGCACACGAAGCCAAACAGACAGACTAATCCACACACACTCACATTCACACAAACACTCACACACACGACGAGGTGAAATGTCCTCTTAAAATGTCGCTGACCTACGCTGTGTGCTGCATTAGCCTGTAGTGCCTTGCATTGAGGACTAGGTGTGTGTGTGTGTGTTTTTGTAGGTCACCATCATCGCATGTCACAGCCTGACTGACAGATCCATCTTCATCTTTCAAATCCAGCATTTCCATAGTCTGTGATTAAGTAAGTACACCTCCAGATCATGCCATGTTTTGCTTTTCAGCTCAAACACCATGCAGGCTGTGTATAACTCCTCGCTGAACCGTGACATCACCGGTACGTGTCCAGCCTGGCTGCAGATCACCTCCTCATTACTGTACGTCATGACCATACACTATCGTAGTGTACCTAACCTGCTCAGGAACACACAGGGACGTTCCGCAGGGCGGAAAGGAATAACCGATTCACGGTCAGGATATCTGCACAAAACAAACACCACGAATAGAGTTGATCATAATGTGTGTTCGCAGTTTTTTTTAGTTTTGAAAGTATGCCCTTGCTGCAACAGGGTGTTAGGTTATATTTTAGAAATGGTATTAGGAGATTTGTAAAACCGACTTTTGAAAAAGCAATCGTTGTTGCATAAGGACTGGAATAACATTTTGTGTATTTTTTTCCCTGTTATATATTTAATGGAGTTAGTATACAGTAGCTACTTGAGATTTCCTTATCACTGTAACACTGTCGTACAGGTGTACTGCCACACCCCTATTTCTGCATAAACACACAGCAGGTCGAGTCCATATCAGAAACACCTGCATGCTACTATTTTATACAAGAGATTAATATGATAGATTAGTCAATTAGGATAAATTATGATCTAACAATTCACTAATCCTGTATAAGAATATGGTCCGGATACTGAAATAAGTACTGGTAGGCCCAGGCAGAACTTACATTTACGACATTTGGCAGACACCCTTATCCGGAGTGGCGTACGTTCATATCGTTTTATACAACTGAGCAGTTGAGGATTAAGGGCCTTACTCAAGGGCCCAACGACGGCAGCTTGGTGGTGCTGGGATTTGAACTCATGACCTTCCAATCAGTAGTCCAGTGTCTTAACCACATAAGTGAAATTCAGTATCTGTGGAATCAGAATGACTATTTTTTTCATGCATTATTGTTCCATTATGGTTAACACCTTGAAGACTGAGACATGCAGTCCTCACTCCTACACGTTTCTTATGTAGCTATGATTACAGAATCATTCCTAGTAATCTGTAAATAAGATGCTTTATGCTATATATAATTAAAAAACCAGCAGTTTAAGGAGTCATGTTGAACGATTACACGCAAATCCCTAAAACACTGTTCAGACCTTTTATTTTTTAGTTTATTGACGATGCTGTTTACCTTTTTTTGGAAAATGCTTTCACAAACAAAACCCCATTAGCATTAATATGGATTTGCTACCACTCTGCAGCTGTGACAGCCTCCGCTCTTCTGGGAAGGCTTTCTACAACGTTTTGTCTTATTTTGTACCCATTCAGTCTAAAGAGTATTTGTGAGGATAGGCGCTGATGGATGATAAGAAGGTCTGGCTCGCAATCGATGTTCCAGTTTGTCCCAAAGGTGTTCAGTGGGGTTGAGGAGGCCATTGGTGTTCCTCCACACCAGACTTGTGACAAGCGATCTCTTGATAGACCTCGCTTTGTGCACAGGGGCATTGTCGTGCTGGATGTCTTCTCCAAACTATTGCCACAAAGTTTAAAGGATACAATGTCATTGTATGCCGTAGGGTTAACATTACCCTTCAGTTTGAACCAAGGGGTCGAGCCCAAACCCTGATCAACAGCGCCAGACCGTTATCCATCCTCCACCTAACTTTACTGTTACCACTATGCGTTCTGGTTCCCCTGGAGTCTGCCAAACCCAGATTTGTCCGTCAGACTGCCAGACAGTGAAGCGTGATTCATCACTCCGGAGAACACATTTCCACAGTCCAGCGGTGCTGTGCTTTACACCGCTCCATCCGACACTTGGCACTGCACATAGAGATCGTGTGCAGATGCTTGGCCATGAAAACCCATTTCGCGAAGCTCCAGACACACAGTTCTCAAGCTGATGTTGCTTCCAGAGGCAGTTTAGAACTCTGTCATGAGTGATGCAACACTACATCGGTGATTTATCTGTATTTTTTTTACACATGCTTCATGTTGCAGCATTTGGTGGACCTGTTCTGTGAACTTGCGTCGTCTACGGCTTCATGGCCGAAGTCTTGTTGCTCCTCGATGCTTCCATTTCGCAATAAATGCACTTTCAGTTGACCAGGGCTGATCTAGCTGGGCAGATATTTCACAATCTGTCTTGTGGCAAATGTGGCATCCTATGACTAGGGCATGTTTAATATCACTGAGCTCCTCAGTGTCTTCAGTCCCGTTTTACTGGCCCTGTTTGTCTGGGGGCACGGCGGCGCAGTGGATAGCACTGTTGCCTCACAGCAAGAAGGACCCGGGTTCGATCCCCGGGTGGGGTGACCTGGGAAATTTCTG
>JAOVVG010000009.1:8021390-8033356 GCA_028566375.1 Leptodoras nelsoni
CAGTTGCTGGGTAATTTTTTTCTCTTTGCAGAGTTTTTTAAATGATATACATTTTTTATTGTTTATTCTCTTGAAAATCATATAACTGAAAGAAAACATTAGCACTGCTGACCATTTTCAAACACATTCCACTCGTTTTTCACTTTTCTGTGCTACATTAGAGCAGGGAACACTATCAGTTCCAGGGCAAGAAAACCAGAGTACAACCACAGTTTAACAACTGCCTGCAAAAAGACACCTCACCAAGTAATTACCAGGTTTAGTGGAGTCTCAGAGCAGGGAACCAAACTTCCAGAACTAGAAATGGTGACCTGATTTTAAGTGTTGTCACAATTGTTTTTTTTTTATGGTGTACTATTAGCAGCTGTTGGGCTAAATAATTAGTTATAGCTCCAGCAGCATTGTCTGCCATGTAATGCCTTATGATTTTAAGCATTTAAGCAGAAGCACCAATATATCATTAAATCTCTCAGCCAACAAGCAGGTGAATACACTGAGAATATGTGCCCCCATATAATACAACATTGTAAGAATGCACAAACACTAAAGTCCTCTCTCTAACACAGTGTTTTGACTAGTTTCCTTTCAGCCAGCTTAATAAATTAATAATGTATGAGTGTATTTTTGCTGCAAAGGAAATGTGTGTCGGATGCATCAGATGACCACTGGGATCATTAGGATATAAAAGGCAGATACAGACAGAGATAAAAAGATAGAAAGTAGTTTCCACAGATATACCTTCACTGCTCTCCTGATGGAGCCAACAGACAATGTGGCAGGAGCAGATGATCTGTCTCTCTCTCTGGACTCTCCACTGGTCTGAATAGTCTGTCCCTCCTCAAGCAGGATGCAAGACCCCCGGTATCTCTGTTCCACATATAGCAGCCAGCTGTGATATACACAAACAGTTTGTACTTCCATTACCCATCACACAAAAAAATACACAGCAACCCAGACATTGCCCATAATGATACTCAAACAGCTCCAAGGACGTTTCCATAGGGACTACACCACACCTTCTGTTGCAGTTCCTTTAGCTAATACCCTCCCTGCTGTCATTCTCAGACCAGAAAGACTGACAAGCTAGTTTAATAACAGTGCAAAAAGAAGCTAAACTGACCCTTCCTATCTTCTGTTACACTCTCTTTCTACATGACTATATTTACTTAAAGGATTGACCATCAACTTTCAACTGCAAATCTATTACATTCTTTTAGCCAAAACCTTATTAGGGAGGATGAAGGATGAAGGTTAACTAAAGCCACAACTTGAAGAAAGAAGTAGTGTTCTGTCACATTAATAATCCATCAAAGCACTGCTTGCTGCTGTGACACAGCAGGAATCATCTCATCGATCCAGACTGAAGGATTTCTGTGAAAAGTCTATTGCAGTACTCTCTCCCTCCTTGCTTGGCCTGTGGCATGATCAATAATCAGAATCAAAACCAGTAAATCAAATCGCAAAGAAAGTCCACTAAGTGCTAGAATACACTTCTTAGCCCCTATCCGATTTCCTGCCTGAGCACACATCTGCAGCCAGCACGGCCAGCTCAACAAAAGCTTGTTTGAAAGAAAGGATTAGACTCTTACACAGAATAACTGCCAAAGAACTCCAGCAACCAGCAAACACTCTATAATCGGGCATTCTGACTGCCAGGAGTCCATCGCTTGTAACAGTATATGTATGTTTTGGGGCAATGGGATTTCAGTAGTTAGTGATGGCTAGGGACAAAAGGTTGAGTTCGAAAAGGTGACTTCAAGTTCTAGAGCCGTCAGGAATTGACTGCTGCGATCCTATGAATGGCACTTACATAACTCTGAAATGCTCAAGTACAGCATGGCCAATTATACTGATTTTGTTCTACACTGAAGACATTTGGGTTCGAGATCAAATGAATCAAATCAAATCATGGCAGATCAGAGATGACATCGGAATTTCAGCTTTCATTTCCTGATATGTAAATCTAGATATGTTAAATAACTAATAATGGCACCTTTTATTTTATTCAACCTATTTTCTGATAGATTGTTTATTTAAACTATTTAATAGATCTCAATATCTACTAATATAGATACCATACTACAAGATGCAAACCACTTATCAGTAGTAAGTATCAGAAAGAGATGTTTAACACATCTAGATGTAAATATAAGGAACTGAAAGCCGAAATTCTGATCCATTGCCTCATACTCATCTTTTGATCTCGCACACAAATGTCTTCAGAGAAGAGCAAAAATCAAATTGTCCTTGCCATTCCTATACTCTCAGAGGGGACTGTATTTTTTCATTTCTGGATTTTCTTCAGCTTAACATACAAATCTCTCTTGGTACTGCTCACCATGCCAAGCCCATACCCCGTTCCAGCATTATGTTGGGCTCAGACAAAAATTAGAAGAGGAAAACAGAAAATGGACACCCATTTGTGTGGAGAACCAATTTATAAGCTCTTCATGTGGTTGAATGTGAGCTCCTCTACAAAAGAACATACATACAGTAACAAGCTGGATAGAATAGAGGCACAGCTTTCTTATCTAATAAACACAAACTGAATCACAGAGACTGAGACACACACACACACACACACACACACACATACACACTATACACCCTCATGCCACATGATAATAAGTTAGCCGTAGTACCATGTTAAATTAATATACACATAGTTGTAGTAAATGGCAACCAGAAGCTCAAAGACAGAGCAAATGAGGTTTAAAATGGAGATTTACTACACACCAGCAGCCTGCTGGCAGTGCTTCTGCAATGGGCGATTTACAGAACTGAGAGTACATTTTAAAGATAGAGTTCTAGAAGTCACACTACAGCTACATTTAGCTTGAAGCTTCCCCTTTAGTATTGAATCCCATCATGATTATATTTATTGTCTTACATTAATAAAAAGGTCCAATAAACATCCTTACCACCCTCTCTGAGCCCGGATTGTGGCTTCTTGGGGAAACAGAATTCCTCTCACATCCTCGACGTCCCCAGAGATCTCAATCCTTTTCCCATACGGTGCCAGATGCTCGTAGATGTGCAGCTGCGTCATTAGGCATGGTCATTAGAGATTCCTCATCAGTATACAGTCATTAGTGATCCATCATTAGGAAACAGTAGGGTACTATATACCTTCTTATCGAGATGATAAAAAAAATTACGTCTGAGTCAATCGATAAAGAAAATACAGCCGGTTTAACCCTACTTGCTGCTTAAAGCAGATAATATGCCAACAAATCATCCGAGAAGCATCTGAATGGCAGATTAAATAGTTACTTTAGCCTTGGCTTTCATGATGCACTAGAAGGTATTTATTCAGTATTTTAAATGATCTACACAGAAGATGAGTGACTTCGAAGTGGTTGAAGCAAAAAAAGCCCAGATGTGATTTTACAACACCATATTTTGTCAGTTTTTCCCGTTTTTGGCATTCCCCCATTTTGCTAATGAATATGTTGAGTTCTGCTCTGATTGGCTGGTCCATGATATTGAGTCATGTGATATTGAGACACACTCATAGATCAACAGAATGACTACTCTTGACAACACCACAACATTTTTAAAAATGTACGAAACTTTCAATTTAAGGTGATCAGGTTTCAGCAAATCAAGAAGTAGAGAAAATCTTAGTGCATGGCTTCTTGTTCAATCCATTTGTACAGTCAATTACACAACAGCTCTTTCCTCTTTTAGATGTGGCATTTTCATGGCATTCAAGCCGAGCACGGTCAGTCAGTAAGTTAGCCTTTGCTCCGTTCAGTGGGTCTAACTGCAGTGACTTCTGCCTACAGTGACATCAGGTGCACACCCGCTGTTTCCTAGGCTAGAAGGTGGGCTGGCTATGGAAATTACGGGGTCATGAATATTCATAAGCCAAGAATGTTATGTCACATTCTAGGGTTTTCGGGAAACTAACCGTTTAAACGAACTCTATTTCATATGCAGGATTTGCATTTGTAAGAAGAGACAACAGTGTTTAAGCTTCCCGATATGTCAATTCTATGAACCAACCTATCCGTAGTCAACTATGTCAAGGCAAGTACAGTTTTTCCATTCTAGGGCACCTTGAAGGAGATGAAGTCTTTGACTAAAAGCTACATCATGCAGCTCAGATCACTCTTAACATTACATCATGTTCAGTGTTAGGAAAAAAAAAAACAAATGTGTGTGGATTATGTTATACAGATTCATGCATATTTAAACATGTATTAAATAAAGCTCATATGCAAAGTTCTCTGTGTTTAGTGGAGTTTTTCTGGAGCTAGAAGAAGAATCTGCATTTTGCACAGTTAATGGGTATATAAGCGTATATAACTGTTGCTATAAGGTAAAACCTCATAAGTACATCACTAAGATGTGTAATATTGTTGCATGACAAGACATCAATCAATAACCAGTCATGAAACAGGATTAAATCTGTGACAATACAAGACTTTGCAGTGATTAAGCCATCTGACAGAGCCCTATCTATCAGATGGCTTAATCGCTTGAAAGGTTGTGATCCTCTAGTTGAAATCCTCTTTATGAAATATTAGTTGTAGATATGGAGCTGCAAGTCATGTAGCTTCGCTATGGGAGATATTAGAATAATAGACCTCTGTGTCATACAGTGAAAAGAGCAGTTAGTGAAAGAACAGGAAAGGAAGAGTGTGATGTAAGAGCAAGACGAGAAGGAAAATGGATCATAACTGGAAGAAGTGACGGAGCCCTTACCAAAGTAGGTCGTGGACTGACATTCCCAAACTCTCCCGTCTCTACCTGTGAAGCCAAGCAACACATACATTTATCAAACTTAGAGACTCACCGCTACATATCAATACTTGTGATCAATAAACAATACACTTGTGTTACAAAAATGCTTACCGTGTTAATAGACGTTGAACTTTTACCGTTAGGAAAATATTTACTCTCTGGTGTCTCTGGGGCAAGTGATGGCACTACATTGGATTTCAAATAGTGATAAAATGGAGTTCTGGAAGTCTTTCCAGCACTGATCAGTGTCATTTCACAATGCTGTCTTCCCAAATCTCCATCCTGTGTTCCACTGGTTTTCTGTTGTGGACCAAGCCCAGGAGGAGAACCATCATCTTTTGGAGGTTCTGTACTGACGAAAGTTGTCCCTGTGAGCTGCTGGTGTAGCATCAAACTTGACGTGACATCAGCTGTGTCATCATCATCATTATCATCATAGCGATCCCAAAGGGGCCTGAGAAAATGCTGTGGGTACTCCGATTCATCTGGTCTCTCTTCCATGTCCTGTTCAGTCTCAGAGCTGCTAAAGGTAGATGATTGCAACCTCTCACTGACAGACTGCAGGAGCGAAAGGATGGAGGAGGCTTGCTGTTCCTCATTCCTCTGCTCCTCCTCTGTGGCTGGAGGCACATGCAGCACGTCATCCCGTGAGGCGTCCTCTCTCCCACTGTCTTCCTCATATATTGGGGAAAGGGAAAAGGGATAGACCTTGAACCGGCGTGTGCTTGGACTCAACAAAGGCCCTGTGTCATTCACAAACACTGTGTCAGTCTCCTCCTCTTCACTGATAATTGCAAAGGTACCAGGCAGGTCTAGATGAGGTCTAGATGATGCAGGAAAGGCTGCTAGTCTGCCAGCTGCTCTGTCCAAGCTCAGTCCTGTTGCTGATTCTGATTTTAGTGCCTCATCTTCCAGGCTCTGGTCATCATTAACTGTGACTTTAATTGCTCGGAAACACTCAGGGTCATCGATGGAATCAGCTGATGTGCCTGAACTGAGCAACCAGATAGGCTGTGGACAAGCAAAGACCTTCCTGTTCTCCTGGATCTCACTACTTGGTCCACGCTCAACCGCATATGCTAAAGATGTCATATCTGGGACTAAACTTGGCTCCTCTGTGCCTGCACAGTTTGATGACCCTTGCGTAACTCTGCTTTTTAAATCCTGAGAAACCAATATGGGCTTGTTCAAACTCTCACAGCTGACCAAATGAGGTTCTATGATTTTGTCAAATGTATGGCTTTGGACCACTGACAGATTTGGCATGTCCTTGTTTTCAGAGGACTCTTGTACTGGATCTACATTATTTTCAGCAAGCTGTTCTGAATCTAGGTTACTTACTTCAAGCTGAGATAAGCTATTTCTAATGCCCTCTACCTGACTTGATTCCATAGCATTAATGATTGTAGATACATCACCTGAGTTCAAGTGCAATGCATGACCATGTTTATTGCTTTCTGGATTGTCTTTGGCTGAATACTGAAGTCCTGTGTCAGTTTGTTTCTGGGAAAAACAAACATACTCACCCAAAACACCCTGTACCTGCTCATTGTTTACCTCACATAAAGTTTCACATGTGGCTGGCTGTACAGATGTGATATTGCTATCACTGAAAACATACTGGGGTAACTGTTCATTGTTTGTCTCAGTTCTGACAGATCCTACCTTCTCTTCAAGATTTAGTTCAAATAGTAAAGTACTGTGATGCAGCAAGTCCTGTTCATTATTTTGAGAGATAGAATTCCTCTCCATACACAGCTCCAACTCATCTGGGTAACATCCATCCACTGCTTCCTCTTGGAGTTCCTGCATGCTAAATAATCCACTAGTGGAAGTATTATCAGCACTAATAGCCACACTGCTCCTAATGTCTGTGTCTGAGCCAGCAATGGACTCGTAGCCTGAGGAGGGAGTGGACCGACTCCCATCTGCCTGTATCCTACTACTCAACGCCCCATCCGAGTTGGTTGACTGGGGATTCCGGTCACCCTGAGCAGGTAGATGTTCTCTCAATGCCTGTCCCAGGTTGGCTGCTCCATCCATGCTGTCCTTTGCTCCCACAAAGATGAGATTTTCTGTACTCTCAATAAACTCATCTCTTGATAGAGTCTCATTTTCTCGCTCACAAATGTCAATCCTCTCCAGGGCAGCCAGTGCATTTGTGAGAATGATGTCTACTATCTTTTTAGACTCTAGTTGTAGCGTCTCTCCGTCTACACCAAGCTTCTGTGTGTCTTCATCCTCCTGCCAGGCAGAATGTCCTGAAATTTCTGATATAGATGATAACCCAGGGGTTTGGGTTTCCTTATGGTCCCATTCATCTAGGCCAGAACTAGACAGCTGGCTACCTTGGCAGGAATCAGGAGCAATTTTCAAACCAATGCAGTTAGTGTGCAAGTTGGAGGCAGTGTTAATTTTAGCATAATGTGTGGTTAAGTTTGTGGCAGTGTCAGTATTGGACTGCTGCATTTGGGGAGAATCTGGGGTTTCAGCTAAAAAATAAACCATCAGGTCATCAGTATAGAGAGACTGTGAATGTATCCAAGACTCATGGTCTGATTCCATTGTCACAGGTACACATTCGGACTCGGATGGCTCCAGCTTTTGGGTACAAGCTTCGCCAACAATAACCGTCCCTAAAATAGTAGACCTTGAGGCACTATTTTCATTAGCACACAACATCTTGCCAATTACCACTGGATCAAAGTCTAACAAATTGGTGCGTGTCTGT
Source organism: Leptodoras nelsoni (assembly GCA_028566375.1). Lineage (NCBI taxonomy): Eukaryota > Metazoa > Chordata > Actinopteri > Siluriformes > Doradidae > Leptodoras > Leptodoras nelsoni. The sequence goes on from JAOVVG010000009.1 coordinate 8,028,871, forward strand.
AAGGCACTTGAGCTCAAAGCACTGTGCATTCCTTCAGTCTCTGCTTTACTGAAAGCATTGGTGTTTACAGTGGAAGAGCCCACTGAAGCATCGCTTTGATAATCTGAAGTAACACTGTTTGAAGATACGAATGTTTTGAGGTTAGGCTGTTCTGAATGGATCTCTGTGGGTGAGGCTACTACAGGGCTGCCTGTATTGCCCTCATTCTGCTCCGTTTCTTCTTCTTCAGAGGCAGACAGACGCATATTAACTTCGCAATGCCCCTCCTCTCCCTCAGAGATTGGGGAGTGGAGGCGCACTTCCTGGTTCCTCCTCATCTTCCTGATCTTCCTAAGGCCACGGTATGTCACATGTGTTACCACTGGGGGGCATGCCAGAGCACGGCGCCGCTCCTGCTCTTCTTCTTTCTCCCCGTTTTCTTCTTCCACGGCAGCAGACGCGTTCACTACTGCTGTATTTCCATCTTCTTCAGCCAAGGCCTCCTCATGCAGCCTGGAAAAAAGGAGCGAGTCATCAGGTTACGACGGTACAAGTCTGATTGAATCCATTTTAATGCTCAATCATTAGGTCTGGTTTTAACAATGCAAAATTACAGGTGGCTTCTACAAGATACTGACAAATTAAGACTGACATGGAAGTCAAATATTAAGAGCATTACAGGTCATTGAAAAAAGAAGAAACGCATGTAGAGCCATAGCTGAGGAAAGCAGCCCCAGAACACCCAGTATGACTCATCTGGTGTTGACACCATACTTCATACACATCCACTGCTATTAGCAGGCTCTCTCCTGCATGTCCAACAACTGATGTGTAAAAGCACCTACTCAAACAGCAGTTCAAGAACAGTTTTCATTAAACATTTATAACCAGCTGCTACACAAAACCCCTCTCTTCCCAGGGGTATGCTGCTGAGGTACTCAGAATGCAGCTTTACCTCACAGGCTTACCAGTGTTCCTTAACAGGATTAAAGGTTTTATTTTTATCAGGACGCCTTTACGGCTCATCGACATGAAAATATTTACTGATCGGCCTACAAAAGAGTCATCTGTGGCAAACTGAAAAACTAAATCTTTTGCTTTCCATAAAGAGTCATACCTTGATTTCTGAGTGACAGGTTCACTAGAGTACAAAATCTTCTTTAAAGGACTATACAACTGCATATTAAAGATAAACCTCATCCCACCTTCTTTTGTATCCATTTTAAACAGCTGAGTTTCTGTACAGCTAGATAAGCATTCAGTCCTAAAAGCGCAAATGCATCACAAGGACAGTAAAATTACTAGAAAGTAGTCTAAGCACCTTTTGAAAAAAAATCTTCAAAAATGAAAGAACTCATGTTTTCCAGATAAAAAAAATAAAACAAAACTGAATGCAGCTAAAAATCATTAAAAAAAAAGAACTCCGAAGAGACCTGTTAAAAATACACAGCATTTCATGCAGGAGTGGGTGTGGGTGTGTGTGTGTGTGTGTGAGAGAGAGAGAGAGAGAGAGAGAGAGAGAGTGTGAGTGTGTGGGAGAGAGAGAGAATGAGAGAGAGAGTGTGAGAGTGTGTGTGTGAGAGAGAGAATGAGAGCAGAACAGAGCTGGCACACCGTCACTCTTCAAACTATTCCTAGCAAGCCGTGCAGTGAAGCTTTCTCTGCTGCGCCTGAAGCCCATCCTCCACAGACAAGTCTAAGCTAAACAACGCTCATCTTAATCAGCATCCAAAAATTCTACATCTCCCTATAAACATGGCTCTTTTTGATAAACAATGCATTCAATCTTTTGTAAGCTACAACGATTCATTGTGTTTTTTCTCTAAACCCCATAAGGAAAACCTGGAAATGAGTGTAGCTGCATTTAGAAGCCAGTTCTATTTTTAAGCACAGATTTTTCTCTCGTTTCTGTCATTACGACAAAAAAAAATCTACTTCCTGCATGCTGCTAAAATCACCTCGAGGCACCAGTGGGGGTATTGGACCATATGGAACGTAAGGAGCATATGGACCATAATTTTATCCTCATCACCAAACCTTGACTCATCAGCACTCAGACATGAGGAGAGACAGTGTTTCAAATTCCATGCAAGCTTTATCTGGGGCCCTGTGCCTGTCTACCCATCTGTACACAGGAACTGGGTTAGCTCCACGTGCAAGTACACGCACACACACAAATACGCATACACTGAATACAAAATACATAGCAACGGCACCTATGCACAACACTAGTTGCATCTGCCAGTGCTTATATAAAGTGATATACATCTATAGAATCTTCTAGAGCTGTTTCCCTTGTGAGAATGGCAAGTGATCATGATTTTGCAATTTTCAGCACAGTTTAATAGTAGGAGCTCGTGAGATAGGTAATAGCATTTCAGAGGTAGATTTTCACATATCACATTTAAAGGGTGTACACCATGACTATAAGAATTCTGGCAAAACCTCGAATTAATGACAGCAGCGTGTCCGTAAAAAGACTGGCAAGAATTGTTTCAGGCGATAGGCATGGAACACTGCCTCAAGTAACATCGGAATTCAATGCTGGGGTCTCGACAAACATCATCATGAGGACTGTGTAACGTTCCCTCCAAGATCCCATGGGGACCTACCAAGTGTTAACTGGTGTACCAGTTTTTCTGGTACTTCAGTGTACATGCTATCCATGTGAGGGCTTTCTGCATAATTATTAGTGCAGCTAATTAAATCTATGCCTACACCTAAATCTAAAAAAAGCCTTGTTTAAATAAAAGCCCACCAGGCAAATGTCCTGACAAGTTAAAACTCTCAAATATTCCTATTCTTCTCCCAAGGATATAAAAACAAGTCACTGCTTCCCCAATACACACAATGTATACAGACAAAAATAGGCTGTACAAGTAAAAAGCCCTGAGCAACTGACCTTGCAGCATTAAAAGAGACTAGTGTCCATACACTGGACTAAAGCATTCAGCCTGCTCTGCTTATACTGACAAACACATCTGCACACTAGGCAAAGCTTGGAAAAGCGTATTCTGTTAGTTCAGACGAAACACGCTTTCACCCCGAGGTTAAGCTTTAAAACCTGCATTCTGCAGGAAATTCACTTACACAGTTTACAATACAGACTGTTAAAGCAGCCCTCTCTGTAGCATGTGCACAAATTGTTATGGATATGACTCTCCTTTGGAGCAGTCTGTTTGCTATGCAGTGCTTTCTCTGCTCTTTAATGGTGCATAGCTCTGCACCGAGAAGCATTTCTACCTCAGAGAAAGTAATTCTATCTCTGTAATATTAGTCGGAACTACTTTGCTCTTACAATCAAATCTAATTATATTCTGCTCTCATGCCCCAGGAGGTTTTCTGGTCCATAACCACACGCTTCCGACATCCCCTAACATCACTGATTCAGGTAAGCAGAACTTCTCCTGGCTGCTGGTCTGACTCCATCTCTATATTTATCTCTCTCAGTATGTTCATTAAGCATTAAGGTTCCTATAGATAATAGCAGAGCTATGAATAGAAGCCGTCTTTGTCCTAGTTCAGTAGCAGAGCAGGAATCAGCTTCGACCTCACGGAGGGCGCTCGCCCCCACTTTCTTTCTTCACTCAGACTCAAGGCCTTTTCCTTTCTCTTCCTTCCTATCCAATTTTAAGAACCAAACGTTTCTCACAAATCATACACACGGAGCTCACCTTGTGTAACACTCGGGAGCTCTGAGGACCCTTTGCGTCCTCTCACCCCATTCAGCTCAGATGCCTCTCTCAAAAGAATTCAGTATCAAGGATGAGCATTTATTTGCAGACCACTTGATGTAATCGGAGCATGTACAAGAAAACGGAGGCATTCAGGCTTCTCCATGCATGATTAAACGATGCTGTGTCTAAAGATAGATCACAAAATCATGCTCACAAACACTAAGGGAGAATACTGATGAGACCAAATGTTCTTCTGTGATGATTATTTTAGCATTGGTTTCAGATTATTCCTGAGCCACATGCATATCCCACAGGGGGACTCCTGAACACTTGCTTGAGGCCCCTGCTGATGTTTGTTTTCCTCTGTGTGCAAGTGATTACTACCAAGAGACAGATACAAGTGTACACGTGTACCTTTCCCCCACGATGCCTACTGGGCTTGAGTGTAACAGATACCTGCAATAGATTGCGTGATGGTGTGTGCTTACTGTGTTGAACTCGAACAACAAGGATGCAAAAAGACAGTTCAGACTGTTCAAAAGACCCTGTGGAGAAAGTACACACCAGGAATGAAAGACTGTGTTATTTAATAACCGGGCACTGGTATATCAGATTGATGTCCAGACTCCATGTTTTACCAAGTATACTAATGTGATGACTTACAGTAGAGGTGGGCAATATATTGAATATACTCCTATTGCGGCTTGTTCTGCATGGAATGTAGTAAACAACTATAACGCAAAACGTCGAATACAAATTGTCATATAATTCCTATAATCTGGAGTCATAAAGCTCACTTTGGTGTTTCGCTTCTATATATAGCTTTTATA
>JAOVVG010000009.1:8158671-8171407 GCA_028566375.1 Leptodoras nelsoni
GATCTTGTCCTTTCGGTCATTACCCACAGCTCATGACCATAGGTGAGGGTAGGAACGAAGACTGACCGGTAAATCGAGAGCTTCGCCTTTCGGCTCAACTCCTTCTTTACCACGATGGATCGATACACCGACCGCATAACTGCGGTGGCAGCACCGATCCGTCTGTCAAACTCGCGCTCCATCCTTTCCTGACTCGTGAACAAGACCCCAAGATACTTAAACTCCTCCACTTGGGGCACGCCAGCATGTGTGTCTTCAAAATACCTATATAATAGAGCTGTCACGTGATTACCATTTTAATGCAGGTAGGCATCATGGGGCCATTGAAAATGTCGTTGCTGTTTATCGCTGGTCTATTTTAAGAGAAACGACTTCTGAATGCTGCCTCATTATTCACTTAACTTTATTTGATAAAAGTGAAATATTAAAGATGATTGATTGTCTTTTCATCTTCTTAATTTAAAGGGAACTGCACAGTGTGTAGGGCACAAGGGAACATGGGTATATCATTTCACTGGAAGTTCTGTTGTCATGCTGCTACACGACTGGCTGATTCATTTTACCTCAGAGACCTGCCCCCGGAATGGAAAGGAAGGAGTTTGCGTATCTGTTATGCCGATACCATCGCCTTTGTCATCTCCGTCGCTCAATAAACTGATTTAACATTTTAAAAAAAAGCAACCCAAAAACGGCTACACCTTCTTTCATCTCCATTGCTCCTTTCAATCTTTAGTAATGTTTATGATCGTTAATGAGCTTGGAGATCCTAACATTCAGCACAAGAGATCAGAGCACTGTTTGCGAGAAATGACAACCAAAACGTGTTAAAAATTTTAAATACCCAAAATCACCCACAGTTCATAGACATTTATTTTAAAAGTGTCTTCAGCAAGCAAAATCAGTCTGAACAGTGTTTTTTTGATTTCTCATGCTAAATACAGCCGAGTGCTGTCTTATAAAACACAACCAGTGTAATCAAGGTGTGACACAGATGTTCCCTATGAAGAGTCCTTGGGATGAAGTGCAGATTGCGAAAGACCTAAATTCTTTGCAGTCTTGCGCTGAGAAACATTGTGTTTGAACTGCCTGACGATTCTCCCATGAAGTTTTCACACAAAACGGTGAACCACGACCCGTCCTTGTTTGCATAGACTGAGCCTTTGGTGGACGCTCCTTTTATACTAATGACCTCACCTGTTACCAGTTAAACTGCTAAATGTGGAACGTTCCAGCGTTACTTGTATAACCTTTTCAGTTTTATTTAAGTTTTTATTGCATTTTTGGATTGAATTCTGTGTCCTGTGTGAACTTTTCTGGAAAATGGGGTTGTACTACAACTGTGAGAATTGCTTCAGTTCAACTTCAGCTCACGAGACATGACCACAACTTCACATCACACAGATGTCTAATTGCGCGTCCTCCCTTTATGCCTGCAAGGACGTCTCAAGGACGCCTCCTCTCTCTCTATCTCTCTCTCACACTCACACACAAGTCTAGACAACATGGAGCAGATGCACTAGACTTCTAATTTCCCGGATAAATGTGTGACTATGGAGTATAATGAAGGATAAACTAACAATAGTAAAAAATAAACGATGATTATCGATTTTCGATAACGATAGTAGCTTTCATGTGTGCAAATTGTTTCATCTGTTTAGTGTTGTTTATTGAGACAGTTTTGAGTTTTATTAAGACAGTTTTAATAATCTTCACCCTAACACCTGAGATCAAGAAGGATATGAAGAGATTTATTCATAAATTGTGCATAGGAGCTTTTAAATTTAATATTCATGAAATCCTGGAGTTTCAGAAGTGTTTGTATCCTTCCTGTTCTTTTGAGTGTGTGGAAATTTACACACAAAACTAATTACTGAAAACCTTGATTGTTCAAGCTCAAACCAGATCATTTGGGATGAGTTACTGAGTTCTTGGTTTAGATTTGTGCCTGAGAATATTAGTAAGATTTATATAAATAAAAAAACAACCAAGCAGCCATGTAGTACCGTAGACTTGGATTCTGTCTGTGGTGCGTCTGTGTATTCTAACGTAATACCAGAGAATAAATCTTTCTCTCACACACCCTCACTCTCTCTCTCTTTCTCTGTCTGTGTGATTCTCTCTAGAGCAGGTGCAATTGTCAGTAGGTGAAGGTATAGAAGGGGTCGCTTGTCCACTAGTTAATCGATTGTCTACGACGTCATTCTCTTGGACAGATTAAAAATAAATTAATAATAAATATAAAATGCAAATATGGGCCTGGATGTTCCACACAAAAGATGTACTGTATCCTTCCTTCTTTCCTTTTTCATGTCAATCAGTTTACTTTCAACCTCATTTAATTTACATCTGGTTTCCATGATTTGGCTTCAGATTTATTTCCTTTTCAGGTGCTGTTACACTGTTAAATAAATTTTTTTTGTATATGATACAGAATGCAAGTCAGAATAAAAGTACATGCCCCTGGTCATATTTTACAAATCAAGTGATTGTAGAAAGTTGGAAGATTTTATGCACACATCTTTACTGAAAGATTGATAAATGAGGCCTGTTGTTATGCTTTTGTCATATTTAAGAATGTTTGAGAATATTTAAGTGGCACTGGTGCTAATTGTAAATTGTGTTGTTATTAAAGCCCCAGAGCAGCAGTGGAGCAGCGTGCACAAAGGAGCAGTTTTGTGCTGCAGTACGGGATGCTCATATAGCGCTCAGTGACCAGCGCTGCCGCAACGCAGAGCAGTCTTTCTCCGAGGCTCTCAGGATTCTGGGCTCCACAGGGGCCAAGGTGAGCTGTGACGCCCACAGACACACACTTGTCTTTTGGCAGGGCGGGTGAAACACTTGACAACATTTTCATACTCGTTACTTTTACAGATAAAACTAAAGAAGTAAATAATAAGTCGTATGCTTTAAGCCTTCTATAAAAGCTCCACTCAGTAGATTGTAAAGTAAATTGTAAAGTTTTTACTTTACTGTAAACACAAATAGGTCATATAAAATACATTTTCCTATTTCCATATTTATTCTGGCACTAAGATTTAAGACCGTTTGTATTCAGTCAGTAAAACTGGTTTGTATTCTGGTTTGTAAAATGATGACACACTGTGAGTAGGACAAAGTGTTTTATGATGTTTCCTTCCTGTAAGTCCATAAGACCAGATTGCATTGTGCTTTATTCTTTTATGCTTGACACACCTTATCACGTACACTCCCAGATTCATGCAATGATATGACATGAGTCATGTAATGCAGACACCACGCGTCTAGTCTCTTATTATCAGAGTGCACTACTGCCATGTAAACCAGCATTTCTGAAATCAGTGGACCTAACGCACCTTGTGTTTCGTAAAACTTGCTACATTCAGTCGCTACTTGATCATGTATTAAGCTTCAAGGAAGTCAGTGTTTTTATACAGGTTTTATTCTTAAACATCTAATTTTAGAACCTTTTAAAACATGGTCTGATGTGCAAAGCTCTTACTCCGTTAATGCCCGAAATGCCGGTGGTGCTGCATGGGATGGAGATAAGTGACTTATAAGATCCAGCATTTATTCTAGGCATGTGAATTTGTGTAGAGAGAGTACCAATTCCTCATAATTAATGTCTGGGCAGGTGCACACCGAGATGCACAACAACGTATTAAATATTAAACAGGATACAATAATAAAATCATTTTCTCTTTAGGGAACAAGACACTATGCCCATTTTTCACCATCTGATAAGCTGCATGAGCATTGCAGTGCCACCACTTCCAAACACCTCCATGTTAATCAAGCTGGTATTTTACGCCAGATGCTTTGTAGCAGTCACTTATATTTGTCCACAGAAACATTACAGAACTCATTACTCATAATCTAAATTTAGCTGTATTTCAACCTTTCAAGCTACAAGCTTTGCGACTGCTGTAAGGGGATTAATAAACGTTAATCTGTTTCAGTGGTAGTTCATATGCAAATTTATTACAATCTGACCATCATAAAGGCTCATAAAATAAGGGAGGATAACTGTTTGCTGACACGCACTTGAATCAACTTCCTGATTCCTGGCCTTGTTTAGCAAGTGTTTGACCTTTTACCATTTCCTGACCAGAATGTACACTTTGTTATGAAACAACAAAGGATGAAAAAAATTTGGTTGTTGAAACAATTTCATTGTGAAGCAGATATTTTTTCTGGTAAAGGAAGGCTTTAGAGAAAGATTTACAGACTAGCTTAGTAAATTATTTTAGAGTGTTGCAGTATGAATATATGTTTGAGTCACAGTCCATGTGTTTTTGTTTCCACACAGGATTTTGGCATAACTGACCTGGACAGAAATCTGTTGATCTATGGTTATGCTACAGCCCTGACAGAAATCGGGCAACCTGAGGTAACTGAAAGCCTCCTGTTTCAAGCAGAAAAGCTCCAGTCTTTGTTGGAACTTGTAATCTGTCTTTATGGATAATTTATAATTAAATTAAAAAAAGCCTCCTACATTTCTTTAAATTTTTTTTGTACAGGAATTGGTGGAAGCTCAGCGGCAGTTTGACAAACTAAGCTCTTCAGCAAACAGAACATTTCAGTCCTTGGTTCATTATGGTTTAGGAAAGGTGTTGGTGAAGGAGAATAAGTGAGTATGCAATGTTTTGGTTAAAATTTGTCTGTGTGGTAAATTTAGCGTCTTGCTTAAATTCTGCTTTTATTCATATCCGTCTCCTTTTCAGATTTAGTGAAGCCAAAGAGGAATTTTTGAATGCTCTGTTGATGGTTCAGAGGCAGATCATGCCTGGAAAACTGACCTGGCCAACCACTAAAGTAATTGTGGAAGAGACCTGTCCTGAATATTTAAAGGTGAGTTTATACACCTTTGTGATTAATGATTGATGGTGTTTAGTTTGAGATTTTGTTGTCATTGTTTATAGTGATTAGTCGGTGTTCTTACTGAATGTTTCTTCTGTGGTGTTCTTTAAAGGAGCAGCTTGAGTGGTTTATTGAGACATGCAAATTTCCCCCTAAACCGGATGCAGTTTGTCGGCATTGTTTGGGACAAGCCTTTATCTATTTCACAGATCCAGACTTTAAGGTAAGCAGTAATGCACTGGTTACAGTACACACTGCACTCCAACTCAAAATTAGTGTTTCACTGGGTGGAGCTGAACACAGGTGGCTGTGAAAAGCCCAAGTTCTTGTCTGCATTATCTTTCCTGTAGATGAGCCTGGGAGATGGCATAGATTAACTGAACTGCAGGATCCAAAGTGGACAAATCATTATCTTGGGCATGTGGGACAAGCAGATTGTGTGTGTATGGGCTATTAGGATTTTTTTTTTGTAGTTGCCTGGTAGATAAGTAGATAAACACAGAGAGAGAAGTTAAACCCTATATCATATTGGGCATCATTTAAAATGCATGTTTAAAATCATTGATTCATATTCATACAAATCAATTCATAACTTTTGTAACACATCGTAATGCTGTAACAATAGCTCATGTTTCCAAATCCCTCTTTTTGCACGTACACGTCAGTAGAACAACGTTGAGTTTTTAGTCATATTAGCAGCTCAGATGCATCACAATAACCTTATAACCTTTAATGACCTTAAATAGTCCTTCTAGCACATTATGAATATGACTCCATAGGTGTCCTCTCCATTGGAATTTAATCATTTGTTTCCCTTAATCTTTGTTAATGATCCGAACTAGCTGGTCATTTTATTACATTATGATAGGCTTGGGTAACTAAGAAATGTGATTGGGCATCACACTGGAGCTTCCACTTGCTAGCTGAGGAATTAATTATTTGTCCACCCTTGAATCACTTGGTCAGAAACTCACGTAGTCAGTACGGTTATTTAATTACACTTGAAGTCAGTGAAGTTGGACAGTGGAACTGTTGTTAATAAACTGTTATTGTTTGGTTGTTGCAGGGCTTTATAAGATTGTCATGCTGTCAGAGCTGCAATGTGGAGTATCATATCAACTGCTGGAGAAAGTTCAAAGCTTCATTTGCTGACAAGAATGACAAGGTAAGTAGTGGACATGAGATCACTAGCATGTGCAACACATGACTCTCTTCTTCTAGAGTACTGACTTTCCTTTTTTTTTATATATTTATTTCTAGGATTTCCTGCAGGGTTTGTGTTTCACTCCTGACTGTACTGGTAATATCTGTCGAATTGTAATATTTGACTCAACTGGTCTTATTAAGTGTGAGGTGAGTTTCTTCAAGATTCAAAACCGAAGAAGCATGGTGCATCACATTTCCTCGATTTCTAATGACTGCTGTCCTTTTTTGCTGTTTAGTTTAAATCCGCTATTTCTAAAAGCAAAGTTCCTGGAATGAAAGTCAAACAGAAGTGCACAAGGTGAGCCCTAGCCCATGGGTAAATTGTATGTCTTTACTGAATTAATAAGAGTGTAGGTCATAATAATAGAATTGGAATTTATTTTGTGGTTATTGTTGCTAAATCTAAGCCTCAGTAATTACAGTGACTGTTACCTTTGTGTTTCCTCACCTGTTTACAGTCTTAAGAAGTTGAAATCTAAAGAGGAACGAAAGCTGCGGCGGAAACAACAGAGGATGGCTGCATCCGTAACTGCAAATGATATGAACAATTTAAAAATGGAAAATAAAACTGAAAAAGGAGCAGACAAAGGCATTGACCAGTGTAAATGAACTTAGTTGATATTTACTGAACTTGGTATAAAGTCTGTGACAAATGGACAACAACTGTCAGAACTAACGCTTATTTGTTTCCCGTTTCCCCTGTAGCATCATTCATGAACTGTGTTTACGGAGATCGCGTTTTACACCAAATTGATAAAAACAGAGAGCTTTTTAACGATGAGAGCCAGAATATTTCTAGTATGCTGGTGTGTCTGAGACCATGGATGAAGTTGGATGAAGATAAGGGGCATGTCAGCGTACTAGAGGACCGCGCAGAGCCGCAGGTTCTCGGGGAGCTGGTGGATCTGCTGTTGGAGACGAAGAACAGGGTTTGGGCCAGGCTGTTTATTCATAACCTCAGCAGCTGCCAAGATGTGAAGCCTAAAGTGTATGAATGGGCTCAACAACTTAACAATGCTGGTAAAACTCTGAGATTTATCTTCTGTGAATTTTTCTGGATGTTACTGTATGTAAATCAGCTGTGCGGTAAACATGCTTGTTTTAGCATTAATGAAAACTTTGGGATCTGGCAGGATTTTCTTTTTTGGTTTAGACTTTTAAAACATTTACACACAGCCAGTAGACGGATAAACGAGGCATATATTATCTCACTGTCTACTTCAGAGACTTGTTGCTAATATATAAAAGCAGATAGGCTCAACAGGTCAGTTAGTCATGATGGTTAGAAACGTTTATGCAAGTATTTACATGAAAATACCTATCTGTATAATCCCTAGGATTCCTTTTTTTTAATTATTTGTCTTCTCTCTTTTTTTTTTTTCTTTTTTTTTTTTTGCCTACACCACAGGTCTGAAAGCTGCTGAGCAATTTATTGGCCAGTTTGGTGATGATCTGGAAAAACTGGATTTCTCTTCCCTGTTGGATTTTCCCCCATTACACGAAATATTTCCTGATGAGAGCTTCACTGTAATAGAATACCTGAGACAAGCCCCACCACAGGAAATGCGCCTCTTTATTTGGACCCTAGAGGAACACCGAGAGCACTACCCCTCCTGGTTCACTATCCTTGATGACTATTTTGAAATGGGTATGTAGTATTCATAGTAAATTGTACAGAAATTCAGGACAATCCCTTGATGTAAATTTCCTTTTTTTTCCCCACCAGATGCAATATGTTTAGTATTAAAGAAGACAGAAAAAGATGACCACTTAGTAAGTATTGTTTTATAAATGCAATGGTTTATATTTTTCACTTTTGCCTGTCTTCAATCAAGAAAATAGTCCTTTGTGCTGTTTGCTCTTCTCGTGTCATAACTTGATTTTCTGTTCTAGAGTTCTGTATATAAGAGTAAAAACAAAAATCGAAAAAAGAAGCAGAAAGAGCCAAAGGTGAGTGATTACCGCTCAGTCAAGAATGAACTAAGGCCACTGTTTTTATGGTTTAATTAGAAAATTTGGTTTATTTCTGTGTTTCAGTCTGTCTTGCTTCTGCCGGGAATAAGAAGAGAAGAAGAGGACGATTTCTTCTTTGAGGAAGATTCACTGTAATATTTTTGTTTGTGTCCTTGTTACTTGGAATTTAATTATGGGAAAACTTGAGTCTCACTTGAATGTCTGTCTCTAGGATGCTGCTCGATGGCGATGATCCCTTTAGTGTTCCAGAGAATTTGAGGGAGCAGGTTGCAGAGTTTGAAGGGCAGTATCTCAACACAGGATACTTTAACCACTTTAAAAGATTTTTGGACAATGACCCAGATCCAACAAAAGAGAGTTTATATGAGTGAGTTTTTTTTAATCGTCACTACTATAAGTTTTGGGCATTGGTTATTTACATTACAGCAGGGGTGGACAAATAAAGATTATAACCAGACTCGTATAACATGTTTATGTCTAATGAGAGAGTATGACTCTAGGCTACATAAAATCACCCCTGACTGGGATTCAAGTACTAATTTACATTTGCATTTACATTTATGGCATTTGACAGACGCCCTTATCCAGAGCGGCTTACTTCTTTATCTCATTTACTCAACTGAGCACTTGAGAGTTAAGGGCCTTGCACAGGGGCCCAGCAGTGGCAGCTTGGCTGGGGTGGGAGTTGAACTTGCATCCTTCTGGCCAGTAGTCTAATGTCTTAACCACTGAGCTACACTGCCCTTATTTGCCATAGTCTTTAATAATGCACGTTATTAGATATCCATGCTTTTGACATGAATTTTCTTAGCTGCCGCTTAGTTATCTGGGCTTCTGAGCATAACACTTGACTGGGTGACACAATGAAGCTATTACTTGGCAGGTGGTCTGGTTAATGAATTTCTGATTTGCCCACTTCTGCACAGACATGTTGTTATTGTGGTATCGGGAAGTCATTTGTCATGAAACTTGTAATTTTAAGCACATGAAAAAATTTTTATGTCCAGTAAAAGTCCAGCATTTCAATAGAATCAATCCATAAGTCTTACGTTGTCTTTTTTGTCTTTCTCTCCTATCATCAGTTACTTTGCACAGATTCTGGATGAACACGGGCCTCTTGAAGTGTCCGACCCACTGCTTGTGGGTGAGCTGCAGAACTTTCCCCCTGAAGCACAGCAAAAGATTGAAGCTGCTGGAGGACTTAAAGATTTCCTGCTTGGGTCTCTCCGATTTGTAATGCGTGACAGTTTAATCGGACTGGCATTGCACGCTGTCTGCTTGCAGCACACTGTGGATGATGATGCCTCTCTGTTGGCCAGTTTTCCCTCTAATTCTTGCAGCATGGATGATTCAGAGTTTAAAGGATCCTCCCATCTCAACCCCAAAGCCAAAGAATTCCTGCCCCATTCTCCATGTTTGAGTCTGAGTGATAGCAGTGAATCCCATGACCATGCCACTTGTCCTGTTCTCCCCAATCCTTATGTTTTTGGCCCATTTGAGCTGCCAGATATGACTGAAACTGACATACAAGAAGCATTGTTTCATGAATACTTCACCAATGACCCACTGAATGCATTTATCACTGAGGATTCCAGCTCTGATAATAATTATATTAATTTTAAAGAAGGTATTTGTGCTAAAAGTAAGACCATTTTTGTTCAGGTAAGGTCTTTCAGGAATCGCTCTGTTGTTTTTGGGACTTTTTTTTGTTGGCAAATGGTTAATCGTTTGCTAATCGTGTGGTTTATTCCTCTCTCCCTTCAGACGCTTTGGGGTAACAAAGATACCAGAGATGATGTTGCCGTTAATACAGAACCATATTCACAGATTGAAAAGAACAGAGTGAGTTTTAAGACCCATGTTATTTAGATGCTTTTAAATTTTTTTACAGCCTAATATTGCTGGTAGTGGTTATTGGCTGTGTTGTTCACAATAACTGGTCTTTATTTTAATAATATACAAAAGAAATGCACCTTTTCTCTCTCTCATCCCTCCCATTACCCTCCCTAGGGAGATATGACTCAAAAAGAAAAAAACAAGGTACAATTTGAAAAAACCATCCAAAATATGAGGGAAATGCATACAGCTATTCAAAACAAAAGAAAAGAGTCATGTTCTGTATTTGATGCTGAAGTGAGGGAAATTAATCAGCACATAGAGGTAGAGTCTACACCTTCCTTCTATACTTCATTACAAACTTGTTGGGAAACAGAAAACACGTTTTAACTGTTTTGTTACTTCTTGCATGTACCTATTCAGATTTCCATCAAAGAATTGACTTTGTTCCAACAAAAGCTTGAGGATGAGGTACGGAAAGATCAGCAGGAGAAGAGAGACCACCAAGAGATGCTGAAGGTTTTGAAGGGGGAGATTAAAGAGCTGGTGGATTTTCAGGAGAGGTGAGGCATCTAAATGCCAACTAATGCAACATATATTCTGCAAAAGCACAAGTTCATAATAATATTATTCATAAGCATTTGTGTCATGTTAGATAAATTTGAAATTGTACTGTCTAGTTTCAGGTTTATTTGCCATTGGTAAGGTTAATTACTGTACCCTTATGAAATAGACCCTAACCACCTGGATGGCTGAATAACTAATTAAATTAATGTTAATTTTTTTTAAATGGGAAAAAAAATTATAAATAATACTTTTGGAGAGCGAGACAAATATGAAACAAGAATTTTTTTCCAGTTCCTGTTATTTTCATGTTTCCTGGAGTTGTCAAGCACTTCTATAAATAATATAAAGCAGGCAAATGCATCTATTTTAGTTATGCAAAAAGATGCATGATATCCTGTATGCCTTGTAAACTACTTGCTCTTTATTGGGCATGTGCAACTGAATAAAAGTATAGAGAAAACACAGGAAACAAGTTGAGTTTTATGTGCTTCTGATGGAGGTGGTGTGGGTTGAGTGAGGCAACAGAAAAACTGTTTGCCCTTTTGATAGAAGTTTGTATCTCAGTGGCACCATAGCCATCTATGGGTGGTAGGAATGGTGTTCTGCAACACTAATACAGTCATGGGCATCTGTGAGCTAATGTATGCCGAAGAGGTCAGTTAACACTTTTGTCTGCGTGTATTCAGCTGCGCAGTGGCGTGTTATGAACAGCAGTTCAAAGAGTTGTGCTGACTTAACTTAGAGTACACACGTGCTGTCCTTCACCCTCCCTTGGTGGTGGCTGCTGTGTGATAAGGTAGAGCTGGCTAGGAGTTTGGAATTGGCAAATGATGGCAAACTATGATGAAATGAGGTAATAAAAAGATGCATAACACAACTGCTGTCAGGCTTGTGCTGGAATGTGGCAGAGGGGTTGCATTTGTTTTCGGAAATGGGAACTTGGTCAGGAATTGAGGCCATGTTAAGTCTGCTTTGGGTGACAAACCACTGGAGAACTAGTTTATCTTCCCCCAAACATGAAAAAGCCGAAACTGGCCTGTCTCTTTATCGTCTTCTTTATTTATTGTAGTAATATAGTAGGTTTAATATTGGTAGTATTGATATTGGTAATAGTTTAATATGATCTGCTCGCATTTTATCTTTTCCTAACTGCCAATTCTCTGTTTCTGTCCTGCCCAGTATTTCAAAGCAAATCCAGAAAAAGTATGTGGAGTATCAGAAAGAACTCGACCATTTCCTCACTATAAGGCAAGTGCTCTGACAGCTTCTGCTGGACATCATTCTTTTTAGTTCTTGAAATGTTGGAAGTTTTGTCAAAAAACAAAAAGAGGGAAACTTGTGCCTCAGTGTAGTTTTGAAATGTGCTGAGGAAAGGTTTTAATTGTAAATGTTTGTGTTTGTCCTGAAGTAACCAATGGGAAAATGAAAAGATGACTTTGGAGGATAAAATAAAAAAATATAGAGATCAGTGTGCGAAAGCAACCAGTCGATCACTGGCAGGACAGGTAAGAGCTCCCCTCTATTTATTCTGTTTCTGCATTCTGTAACTCATTGGATTAAACCCAGATGTTTTAAGTACACAGATGATAACTTGTTTGCTGTGTGTAGGTGTCCATCCTGAAAACCAGGCGAGAGCACGGGCTGCGTGGCTTGAGGAAATACTTGTCAGATGCGAAGGCAATTCTACAGTGCCTGTCTGACAAATCACAAATGTAAGAACACTGATTAAAAATGTGTAGGTCTTAATCCTTATTAAAAAAGAAGAATTTCCAAGATTGATTAAATGGTGTCTTAATGAGTTAAAATATTGGGAAGAATAATCGGCATAATAATTCAAACTTTTTCTGGCTATTGTAGCTGTATAAAAATCCTCAACCGACCAATCAACACTATCTTTTTACATCAAGATTTCTGCCCTTGATTGCATGCTATTAAAAGATCTGTTGCTATCATTTTGGCTATGGTTAATAAAACCTTATTTATATCGCTGACAAGTCGCATCTTTAGATTTATACATAAACAGTTTTGAACGCCTGTGACAAATATGGAAGAGGGTCTGACGCTTCCTCGGCACATGGTGTACTCAACTAAATGTCTAAGATATGTACTAGGGCTGGACAATACCTGAAAATAATGATGTCTGTTTGTGTAAGTTCATTTTCAGCTGGGTTGTCATGGTAACTGGTTTCTTAGTAATCTGGCTGGTTTTCTTTTTTCCCTATCCTGCTGTCCCTCACGTCCCCAAATATAAAATACACTTTAAACCTCTTTCATTGCTGACAAACTAAAAAACAAAACAAACCCAGAGGTCCACAGT
>JAOVVG010000009.1:8190809-8209161 GCA_028566375.1 Leptodoras nelsoni
TGTACCAAGTAATGAAAGCTGGATGACTAAAGAAATAGATCTCAGGAATTGTCTGGTACAAAATGTGTGTGTGTGTGAGTGTGTCGGTGTTGCGCGAGCTTATTTCGAAATTACAATTTAGCGCAACCCAAGTAGGCTCCGGTGTCGCGCGCGTTTATATTAAAACAGATGTGGGATTTTAAATGCGAGATATTTCCCCCCAGGCCGACGGGTTGGGATCATTCATTAGCTAGCTAACGTTAGCAAGTTCAAAAAAATAGCCAGTTTAGCAAGTCACAGTCCCAGCTCGGCTCGGTGTAACGGAGCTGAGTGTGGTGCTTGGCGGAAACGGAGGGATAATAAAATAACAGCGGTTCTGGGTCGCTCGCCCGAGGCGTGAAGTTTGTCGGGCTTGTTTGCGTTAGCCTTTTGAAGCGCGGCGCTCTTAGCATCCAGGCTAAGTTGGTTAGCTAGCGCAGCAGCAGAAGCGGGTTTGTAGCCGGAGCTAGTCATGCTACCTGTGTGACAGCTTTCCTGGACACGGTGCAACTCACGGTAGACTGACTCACGCGCTCAGACGCTTACAGCCACAAACACGGAGCAGGTCAGCGCTCGCTTCAGCAGCCCGCCGTGTCCCGGAGCCGCCCGGGCAGAGAGGCAGGATAATGCAGGGAATCGGATTGTAACACGGCCAAGTTAAAGGGAGTTGTGAGTTTGGTGCTGGCAGGCTAGCGGTTACAACCTTGCCCGTTCTGTTGCTGTCCGAGTCTCGGTGTGTTTTCAGAGCTCCTCTCTTATAGGTATATATGTATGTATGTATATATAGTGTGTGTGTATACATAGTAACTTAAATATTGACTTCCTTGTGCATGTGTATTAAGTGTTAATGTGAAGGATGTGATGTTTCTTGCTTGGCTAACAGACCATCTGCGTGCAGCAGGTAGTCCATTTAAATTGGGCTTAGCCTCAGTTAAGATGACATGATGATGGTGATGATAATAGTGCTTAATAAATGTAGCTTAGAAGGACCAGGCTCCTTGTTAGATCCCCTGTGTTTTTGTTTACATCTGGATCAATGCATACGATCAAAGTGGAGGTCTGTAAGTGATCAGTGTGAGTCATGGCTTTACTGATCCCTCACCGCGTCCACACGATCTCATCCTCAACCCTTCTGAGACTCAAGCCTTCGCTTTGCACAGAAAGCCTTTAAAAGAGTAAATGTCCAGTGTTCTGTTCCCACTGGGATATAGGGTTAATGTCTATTGCATAACGCTCACATGTGTTGCATAACACAACTCTTCCCTAACTAACTCAGGTTTGCTGTGGAGAAAGTTAGATTTGCACAGAAGTGCACATCCAGCCTGGCATCCTTTTAACGTTTGTCCAGGTGCACAAACGCCCATC
Source organism: Leptodoras nelsoni (assembly GCA_028566375.1). Lineage (NCBI taxonomy): Eukaryota > Metazoa > Chordata > Actinopteri > Siluriformes > Doradidae > Leptodoras > Leptodoras nelsoni. Next base: position 8,192,193 of record JAOVVG010000009.1, read on the forward strand.
TTGTTGGCGCTCTTCCTAAAACATTCCTTAAGACTACTCAATTTTTGGACGTGTTAGCCGGTTTAAGAAGTGACCCCTTCATATTCCTTGCAGATCCACACCAATGATCGTGCAAGTTGAAGAGAAATCCGAACACCGACCGCTGAAAGACCCTGCTGAGGCGCCGGGGCTTTTCTCCCATATATACAACTTCAAAGTTGGTTCAGGTAACCCGGGTGTTTTTATTTATTTATTTGTCTTTTTAAATTTTGACCGAAGTAAGTCTTGAAACTTTCATCTTTAATAGTAAGCGATAAGTTTTAGGCCTTTGTGTGCTGCTGTGAAAAAGCCTTTCTAGGGACAAATCCTGTGATTTTATTAATGTTCTGTATTTTCTCTGTTGTAGTGGACTGTGGTTTGCAGATGGACTCCTCTGCCAGGATGATATGAGATTTGCCAGAGGACGATGCATACAGGTTAGCCGTTTTCCCTTTCCGTCTGCATCAAGGCGTCTTGGTTGCTAATATCGCGATGGGTTTGTTAGGAGCATCTGCTCGTATTTGCCTCGCCTTTGTTATTAGACACTGAGAAATACGCAACGGAAAGATAGTGAAAGGACTTTATGACAAGTTTGTGTCTGGAGAATGGGATCGGATCCATGTGTGATTGTGATCTGTGTAATCACACTGGGATCCTCGGGGGTCGATATTGAATCTAGGAAAGAGTTTTCTTTTGTACGCCCAAAGCGAAGCATTTATTTGCCAGCCTTTTTTATCATAAGTGTGTGTTGGTGCTGGGGAGAGTTGTTAGGAATACGATGCCAGGTTTCTTGTGTTCAGACGAATCTGTGCCACTCGGTGTGCTACGTTGTTTGCTGTGGAGGCATTCAGAGATGCAGCCTTAGCCGTGCTGGACTTCCTGAGCGTTATTTAAAAATCTCCTGGAGCCCGTGCTGCCTGTCAGACCAGAAATGGCTCTTTTGATTAGTAAAAGAACTGCAAGTGTTACTTATTTGTGATCAGAGGGGTCATTTCTACCAGGAGAGTAAATCAGCTTTGCATGAAGAAGGAAGTTCTCTATTTAGGGCAAACACACGCCTCAACTATAAATGTTTAAAAATATAGGCCATGCTCCCTCCTGGCAGCTGCCGCACATTTTCTGCTCCTGTCTCCAGGGTCAGCTATCCCGAGTTCCTTTCTCGGAGAAACTGATTCCGGGTTCCTAACCCGTGAGCTTTTCTGTCAGCAAATACTGTGTTAAACTGTGCTGGGAAATGTGTCAAAGTGCAATGCAATTTCATGCCTGTTACCCGTTTTCCTATTGGTCCGTGCGCCGGCGCTTTGCCCTAGCAACAAAAGTGGGTTATTTGCATACGCTTTCCCGATTGGCTCCCACTCCTGCGCGGCAGCCAATGGCGCGCCGTCTTCCTGGTGGTAGGCTATGCTAATGAGGCACTGTTGCTGGGGGTTGAGAGGCGCCGGTTGCCAGTGTGCTTCTGGTGCATTGTGACTGCCTGGTGAGAGACGGTGATAAATGAGGACTTAATGATCTGCACAATTCCCTTTCACTGCAGACACGTTCAGTGTTTCAAAATGCCGCTCTCGACAACGTACGCCAGAGTGTGTGGCTATGTTAAATGGAGCAGGCGAAATCAGATTGCTATAGACCGACAATAGGCAGTCGGTGAAGTTCTTGTTTTGTTTCATTGTTTGCGTTGCGTGATTCCTTTGCCGAGTCCCCCGTGCGCTCAGCTGAAATGCAGGCACAGGCTCAGGCACACGCACGCCTCTTATTGTGCCGTCCTTCCTCTTCTAAACAATGTTCAAGTTCAGGAAAATGTGCTGTAAGCTTTAATCAAGAGGTTCGATAAATATCATTTCGGAATGCCACGTGACTAAGTGCTAACGTGTGTATGACCACGCCATCTCATTTGTCTGATACAGTGTTCTTCAATAATGTAATACTGTAGGGATGCTGGACGATGGTTCGAGCTATGGGTGTGTGTGTGTGTTGGAGAGATGGGAAGTGTAGTTCTGTAACACCACTGGAAGGGGGTGTGTGTGTTCGTTCCAAGTATAGATCCTGTGGTACTGTTGTTGAGCTCTTCGGTTTGGAGAGTGATGGAGAACCAGCTGAGTCATACACACACACACACACACACATACATACACTCTTATGCATCTTTCCAGTTGCAATACTGCAATGTGCAATACTCTTTTAGTCTTATGTAAGCAAACATCCCATGTTGATTCTTGATTTATGTGCAGTCTAGGCTTTTTTTTTGTAAAACCTTATCACAGTAACATTAGTTCATTAAAGAGACAAAAAAAACTGCTGAATCTATTTTGGGGAAAAGGAAAAAAAAGTAAGGATTAAACTAGTGTTTAAATGTCTGAAACATGATCTGCAGAAGTCTTGTGATTCTTTTCACTAATTAAAGTAAAGCCTTTGTGTATACGCTAGAATCCGGTAGGCCTAGTTCTCTCCAGTTGTTTCTGAAGGAAATAAAGAATAATAAAGAAAGCAATAAAGTTACTTGAGTTACAAAGATACACTGGTTATGGTTCATGAGCTAAGAAACGTTTTTGCCAAACAACACATTCCCTTTTGTTTTCGGAATACACGTGAGCTTTTATCAGATTTTTACTCTCTCTGGTCTTTTATCTTTTTGTAATTTCACTCTGGTGGTAGTTTTGATGTTTGGGGAATTTTGTCTAATAAATTATTTTATCTGCATCCATGAAGTCAAGCGAGATCGAGTTCTTAATTATTCTAATAACCTTTCCAATTTCTAATCAGATGAGGCTGATCTAATATTCATCCTAAAATTAGTTTTGAATGTAAATATTGGTTTTAAACATGGAATAAAACGTAAATGTTGACATTTTAAAATTGATCAAACTGTTTTTCCTTCTTTTGTTAAAAAAGAATGCATCACTATTGTTTTGCTGGCCATTTGTTAGTAAATGTAAATATGGATGTGGTTTTGTGTATGAAGTATTGTGCTTTGTAGAGATGTCTTCAAGTATTGTGACGTGTTTGGCATAATGACAGTCCAAAATACAGATATAAAAGGCTCCTAATTAACAAAAGTTATTTCGGAAAATGTCTGAAAAGACTTGAGTTCCATTTATGGGGAAATTCCCAGAAGTCATGCAGTTCAGAGAGCTCAGTCTCAGACTCTTCGTTTCACACTCAGGTTTTATTAGGGTTTCTGGTATCAAACATACATGCCTGTGTATACAAAAATAAATAGAAATGTGTATCCGATGTGCTTTTGAGGGACTGAAGCAAATGCTGGGCATATTCTTGTGACAAAAGCATGATCGCATGCTCCTGTTTTAGGTCTGTGCTTTTTTGGATGTCCTGCAACCTGATCTGTAGTTACAGAGGCAGACTCGTCTCGTGAAAGAACATATTAGACCTTCCTGGCATTTGGCACATAACATGTTCAATTATGCTGTGATGTAGTGCCTCTTTGATCTGTTTCAGATGAGGAGTTATGAGAGATGACACTAGTGGCCCTCTACCTACCCATCAGTTTACCTCAAGAGGGCACTAACTGAGCTTTATGTCTCTTGTTTGGGTCGCCATAAGACTGTACAATGTTGGCGATGAGATATATGGTTTTTCTGGTTTCCCTGCTGTGATGCAGGTCATGAAGGGCTGAATTATAGGCAGTCAGGATGGTTATTAGAGTAGGAGGGAATACCCCAAAACATTCAGGAGTTCTTCGGCCCTGTGTTAAAGCTTGTGGTAAAGCATGAGCATATATATCCCAGTTAGTGAGGCATATCGTATAATGTGTTTTACTGTGCTACAATACAATAATACTGTTGTTATTGCTCAAAATCATTTTGGTGACTTGACCTCTTGGCTCCATTGTCTTGATTCTATCTCAATCTGCCTGTCATTACAGGAGGAGAGACCTCAGCATGCAAACCCTCGTCTGTCCGGCTTGCTCCCTCGTTTTCGTTCAATGCGGCAGATGTGCAGATGGCTGCGCAGATGCCCCATTCTCACCCGCCATTCAGTGACGGCCACCAGGCAAGCGCTGACGCGCCGGCCCCTGTGCTGCCCTACGGCCCACAGGCCCCGCAGCTCAACACCACCCAGGTACACAATAGCACCACACACGCACACACACGAGACTTCTACCACTATGCATGGTTCTTCAATAATGTATTTATGTACAGCTTAATATGATCCATATTCACTGCACTTAGTCCAGGTTTCTAATTCTGTACACACCCTGTGATATAGAATGGCTATCCTGTAATTCTACACACACCCACAGTTAATCCATTCTACAGCCAAACTTCCATTATCTGTCCCGTAATTCTGATGTTTTCTCCTTTCTGAATAGTTTAGGTTTGGCAGATGCTGATCCAGCGTTATAAGAAATCCAATCTAACCTATTTTAACCCCCCCCCCCCCAATGAAGCAATGATGGTATGATAAATATCTGTGTGTTTGATCAGGTGACTGCTGATGTGGTGATGTTACAAAGGCGGATCCCCCAGTGCTTTCGGGATCCGGCCACAGCCCCCTTAAGAAAGCTCTCCATCGAATTGATCAAAACTTACAAACACATCAATGAGGTGAGGACTCTCCCTACCACTACTCTTCTGACCATGAAAGACATATATTAAAAAAATAAAAATAAAGCTGAATGTTAAAATATCTAGATATTGATCTGTTGCTCATTTCCATATTTTCAGGTTTACTATGCAAAAAAGAAGCGGCGACATCAACAGGGCCAAGGGGAAGACTCTAGTAATAAGAAGGAGAGGAAAATCTACAACGACGGTTACGACGACGACAACTTTGACTACATTGTTAAAAATGGCGAGAAATGGTTGGATCGCTATGAAATTGATTCATTAATAGGCAAAGGCTCCTTTGGACAGGTGGGTCTGAGTGATGCAGATTTCTCTAGTATCAAGACTATGGTATTGAGGGGGAAAAAAAAAAAAAAAATATCAGAAGAATATCAGACACTTGAACAGAAATTGTTTGTGGTGGTGAACCAACTTTCACTGACTTTGGTGTTTGTCTCCCCCTGCTGGCAGGTTGTCAAGGCTTATGACCGCTTGGAGCAGGAGTGGGTTGCCATTAAGATCATAAAGAATAAAAAGGCTTTTCTGAACCAAGCACAGATCGAAGTACGGCTCCTGGAGCTCATGAACAAGCATGATACAGAGATGAAGTACTACATAGGTAATGAATGTCATTATTATAGGTGTCATTTATATCTTGCTGTGAAGATGCAGTCTGAGATGACAGTGTTACTGACAACTACAGTACAGTACTTTCTGCCTACAATATAACAACAGTCTGTGGTTGTATCAACCATGGACTGTTGTTATATTGTAGGCAGAAAGAATATCAGCTTGGCTAATCATTTTGATGGCTGATGGGGCCATCTAGTGTTTGGTGAAAATTTGTGCTAGTTCAGAAAAAGGCTTGGTTTTTTGTTATTTGAGACTTCAGTTAAAAAGTCTCAAGTCTTGTCCATGTCTAGAAATGTAACAGCTGTTTGAAGTCTGTGAAATATATATTTCTGCTCTTGATATTAACATCCACTCTCCTCTTCTTAGTTCACCTAAAGCGTCACTTCATGTTTCGGAATCACCTCTGTCTGGTGTTCGAGATGCTGTCCTACAACCTGTATGACCTGCTTCGTAACACAAACTTCCGCGGGGTATCGCTGAACCTGACGCGGAAGTTTGCGCAGCAGCTGTGCACGGCACTGCTCTTCTTGGCCACGCCTGAGCTCAGCATCATCCACTGTGACCTCAAGCCAGAGAACATCCTGCTCTGCAACCCCAAGCGATCAGCCATCAAGATTGTCGACTTTGGCAGCTCCTGCCAACTGGGACAGCGGGTGCGTGGACAGCGCCTGATAGGCACTGGTTATTTCTTTTAATTCCATTTTTGACCAGTTTGCATTTGTCTAGTGCTCACATGCTTAACAACGATCAGAATTGGACACAAATTTGACTGGACAAGGGGATGCAGAGCAAAGCGAGAAGTTTGGTGGGGTGGTGGTAGTTTTAAAATGATCTGATTGAAGTTAACCGGTGAATTGCTTCCCTCTCCTATAACCTCAGATATACCAGTATATTCAGAGCCGCTTCTACCGCTCCCCCGAGGTGCTGCTGGGAATGCCGTATGACCTGGCTATAGACATGTGGTCACTGGGCTGCATTCTGGTGGAGATGCATACCGGAGAGCCTCTGTTCAGCGGAGCCAATGAGGTACACTTTGTTAGAATGTACACATTGTCTGTAAACACTGCTAAAGGGATCATGTTCACATTAATGCTTTTTCATATAGTATTTTGTATTCATGTGGATTCATGCAGTTTGTATTTTCTCATCTAAAAATGACCAGTTAAAAAAAAAAAACAAAAAAAATAACTAATCACTGTCTGTTGCTCACTACAGTGTGCATATTCTGTAGGTTGCACGATAAAACATTAATTATGAGAAACACATTATCGTTAAAAGATTTGTGCAAACACAGATATGGGAGAATATCTCTCTGAAGATGCTTTTATATGTAGTTTTATCAAATGTACAATGTACTTAAAAGTATTTGGTTGTGGAATCCATGCATACCATGAATGTAATTTACAAGTACGTTTGACTAAAAAAAATTCTTGTGTGTTTTATAAAGAAATTTGATTTAGATCATTTACAACTGTTCCAATGACCGAAATTGGACTAAGCGAGTTTTGCTTGGGCATATGAGTAAATGATTTCAGAACACGTATTTTTTTTTTTTTTCATAATAAACGAAACGTTGTTTTTGTCATTTTTTTAAATATATGATTTCTTTGGCAGGTGGACCAAATGAATAAAATAGTGGAAGTTTTGGGGGTCCCTCCAAGTCATATACTGGACCAGGCGCCAAAAGCACGGAAGTTCTTTGAGAAGATGTCTGATAGCACGTGGTGCGCAAAGAAGACCAAAGATGGGAAAAGGGTGCGTTTCCCCCATCAAGTATTTCCTCATATTTAAAGAAGAAAAAAAGCTTCTGATTATACGAATCCGTTTTATTTTTCTGAATGCTGTTTCGGTGGGGTAACACTTTGTGGTAGTGTGTTGAATAATCACTGTGATCACTTCATCTCTTTTTGTAGTATAAGCCGGCAGGCTCACGTAAACTGCACAATATTCTGGGTGTGGAGGCCGGGGGGCCAGGCGGCCGGAGAGCGGGAGAGTCAGGCCATGCCGTTGCTGACTATCTGAAATTCAAGGACCTGATCTTGCGGATGCTAGACTATGACCCGAAGAGCCGCATCCAGCCATACTATGCGCTTCAGCACAGCTTCTTCAAGAAGACAGCCGACGAGGGCACCAACACCAGCAGCAGTGTGTCCACAAGCCCAGCACTGGAGCAGTCTCAATCCTCTGGAACCACGTCCAGCACCTCCTCCAGCTCGGGTACACTACCACACCTCATACTCTTATGGTTAGGCTTTTCTCGAACATTAAGGTGTTCAATATCTGAGGTATGTCTGTCTAATCTGACTCCTAATTGGCTGACCCTGCACATTGACCCCACACACTGACCAGGAATATGGACAAGGACAAAAATCCTGTGCAGCCTAACAAGACAGTGGCACTCTATACATTTCTGTTTACTGTCATGGACTCGTGCCTTTCCTGCTTGTGTCTGATTCTTCTGTTTCGTATCTCTATCCAAAACTGTTGCTTTTTGCTGTCATTGTCTGATTTGACAACTCCTGCAGTTGACTTACTGACAGTGTATTCTACTGTTGGTGTCTGTGTGCTAGCTTACTTCTTTGACACTGACTCTGACAGAAACCATCATTTTGTCACTCTAGTGTGTTTGAAGACTTCAGCAAGGATGTATGAGGAAAAACTAGGATATATAGTCTAACCTTTAAAGCATGCAACAGGATCCATGTGTAACTGATGGCCTCTAGTGCCTTGCCAGTCTCTGTTTCTCGAGCTGAAAGCACATCCAACAGTATCTCATTTTTAGATGCATTACCTGATTTGTCATTGAAGTGAAGTGTTTTTGATTCATGTGCAGGAGGTTCGTCTGGAACGAGCACCAGTGGGCGTGCCCGCTCTGATCCCACCCATCAGCATCGGCTAAGTGGAGGCCATTTCAGTGCTGCAGTAGGAATGGAGTGCCACAACCTCTGCCCTCAGGTACAAAAAAAGCACACACTTCTTCCTCGGCCTCAGTAACCATGATCAATAATCAATGCAGACTCTTGTTATGGATGTATAATCAATTGATGCCTATTAATGATTTAGTCTAGTAAAAGTAACTTAACTGGTGTTTAAAAAGCCTTTAAAATCTTGTAAACAGATATTAAGAGACAGACAGGAGCATGTATAATTATTTGATTATCATGTCTGATTAAAGGCTTCCATGCTGTTTGGCCAGTTTCAGTTTTTCTTGATGCTCCAATTTGTCATTTGCTGTGTGTCTCAGGCAAGGCAGGCGTTCGGGCCCTCCCTAGGTTGGGTGGGTGGGGACGGGCTCCAGCAGGCAGCCGGAGAGACTCATCCAGTCCAAGAGACCACGTTCCACTTGCCTCCCCACCAGCCCAAAGCCCTCCACCCACACAGCTCTCATCACCATCACCACCATCCCCATGCCCATCACGGCCAGCACGGGCAAGGCCCGGCACGCCCACGCCCTCGCATCTACTCGCCCTCACACAGCGGCGCCTCCACGCAGGACTCCATGGAGGTGTCGCATGGCCACTTGTCCATGACCTCGCTGTCTTCCTCGGCCTCGTCCTCATCTACGTCCTCGTCGTCTACAGGCAACCACCACCATCACCATCCCCACCAGGCCTACCAGAGTCGCCCATTGCCTCTGGGCTTAGGCTACGGGCATGCCTTTTCCAACCCACGCCAGGAAACGGGCACGGCCGGACACACCGCATACCCACTCACTACGAACTCGGGCTACATAGCCGAGACTCATATGGGCCTGCGCCAGGGCCTGGACCGTGAGGACTCGCCCATGGCTGGTGTGTGCGTGCAGCAGAGCTCGGTGGCCAGCTCCTGACTACACTGAGAGGACAGCTTCCCCCCCCCTCTGTGTGTGTGGTTTCTTAAAAAAAAAAGAAAAAAGAAAAAAAAAGCGCTGGTGTTTTTTCTTTTTTTTTTTTTTTTTTCTCTCTCTCTCCTTTCTTCTCCCCAGAAAAAGTGCATAGAGATTAAAAAGCTGCTGTAAAAGAGAAGGGAGATGACGACTGATGCCGCATGTGCGCTCAAAACTCCTCTCTGCTCACTTGCTGGAGGCCTCTGTTTCAGTCAGTTACAATTTTTTTGGCTTGGAACATTTTTCAGCTGAATTTCATTTTATTATTAAAAAATGATATAATCATACATTTATTCCTTTTCACTCAGCTCTTTTTAAATAGAGTATTAACATATGCACCTTTCAGGCAGCCGTGAAATTAGGTTTCCATTTAAGGTCTGGGAGAAGGTCCAGTGGTCTTGGAGAGGGACGTTTCTCTACCTGTAGTCACCAGAAATACAATGCGTTTTAAAAACAAAACAAAAAAGTCTTCACCAATGGTTACTCTTTCAACTGCCATTTTCCATTTGTTTCCTTTTTCAGCAGGCTTGTTTGTGAGTTTAGCAGAGAAGCAGCAGTAGAGAGAGCAGGCATGCTGTGCAGAGGGCGCAGTCTTGCGAGTGTCACCTTTAAAAGGAAGAGTGTGGGGTGTCTCTCCCATAGAGGGTGCAGTTTTGCGGCTCGCTCCCGGGCTGTGTGTGTTCCAGAGCAGCAGTGTTTGCTGGTGTATCTGTTTGGTGACGAGCTCTAGAGTGGGCAGTGGAGCGGGCAGGAGCCTGGTACTGGGCAGCGGTGGACAGCACGTTTGAAAAATGGCCTTATCACGCACTGAATGAAGAGAAGCTGGACATTTACCCTTAAACTGGGGAAAATAGCTTTCCTGTATTTTTTAAAATCCGGAATACACACAAGTCTTTACACACGATAGAGTATGAGAATGGTTATTCGAGGCCTTCCTTAACTAGAAATCTACTATTTGGGAGTCTCCTTTTTTCTTTTCTTTTTTTTGTTTTCTTTTGTTTTTGCTGGCCTTGTGAATTCACAGAAATAGTATTGCAAGTTGAATGGAAACCGATACTAACGTGTCCCTTACTGCTTTTTTTTTCTTGCTTTCTCTTCTTTGCTTCATTTTAATTTTCAGCATGTAATTTACTTTGGAGCCTCTGCACATTTTTTTCACCCTGGAAATCTTAACATGCAGATGTTTGTGTGACTGCTTATTTTTGCCTCACAATTATGCTGTGAATTTTAGGAAAGTTTATTTTCCCTTTTGATAATTTATTGTACCAAAGCAGTTTTTTTATAGCACATAGATGTCTGTAACCAATAATGTAGCAGTTGTGCACTTTGAAACAAGGTGTATCAGATTTTTTTTAAATGTCAGTAAAATGGCTGTATCTATTGCTTTATCGAAACTGGAACTGTTGTTAATGCGGCATATTTACTGAGAGCTGGATCCCGAACAGTATCCATTTTTTTTTCCTTTTTTGAAACAGGAAAACAATGTAAAACAACTGAAACACAACTCTTGTGTTGTAGATTTTAGTTTTGCTTCATTCTGTGAGGTGGAGGGAGGGTCTATGCCTGTGCCGCTGGCTGCTCTGTGGGTTCCAGAGCTCCAGGGTGGCCACTGAGCAACTCAACGTGAGGACAAGGAGAAGCGGTGCACTGCGTAATCCAGTTAGACACCTATTTCTAAGGTGCCTCCTTATCTGGGTTCCACTGCCTTAAGTGTACAGCACCATGCTCTCATGAACAAACTGTGCAGAAAGTGCACCAAGCAAAATGCGCAGCCCCTGCCTGCTCAGCAAGCAATGTGTGAGTTCAGATCCAACCTTTACAAGCTCAGATGAAAGCCTCATTCCAGATCGGGCTCCGGGAGCTGGGGTTGGTACGTGTGAGCACAGCCTGGTCTACTAAAGTCGTCTCCCTATCGCTCTTACTTTTTTCTTTTTCACACTTTCGCTGAAGGTCTCTTCATCCCCCATCCTGCTTTCACGCTCCCTCTCTTGCTCTCTCCACGTGAGTGTGATTGATGCCTATAAATACAAGGTAAATGGTACTATAGGGTTCTTGTTCTTGGCCAGCAGCAAAGGACAGCTAATGGGAGGAGTCCATGAAAAACCCAGGCTTCAGGTGTTTACTTTGTGACCCCATTTTAATAGCTGAAATAGAATTTATGTACATATTTATATTTTTTTAAATAAAGGAAGTTTAGAACTCACTACTTTTTTCCTAATGGTATTTTGAGTACATTTAAGTCAGCTTGGTGACCATGCAGTGGAACTCTGTGGTAGTCAAATGGGTATCAGTGCTTCCAGCCCAAAGTAGTTGACAATGCCAGTACAAATGCAAAACTCTAGGGTTTAAATCTAACAGGAGAGTAGATCTTCATACCTTAAATATAATAGACAGGGTATAGTGTGTTGGATGTGTGTCTACAAATCCGAATGACGGCAGTGTTTTCATATATTCGTATACATAAGAGATTATGTATGCCTAGTACAGGAAATATTTTTGTTGTGTTAATTTGGCACACGCTTCAATAAATGGGTCCATGTGAAAACTGAATGTAGGCTATTGCTGGAGGTGCATGTAGCAAAGTGCACAGCGGTTTTTTTCAACAGTCCGAAACCGTGCATCCTCGATAAACATCGGCTCTTCACTCCGAGTCCCATAACTGCGACTGCCCCAGGACGAGCGCAAAGCCCCGCTGCGGCTTTCCCCTCCCTGCCCGATCCCCGGCCCCCAGGCCTCCACGCCCACTTTAGAGTCTCCACTTCTCCTCCCTTTGGTTCCAGGACATCTGGTGTGCACTGCAGAGCTGAACAGCATGACAGAAGGATAAGTACCTTTTATCCACAGATTGTACGATCAGGACTTTCTGTGTAAAGTAAAATGTTACTGAGAGGCAAAAATGGACAAACCCTTTGTACTATATTCAAGCGGTCTTATGTATGACATAAAAAAGTTGCTTAACTTTTGCTTGTCTCTTGTTTTTGTATTGTGTCTAACTTCTAGATGCACTTTTTCATTTTTCTTCTGGTGGTCTTTGTAGCGGCATTGATGAGCAAAAAGTGTTGGGGTCAGGTTTAGCCTTGATGGCTGAAATGGATTTACAGATCGTGCCTGTGCCTAGCCTGTTCCGAAACTCCAACTCATGGCTCATTAGTATTTTGTTATAACAGTAGTATTTTTTTTTATCTGGCCCTAAAAGGAATGAGATAACGCTGGTGAATCTACAAGTTTCTACAAAGTTCCTTTACATCTTATTCATCTAGCCGTCCATTAATTGGCTCAAGTGTGTTGGGGGGGGAGGTGCAGATCAGCAAAGCCTCCAGGATGCCTTCAGTCACTTCAGCCTCCTAACAAGACCCTACTGTTAACGCAACCTACACAGAAACACCTTGCTGACTAGTTAGCAAAATGAAATACCGTATGAAATTTCACTAGAATGTAGCAAGCCAGCAGTGGTCTAATATCCAAGAAAAGCTGTGTTAAAGAAAATAACCATAAGGCAATTATAAAATCAAACAATTATTGATCAGTTTAGGAAATGAATAAGGATGCTGGAAATGAACTAGCTAGCACAGGACTGAACAAGCTGGATTTTTCACCTCAGTAGCCATTCCCATCTGCTTACACTGCTGGACCTCTGCTAAATGTGAGCACCTTTAAAAAAATACCTTTGGATCCCTTCTGCTCCTGAATCTTAGCGTTATGGTGGCTTGGTTCTTCTGCCCATCTGAAGTAGGTCAAATACACTAAAACAAAGCACAAGCTGATAAAGTAAAGAAAAAGCCCTGAACCAGGTGAAGAGGAGAAATGGTAAAGGGAAGTTGAGTTTCAGGAACAGCGGTGTAGCCTGGCCGTTCAGTCAGATACTGCTTCTACACTGCTGTGAATGTTTGCAATGAGGATGAGCTCTTCAGGTAGAGAGTAGGCCTAGAGAGGAGCTTAATGGAGCACAGGTGCTAGATACACACTCTATCCTGGAGTGCTTTCCACCATCCTTCGTTTTTGCTCTCCATCTATAAAGGACGAGGCAAATGAAAACAAAAGGGGTAGAAGAAAACAGGAGTGGAGACAACGGACACAGAGTCAGTGTTTGACCGCCATCAAGGTCGGTGACTGAAGATGCTGCTTGCTACCCTATTCAATAAGATATGTGCAAAAAAAAGTGGTCTTCATAAACATTTTCAACTAAGCATCATTAGACACAGCTCCATTATTGAAATGTGACCAAAGTTCACCACAACACCAGGCTGAATTTCCACTAGAGCTATAAAATATCTAATGAAGAGGCAACACACAAGATAGCCTACTATAGCCTAAACAGTGCATATTATAGGCTATAGGTTGGAACTTGTACTGAACATAAAACTGGAGAAAAAAACACGGATCATAGCTTGCAGTCTTTCTGAATGCTTTTCACCGTGACAAAGAGTTTGGTTTCCAAATGAACCACTAGGTGGCCTACTTGTCAAGTGTCTGGAGTCTCACACCTCATATTACAGGCCACAACTGCTCTAGTTTTCTGCTTACAGCCTGTAATAATGATTTAGTTAGATTTTTAATAACAATAGATTGCAGCTTGTCAAAAAGGAATTCCCCAGTTTATTTGATGGATTTGATCATCTGTCTGAATGCTTTGTTTTCAAATGACCTCAACTCAGTTTAACGTTGCATCAGCATCTATGGCTGTTCATGCCAGGAACAAGGTTATATCAATGCACAGGTTTCATCAGTACGAGTTGAATGTTGAACACAGTTACAGAAATTTTTGCATTTTCAATTTACCTCACTTACATGTCTTGTGGAGTGAACCCATACGGACATGGGGAGGGTGTACAGTCTCCATGCAGGGGGAACCCAGACTGCTCCACCTGGGAACCCAGGATCATCTCACTGTGAGGTCACAGTGCTACCCACCAAACCGCCACTATTTGTCCGACTCACCGTCTGTATTATGCTAGAACACACAATAACCTCCGCTTGTAACAGTTCCACGAACATTTAGGTTTAATTGAAATTTCTAAATTTTAAACAAAAATCTGCTTAGGTATAGTACTTTATTTTAAGAAGATTCCCAATACATGATCTTTATTTATTATCATTATATTAAAAACTAGGATGAATATGGCATTCGTTTTTAACTGTACATTTCACACATTTATATTCCATCTTGCCTGCAAGATGAAGGTGGTTGCTGGTTTTGTTGTCAAAGAATTTTAAAAAGCCAGTATGTTATAATAATTTTTGAGAATTTCTAGATGATCAAAAGAGTTTATGTAGATGTATGCAGGCCCACATGCACATAATGATATTGTTCTCTGCTTTTGGCCAGCAGCACTGGTCACACCATGTGTCTCTGCAGATGCTGCCTTCAGAAGTCTGAAACAGGTTCGATATTCCCAGCCAAATTTCAAGGAAACTTTTGGAGTTCTGTGAAGGTCCACTAGAAAGGAGATAGGGCGCTAGGGGCGGTATAGAAGTGCCATTTCTCTAGTCGTGCACATGGTTTGCAGTATTTTCTGTGTAAGTATTTGTCTTATTTTATTATAGTGTAATAATTTCCCATTAAGCCTCTGAACTATTCCTCTATGTTTATTATCCCCAAGTGATACTGCAGACTGAATGTGAAGACCAAAACTCTTCACTAAAGCTGTTCTTAGGATATGAAGCCTGTTCCATGAAACCTCAAGATCTATACAATATTAACATTGTATGTGCAGTTATTTATAGAGTAGAAGCTTTTAAGTGAAGAGGCAGAATAAAATCTGAGTACTACGCAGTTCTTTAACAAACAAGTATACAGTATCATGATAGTATTTGCCCATTCCCAATTTCTTCTATTTCTGCTAATTTGTCACATTGAAATGTTTCAGATCATCCAACTCATTTTAATATAAGATAAAGACAACACAAGTAAACACAAAATGCAGCGTTTAAATAATGATTCCATTTACTGAAGATAAAGATTTTTAAAACCTGTATCACCCATGTGAAAAAGTAATTTCCCCCTTAGCTACCAAATCAACCAGTTAACTAAATTCAATTGAATGTTGGGTTTAATTTCACTAGTCACACACAGGCATGATTAGTGGCAGACCTGTTGAATCTAAACATCACTTAACTAGAAGCTGTCTGCAATGTGAAGCAGGATAGAAGGTCTCACAAATCAGCACATGATGCCACTTTCTAAAGAGATTTAAATACTGATGTGAAACAAAGTCACTGAAATCTACCAGTCTGGAAAGAGTTGCAAAGCCACTGCTGAGGCTCTGGGACTCCACTGAATCACAGTGAGAGCCAAGACAAGTTTGAACAGTGGTGAACCTTCCCAGGAGTTGCCGGCCTGCCAAAATATCACCCAGAGCCCATCAATAACTCATCCAGGAGGTCCGAAAAGAACCCAGGTGAACATCTTAACACCTGCAGGCCTCACTTACCTCAGTTACAGTCAATGTACACGATTCCACAGTAAGAAAGACACGGGGGGAAAATGGCATCCATGGGAGCACTGCAAGGCTCAAAACACCGCTGACCAAAAAGAGCACAAAGGCTCATTACACATCTGCCAAAAAAACATCTAGCTGTGGACTGATGAGTCAAATATGAAACATTTTGGAAAATGTGGCTCCTGTTACATCTGGTGTAAAGCTAACACTGCATTCCACCATAAGAACACCATACCCACAGTCAAACATGGTGGTGGTAGTGTGATGTTCTGGGGCTGCTTTGCTTGAAGGAGAATGTCCACCTGTCAGTTTGTGACTTGGGTTTTACAGAAGGACAATGATCTGAAGAACACACACAAGTCCACCTCTGAATGGCTCAAAAGAAACAAAATGAAGGTTTTGAAGGTTTTTGGTCATTGGCCAAGTCAAAGTTCTGACTCAGATCCCATTGAGATGCTGTGGAAAGACTTTAACTGGACAGTTCATGCCCACAAACCCTCCAGTGTAGCTGAAATAAAACAATTCTGCAGAGAAGAGTGGGCCAACACAAACATTTGATTGCAGTGGGTGGCACAACCAGATATTTGGTTTTGGGGGCAATTACTTTTTCACATGGGTGATACAGGTTTTGAATCAATCTTTATCTTCAGTAAATGGAATCATCATTTAAAAGGTGCATTTCGTGTTTACTGGTGTTGTCTTTATCTTATATTAAAATGAGTTGAATGATCTGAAACATTTCACTGTGACACATAGAAGAAATCGGGAAGGGCCAAATACTTTGTCACGGCATTGCATGTATATTCTGGGGATTCAGAGATGTTTCCTACAGGAATGTAATTAGATTTGATTATTAGGTAAAAGATTGACAGATGACAGATCAGCTACAAATGTGTCAAATCAGCTGACAGCACAGTGCAGTGAGGTGCTGTAATGCAGTAACTGCAGCTAACTGAAAACAAAGGGAACAAGAATGTTTTGCAAGATGCTTTTTTACACTCAAAGTATAAATATTCAAAGACAAAACACAAAGAGCCCAACCTTTTTGGAGGCGCTTTATAAATCTATACAAAAAATGCATCTGCTTTCAAGACTGACTGGTCTTATCGGTCAAACACAACCTAAGAAAAGTAAATTGAACCAACTTACTACTTAAATATAAATAGCACCTTTAGAATTAGTGAAAATACTGTACTTTAAAATAGTTTAAGAGTAAACAGTATGTAAAAGTTTAACGTACTATTTACTCTTTTACAACAACAAATAATAACTAGAGAGGTGCATGTCCTGAAGAAAATGCAAGTGTGATTGCAGCAAAGCAGTGACATTAGCACCAGCACCATTCGCTTTTGTGTGTGTGTGTGTGTGTGTGTGTGTGCGCGTGTGTGCACATAAGCTCATAGTTTGGGGTGGGGGGGTGCCAATACTTTTGCTCAGACTCATGTGATCGG
>JAOVVG010000009.1:8220255-8230783 GCA_028566375.1 Leptodoras nelsoni
AAAGGACCCAGACCACCCCACCTGGGGATCGAACCCGGGACCTTCTTGCTGTGAGGCGATGGTGCTACCCACCGAGCCACCGTGTCACCCACCTGCACACATATACTTGGTAATATGAACCTCTTAGAGAACATCAGCATGTTGCTGTCCTCAAACACAGCAGCAGTTTCCTTGGTAAATGTTCATCCTGTTCCTCGCTTAAAGTAAATCTAAGAAATGTTTTTTTTTTTTTTAGCAATAATTTAGTTTCATCACACATAAGGAATAATTGTACTCCTATAACTCTTGATGATGAATTGTTTAATGCAGTAGGACTAAAGAAGCAATGAGCCTGTGGAAACTATAAGGACCTTACACTGATGAAAAACCAGAAAAAACACTGGTATACCAGTTATTACTGGGTAGGGAACGTTGCACAGTCATCACGCTGATGTTTGTTGAGACCCCAGCATTGAATTCTGTGAATGATGTTACTTAAGGCAGTGTTGCACACCTATCACGTGAAGCGATTCTTGCTAGCCGACGCTAAGTATTTTTTACGATCACGCTGCTGTCGTAAGTTTGAGGTTTTGCTGGAATTCTTGTAGTCACGGTACCCTTCAGTGTATAAGGACACAAACACCCTTTGGGATCTGACGCTTACTGACTAACCGTAATTCCCCAGTGCAGTTTCAGGCTGTGATTGGACAGAGTTTGCATTTCAGTGTGGCGTAACAGAAATGCACTGATGATACTAAAATGCAAGGAAATATAATAGGGAATTATTGTTATTGTGTCACATTTTACTCATGTCACAAATATAAAGCGCTGCCACCTGTGCAGTGGATTTCTCGTTTCCCCCCCCAGTGCGTCTGCTTTCTTGTTGACACTGAATCTTCGCCATAGTGACACACCAATCTGACTTTGAAATACTAACACCAACCAATGCTGACTGGAGATTGCCTCGGCTTTGGAGCTAGCAGCAGTATTATGCATTAGTATTAAAAAGGGAAAACTAGAACACTAAGTATTGCATGCCAAATTGCATACTACTGTATGAATAGTACAACCCTCACCATTATATTATAGTTTCAGAAACAGTTATATGTAATTGAAAGATACTGTAGCTATTGCAACAACAAATAAGAAATTATCATTTGAGATTATAATTCTCTGTTTGTGAGTTAGAGAACTCTTTTGCCCTCTGGCCTCTGACACCAATTCAAGAGGTTAAATTGGCACTGATCTGCGCTAACAAGCGCAAAAGTACAGTTGTTTAGTCGGCTGTTAGTCAGTTTGGTGTGTCAGGGCCCTTAGAGAAAGAAAGAGAGAGAGAGAGAGAGAGAGAGAAAGAGAGAGAAAGAGAGAGAAAGAGAGAGAGAGAATAATATCTGGGCAATATGACGATATAATATCAGCATGACAAATTGTCACAATACACTTGTCTTGTGAGATATTGTGGATATTGTCAGTCATTTTATAACAATTACAATCTTGGAAGCAGATGATTAGATGTAAGACATTTGTTCTGTTTTTTAAACATTGTAAAATTTTTATAAGGATTTTTCTTTTCAGTGTTAAATATTTTTTTTTCCATCTGGTTTTAAATGCAACACTGCTGTTTTACTGGCAGTTTGTTACTAAGCCTATATACTTTGTTACATATTGTCTATCAAATGTCTCGACGTATTGTGCTATCTTTTTTTTTGTCATATCGCCCACCTCTGTTGAGGGTGTCTGAGAAATGTCTGAGAATGTACGTGTTGTTGTGTAATAGAGAGAGAGGAAGCATACTCTCTGCTCTGCTCTGCTCTGCCCTGCTTGCTTCGCTTTACACTTTGGACTCCTTCTCCATGTTGGCAATGTCACCATTGCGTTCCTGCTCTTGTGTCTCTCTGCTCTCCTTCACCTGCTCCTCCTCATCATCGCATGAGTCTAGCAGGCCCTGCTGGCTCAGTTTGCTTGCCACCGACCAGGAGAGTGGCAGATGCGAGCGCGCGCTCATCTCGGCCAGCTCGCGCGCGCTGCAGCTCGGTGTGTTCGTCTCGTAGATCTCGTGGAAGCTGTTGTAGTCGACCTCATAGAAGCCATCCTCCAGCGTGAGCACGGGCATGAAGCGGTAGCCCCACTTGATCTCGCTGGCCACATATGAGCTTCGAGCCTGGCAGGTCATTCCTGTCAAGAACAAAGAAGAACAACAGTGATAAATGGTGCAGTTCTGCAAGGATTACACTAACTGATCAAAACCACAGCTTATTTTATTATTAAAAAACTACATTACAGTATTTAAAAAAATATTCTGGGTGACTGAATCTGAAATTATACCTCCAAATAATAAATAATATAAACAGAGATGCGTCTGAACACTGATCTGTCAATCTACTGCTTAATAAATGTACAGAAATTGTCATTTTATTGATGTTATTTATAGAGTTATACTGATATCACATTCTCTATTATCTGTCATCTGTGTGTGGAGTGTTGAGCACATCTCTGGACAAAGAATACTGATTTAGAGGTCTTTTGGTCATCTTAATCATTATTACAGCCCCCCCCCTCCCTTTCTCTCTCACTCTCTCTCTCTCTCTCTCTCTCGCTCTGAAAAACACACACATTTTAATAAACCTTCCATTAAAATAATCATTAATGCAGCTAATTAATGCTATGCCTAACCCTCACCTCAGTATTTATTTATTTATTACATTTTTGTTTAAAAAGCAACAACAACAACAAAACCCTACTCTTCTAATGGGTATCAACCAAATAAAAAAAAAATCCTCACCAGGACCTGTCAAAAAATCTCCCCACAAAGTGTGTCCGATATGCTTGTCTGTGTGAGCTGTAAAAACGTTTGCACAGACACACATGGGCTTTAAGCAACCTATCCAGCCTCTCACAGAGATGTCCACCTACCTCAGCGTAATTAAATGCAATTACACAATTACATAAAATTACAGCATCGGTACAAAAAACTACCCTCAACAGAAGTACCCCATCATCAGTGTTAAACACGCACTGAGTTACAATAGCCAAACTTCACATTCCAAGTTTACCTGGAAAGCACAGCATTTCATGAAATCTCAACTCCTCTTCTGTTCATTAAACTGTCACACTGAACCATCATAACAAAAATGTGTATTATGAAAGGACAATATGTAAAGCATTAAACCGGGGGTGTCCAATCTTATCCACTTATTCCAACCAAGCAAAAGAAAACCTGTACCCACACCGGCCCTTCGTGGATAAGACTGGACATGCCTGGATTAAACTGTGCCTTCCAGAAATAATAGTAACGTGCTTGTATATAATGTCTGACACAAAATTGACCTTTAGAATCGACGTGGCTGGGCGTTCTGATGATAAAACATAAGATGCTATGATAAATGATGTCACAGCATGCTTTATTACAAACTTACTAGAAGCATAGAATTTGGTGGTACTATTTTATATTTCAAATATAAAATATTTGCGACCCGGCCCCGAATAAGCAGAAGAAGATGGTTGGATGGATGGATGGATGGATATTTTACATTTAAAACAGTAAAAAAATGACAAAATATATGTTTTTTTCTCTTTTTTATGACTGCCCCAGCTAGTGCTTTTGGCCTTACAGTTTTTGTCAAAGTTTTGTACTTTTTGCCTTCTTTCATTTTGCCCCTCCAATTTTTGGCTGACAATATCACTTCACCCATCCATGTAAAATTTGGTATGGTTGTAGCTCAACATATTTGATACAGAATATAAGGTTTGTGTCTGGAGGTGTGTGTTGCGCTTCATGTTAGTGCTCCCTGAAGTAGGCTCAAAGCACTTTTTGGGCAATAGCTCGAAAACAGTTTTGCCAAGAATGCTGAACTTTTGGTTTGTAGGAGGTGCATTACTCTAACTCATTATAATTCATAATTGGAGCACCACCACCTAGTGAATAATGTTCCATAAAATCTAGCACTTCAATAACTAATATCATGTGATGTAAAGGTGATGAAATTTCACACCCCACATCACTACCACATTCTTTAGAGACACACCAAATTTTGTGAAATTTCATCCATAGTGACACTGCTGCAACAGATACATTTCAATATCTCAAGAAATACTTAAACAACATTTTTGAAATCGCACACCCTGCATCACTACTATATTCTTTACATGCACACCAAACTTCGTGAAATTTGATCCATAGAGGGGTCGCTACAATTAAAAACACGCTAAAACCATTTTTGCAGTCATGCAAAGCATCTACCTTTTTTTTATTATCCAATGCTGGCAGTTTGTGGGCAAACCTATACATTGTGATACACATTGTGTATTGTAGAACTATCTTTGAGAATAGTTAGATTGGGGCATTACCACCAGAACAGTAGCTTAGTCCTACCAGCCTTGTGATTAGTTTGTGCTACACATGAACCATCTGAGCTGTTCAGTTTATCCCTTCAGTTTAAATCCAGATCCTGTATATTGTAGCTGCTGCTCCTTGAGCCATGTGTACGCAAACTCCTCACAGTCAGCTGGCTGTTGCAGGAGCAGTTTTTGCCCTTTATATCCCGGTGAATGTGATTAGAAGGAGAGGAAGCTCTGATCCTGGATCAGCAGGCTGATGATGCTAAGCTGGGGAAATATGGTTTAAGGATTAGTGTCCCGCACTGCTGGAGTCAAAGAGACTTGGCAGGTAATAGTGAGAGAGGGGTCAGTGTACGGAATGATCAGCGCTCCCTCTGTTATCAGAGGCAAACACTTGCAAGGCATTGGAGTTCTCTCCTGCCATCTAATTCAGTCAGCGCATAGTAGCGCTGTCTTTTACTCAAACATTTTAACTCTACTGATTGCATGTTGTACTTTCGATTTTATGTACCACTTATTTCTCTGGTCACTAATTACATACAGCTATATCAGTCTAGCTGTTTGTCTTACTGTCTATCCATCAGTGCATTCATTTATTCATTCATACATGATCTATGCAGATTGCGCACATATATAGGCTCACGCTCTCACACAGGAATAAAATCCTTTGGGTTTTTAAGTGAGTGTTTTTGTGTTAGCTGAGGTCAACACCAGGCAGCTGTCAGAAGGCCATTGGCTGTGAGGTAAAAGTGATGCCTACATGAACATGATACAGTATGCACCACATGTTCCACCTTCTCATCCCCATAGCAATAGGTCAACCATGGACGATGCTGCCAGCTGTTATTATTACACCCTTGCACACAGTGTACATGGGTGTGGCACGTGCATCAAAACCCATGGTTGTATCAAGATATTGTTGGATTACAATGTATAAACTGTCCTTTTCTGAGGGAAATGCAAAAATAAATGTCAGGTGCGACAGCATCGTATGGACAGACACAATTCAAATTAATATATTACATTCCAACAATCCCTGGTTTGATAGTATGAAACTGTATCACCAATAAAGTATGACTAAAAAAAAAACAAGTCTAATCATCATTCATTCATTCATTTTCTTAACCGCTTATTTCTTTTCAGGGTCACGGGAGAGTTGGTGCCTAGCCGGCAGCTTAGGGCGCAAGGCAGGAACAACCCTATCCATTGTAGCGCACACATACGCACTAGGGCCACTTTAGAGACACCAATCAACCTAAAGTGCATGTCTTTGGACTGTGGGAGGAAACCGCAGTACCCGGAGTAAACCCACGCGGAAACGGGGAGGACATGCAGACTGTGAGGCGACGGTGCTACCCACCGAGCCACCGTGTCTTCCTAATCGTCATTGCAAAACAAGTAATTACGATAATGTGACACATAACGATTATGTGACCGAAGACCTAATTGAACATAAAATAATAAAAGTATATATGAATTAACATTACTAAACATTAACAATCAGATTTGATCAGTTGTATATGTATTAAGTAAGGGGAAATAAAAAAAAAATTACATACATAAATAAATAAATAACAGGAAATCTTCTTCTTAGTTTTAATACGTTTAATGATCTCATATTGTGGTCTTACATAAGCCACTGGCTTTTGCTTCAGCCTGAACAAAATCTATAAAAAGACATCACTGTAATCAGGAATAGAGCAGAACAATTTTTTTCCTTGATTCTTCCTTATAATAAGGAATGTATGGACAACACTGGATACCAATTACTGTAACAGGTCCCCTCTTTATGATAGAAGCTACACTAAAGCTGCTCTGTGCTGAAAATGATTCAAATTCTATAGGTTAGGATTCTCAATCACAGATATACTATCACGCAGGGATTCTACTGTACATACATCCTACATACTATATACAGTGATTCTGTGATACACGATACCTTACAGGACATCACAATATATATCACCATACCTATGTAACATAAAAGAAAAATTACCTCAAAAAAGGCAAAACGCAGGAATTGTGTAGTCACTACACAAGTATACACTGAAGTACCAGAAAAACTGGTACTGGAGCCCATGCAAAATACATAGCAACGCCATCTATGCACATCATTCGTTCTATCCACTAGTGTGTATATAAAGCGACAGACATCTATGGAAGCTTCTAGAGCTTTTCAACACCGTTTAATAGTTGGAGCTTGTGAGATGGAGCTGGGGAGATAGAAGCAAAACATTTCAAGGGTGTACCTTGTCTACAATACTTCTAGCGAATCCAATGGGTGAACGTGGCCAGCGTTGGCTGGCAAGAATCTTTCATGTGATAGGCATGCAGCACTGCCTCAAGTAAAATCAGAATTTAATGCTGGGGCCTCAATAAATGTTTTAGTGCCTGTTAATGCTTGTTAATGCAAATTGCAGTGAAACATTTGCTTCTCTCTCTTTTTTTTTATTTTTACCTCAGACACCTTGTTGAATTTATTTGTACAGTCAATTGCACAACAGCTCTTTGACATTTTAGATGTTTTTCTCAGCATTCAAGTTAAACACTATAATGCTGCCCCAAGCAAGTTAGGCTTTCTGCCACTCAGTGGGTTAGACACAATGACTTCTCCCTACTGTGACATCACCTGTATACCCATGTGATGCAAGAGAAGACCAAGATCTTGTGCCATCTTGTGCATAAATGTGAAAAACGACACCTAGACCTCTCCTCCGTGTAGAGTGGTGATATGTGCCAAAACTTTTATCATTTCATAAATTTCTTCCCTTTTAATGTAATTATTCAAAAGACTGGTTCATTCATATTAATGAATTCATATTAACAGGCTCTTCTTTAGTAATAACCTAACACCACCATTTCCATATTTGATACCGATACACCGCAGAAAGGTTTTATTGTCATCAGCTATAGTTTTGCATACTGCCTTCTGGGGGAACAATGAACCGTTCTTTGTACAACACTTCTCTTTCAGAGGAAGCGCCAAGCAGAACACCTTAACTATCCAAAGCACTTATGAAGAGCCCTATTTTCTAAGAGCGCTTTCATTCTCAGAGGCAGAACTAAATATTCCAAAACATGTGTTAAGAAACTTCCGATTAACATTCAGTTAGCATTTCCCACAGGCCTGAAATATTTTTCAGCAGCGCTTTGATATTATGTGCAAATTTTTATTGTACAAATATTATAGATAACAAAGACCAAGACTATTTGATTTAATGTCCCATCTCCTGCCTCAGTTGCTGATCTATATATTACAGTATCTTACAGATTCCTGTTCTTCAGCCCCACCCTCTCAGCACTCCCTCACATCTCTCAGGCCACATGTCTCCTTACATTTACACTTATGACATTTGGCAGACACCTTTTACAGAGTGACTTACATTTATCACATTTATACAACTGAGCAGTTGAGAGTTAAGGGCCTTGCTCAAGGGCCCAAAAGTGGCAGGTTAGTGGTGCTGGGGTTTGAACCCCTGATCTTCTACTTAATAACCCAACACCTTAACCACTGAGCCATCTTCTTGACTCTCTCCTGGAATTGACTGTTGAATGCAATTGTAATTTATCATGAAATTAATATTCACCTCATCATTTCTGGGTTATTTCTGCATATAGCTTTTTTTTGGGTAAGTGACCAAATTTTCTCCCACTTTGGTCATTTGCCAATTCCCATGCACTAACTAAGGGTGCCCTATCACACCAAAGCTACAAGCCAGGGGAGGGTGAAGTACCGCATGTGCATCCTCCAAGACACATGAAGCCAGCACATCTTTTCCAACTGCTACTCATGCTACGTCACTGGGCAGCTGAACACTTGAGGAAAGCACTAAACGCCCTCTTCCGCATACATTAGCTAGCTTGGTGGGAGAGAATGGCCAAATTTTGCTCTCTTGAACTCCTGGCTGCAGCTGACTGTGGAATTGTCAAGACATGAACTGACAATCTCTTGATAATATGACAAGTATTGGCTGTGGGGGCTCAGTGGATATGCTGGTACTGCCAACCTGGTACTGAATCCTGGTACAAACAAGCTGCTACCGCTGGTTTATGGTCATTGCCCTTCATCCTCTCAGCTCAGTTGTAAATCACTTTGGATATACAATAATCCTGCCAAATGCAAACTGAAAAATATGAAAGCTTTTCTACTGTGCCACTCAGGTATCATATTTAGCTTTTGTTCCTATAAATATCTGTGTTCCACTTCATTACAAGTCATTAAACCTGCAGTGCTCAGTATGACTTCTGGAAATATGAGTAATTCAGATTATTTTCATCAAAGAGGTGTCTTAAATTGTTAATCAAAGTCCAATTGTCTCAAATCAGAGCTTCTTTACTAGTGCATGGGTGCAACCTGAAATCATATAGGTAAGATTCTAAGTGCATGTTGCCATAAGAACTCATGGTATGAACTTTGTGGACCTTTGTGGATCTACGAATTAACTTAGGATTCCACATACTCGTTGAAACAGGTTGCCATTTTATCACCCACAGGTCTAAACATATACATTTGTGTTGCCACTTCCAAATCTCTTGTAGCAGAAAGTGTAGCAGAAAGTATTTCTCTCGTAAAGGTACTTCCTCTCTGATAGTGAAACTGGCAACATCACCTGCAAACGCATTTCCTTTAGATTCACAAGAGCTTGCCTTTTTTCAGGACAGCCATAGCTTTGGAGAGCTGGCTTATGCCTAAGAACTCATGAACCAGTTTTCCATTTCCCACAGTGATCCTGCAAACTGTAAGTTGATACAGTTCTTCAAAATCATGGAAATACTTCCAGTCTTCCATTGTGCTGACGTTTAACACTTCTGCGTCTGTTAACCAGCTTCCTATTTTGGAATTTTTTATTGTTCAAAAGGCATGCACTGAGTAACTGGGTAATTTCCCAACTAGCACTGAAATCAGCACTGCATTAGCATGAGCCTCACCAGCAAGTAAACTACTATTCTTTAGTCGTGGGCCACATCCTAAAACAGCATGACACAATTTTGCTGAGTAACAACCCCGTTGTGCTAGTGAGACAGAACTGCTGTCAAGAAGTCGTCATATTTGTGCAGCATGAAAGGCGCACTGTGCCTCCCAAAACATGTGCTTCATACAGAGCCCCTTTTGTGCTGTGGCATGCAGTTTGTCTTCTTCAGTAAGAGAGGACTTTCTTTATGGTGTGTTTTTCCTATAAGACATTATTAGGCTAACAGTATAGACATCCACCCATACACAGTTGTAATTCCACAGGCCTAAAATGATCTTAGTTCATGAGCAGTAGTTATTTCTGGTATATCACCATTGTTTGCTTGAAATGATGATTCTATGCTTTGTCAGATTCAGTGTAATGGTCTTGTCTACATATGAATTTAGACCATTGGTTCCCACATCTGTTCTGGGCAGGGATGGGAAATACTTGAGTAATTGTACTTCGTTACTATTCTTAGACTTACAGACTTATTTAGACTTTAATGACAATTGAATCATTAATTGAAACCCAACATCTGCTGTAACCTTCTCATGTTGCACAATGTAGTTAACACTAGCTATCAATGTGCATCTGAAGATGGATAAACCATTGCAGGGAGGAGGTTTAAGATAAGCATTCCTGGCTCTGCCTCAGTAAAAGGAGGTGTCTCTTTCACCTCCCTAGAAGGCATAAACTCAAATGAACAAATGTGAAAAACTGGTACTGGAGCCTATGCAAAATACATAGATATGCACATCATTGGTTGTGTCCGCCAGTGTGTATATAAAGTGACAGACATCTGTGGAAGCTTCTAGAGCTGTTTCTGCTGGGAGAATGGCCAGATTTTGTGATTTTCAACAATAGTTGGAGCTCGTGAGATGGGTTGTAGCATTTCAGAGGTAGAAGCAAAGCTTGGATTTTAATGTATAAGCATTTCAAGGGTGTACCATGACTACAAGAATTTTGTCAAAACGCTGAGCTTATGACAGAAACATGGCCGTACAAAGACTCTGGATGAACGTGACCATCGTCGGCTGGCAAGAATCGTTTCATGCGATTGGCGCACAATACTGCCTCAAGTAACATCGGAATTCAATGCAAACGTTGGTATGAGGACTGTGCAACATTACTTCAGTGTAAATGGCCATATTTAACTAAGCCTGGGGGAGGCACGGTGGTGCAGTGGATAGCGCTGTCGCCTCACAGCAAGAAGGACCCGAGTTCGATCCCCGGGTGGGGCGACCTGGGAAATTTCT
>JAOVVG010000009.1:8247724-8258305 GCA_028566375.1 Leptodoras nelsoni
AAGTTTGGAACCACCAGGACTCTTCCTAGAGCTGGTCACCGGGCCAATCTGAGCAATCGAGGTAGTCAGGGAGGTGACCAAACCCTGAGGGTCACTCTGACAGAGATCCAGTGTAGCTCTGTGGAGAGAAAAGAACCTTCCAGGAGGACAACCATTTCTGCAGCACTCCACCAATCAGGCCTGTATGGTAGATTGGCCTGACTTAAGCCACTCCTCAGTAAAAGGCACATGAAAGCCCCCCTGAAGTTTGCCAAAAAGACACCATGAGAAACAAAATTCTCTGCTCTGATGAAACAAAAGTTGAACACTTTGGCCTGAATGCTAAGTGTCTTGTCTAGAGGAAACCAGGCAATGCTCATCACCTGGCCAATACTGTCCCTACAATGAAGCATGGTGGTGAAGCATCATACTGTGGGGATGTTTTTCGGCAGCAGGAACTGGGAGACTAGTCAGGGTTGAGGGAAAGATATAATGCAGCACAGAGAACAACGTACAGAGCACAATGTACAGAGACATCCTTGATGATAACCTGTTCCAGAGCCCTCTGGACCTCAGACTGGGGTGAAGTTTCATCTTCCAACAGGATCAATGACTCTAAGCATGCAGCCAAGATAACAAAGGAGTTGCTTCAGGACAACTCTGTGAATGTTCTTGAGTGGCCCAGCCAGAGCCAAGACTTGAACCTGATAGAACATTTTTGGAGATATCTGAAAATGGCTGTGCACCGATGCTCCCCATCCAAGCTGATGGAGTTTTAGAGGTTCTGTAAGAAGAATGGGAGAAATTGCCCAAAAATAGGTGTTGCAACCTTGTAGCATTATACTCAGAAAGACTTGAGGCTATAATTGCTGCCAAAGGTTTTTCAACAAAGTATTGAGCATTGAAAGTCATTATGGGTTATTGAGGGAAAAAATGAATTTAATCCATTTTGGAATAAGGCTGTAACATAACAAAATGTGGAAAAAGTGAAGCGCTGTGAACACTTTCAGGATGCACTGTAATTAATCATGCAAAAATGTGTTTTTTTCCCAACTTTTCATACATGCATAGATTTTTGACAGGTAATTTCCTTCCTCCTAGGAAAAACTTTCAATCACATTTTCAATCAGACAAGCCAAGGAAAATCATGAAACAACTAACACGGGATTCTAACATCCATGCTATTATTACTATAGATTTTTATTTGGTTTATCTCAATTTAGATGACAGTCTTTCACAGACTTTGTAGTGCGGTCGCCCTTTTTAAAGGTACTCATAAAAATTCTGAATTACACGAAAAAACAATATTTTCATTTGTTATTATTACAAGCACTGACAGCTACAACAAATTTGATTTTAGGCACATAGGAAATGTTGTTCTGTTATTGCATACACCAATAAGTGACAACAGTTCACAAAGTACATAATTGACTGTGATAAAAATAAGCACTAGAACATTCGATTGGAGGTTTGGATATGAGCTGTTTGTCCTAGCACATGCAACACTGTTGTGTTCAGGTATCTTGTTGATTACCACTGTTCCTCTGGCCTATTTTTCTCTTTGTTCATCTTGCATCGAGTCAAGTGAAATTGCTTTCAAAAAAAGAATTAGGTAAAGAGTTCAGGTACAGTGCTTTTTCTTGTATTTGTAAATAAACACATGAAAGCTCTGCATAAATTAACTTAGTCATTCTGAAAATACGTGTCAAGACTAGATGGAAAGCATAAACTTAATTTGATTTTATTTACATCACACCTGATACTCTTAAAGACTTTGATTTGTGAGGGAGTGAGTGAGTAAGTGAGCGTATGTTTTGAAGCTCTGTTATGTATATGATGTGGCATGATATATTTTCCTCTCTATTAATGGCACTGACTTTCCTCTCCATCTAATCAGCGGAATCTCTGTCTGCAGAGAGCGGTTCTCTGCAACACACCATCTTTGCCAGCCAGACGGATTTTATTCTGTTGCTAATGAAAGATCATCTCATTTTCACTCCCCAGTTAGACATTCTGACCTCACACACAGGCCTTCAATATTCCTTGGACCCACAGCTGACAAGAATTATACTGGATTTTCAATAAAATACACCAGGCACAAAACATAGTTCCAGATGCACATTTTCTAACCTTTATATATATATATATATATATAGCTCTTTTTCCCTTTGAACATGATTCTCTACTTTCACTAAAGAAATGTGTTTGTTCCTACCTGTGGCTTCCACCATGCCTTCCAGAATCACAACAATCTCCAGCTCCTCCTTAGATAGGCTGGCTTTGGAGATCTCCCAGAAGGGGCTATGCTGGTTGATCTCGTGGCAGATAATGAGTGGGGACACAAGGAATAAGCGGTCATCGCCCGTGTCATAGCCCACATTCATGTCTGTTTGGTTGAGGGGAATAAACTCCCCCTCCTTGGTCTGTTTGGACTTGATCAGCTTGGCTCGGATTGAGGCCTCAACGATATGTGAGTTCCTCAGGTCACCGACGCGGAACATCAGACAGAGGCGCCCGTCACGCATTGAGATGACAGCGTTGGTGGAGAACACCAGTGTCTCTGCACGCTTCTTAGGCTGTGAGATCTTCACAAACATGCAGCCCACCATGAAGGCATTCACAATGGAGCCCAGCACTGACTGCACTAGTAGGAGCACGATGCCCTCTGGGCATTTATCTGTGATCACCCGGTACCCATATCCAATAGTTGTTTCAGTTTCAATGGAGAACAGGAAGGCCGAGACGAAACCCTCCAGATTGTTGACACATGGTGTCCATGTATCGTCACCTATGTGCTCCAGGTCCCCTCGCGCATAGGCAATCAGCCACCACATGAGGCCAAAGAAGAGCCACGTAACTGTGTAGACCAGCACGAAAATGAAGAGATTGAACCGCCACTTCAGGTCCACTAGCGTGGTGAAGATGTCTGTGAGGTAGCGGTAGGTCTCGCGGACGTTGCCGTGGTGCACGTTGCATTTCCCGTCCTTGCGCACATAACGCTGGATCTTGCGCTTGGCTCGATCGCTGTCCTGAAGCTGCTTTGGCACGTCATCTCGTACCTGCTTGGGCAGCCGGGGCTGTCTCACCATGGCGGGGCTCTCCACATCCTGCTCCATTTGGCCTTCTGGAAGGGTCTGAGCCTAGAGACAAGACATATGAGATAAGATCATCCTACATACACTGCAGCTTGGATAATCAGCTAATTATACTCATAATACTGTATATGAATCCTGAATCAACCCAAATGCATGAAGTGAACTAGACATATCATTTATTTTGGGTTACAGGATGAACCATCAGGCACAAACTCAGCCAAAAGGCTGTAGAGTGTTGAGGCTTGTTGATTTTTGTGATTTCTATGCAAACCTATTTACTTTTATCCATCTATATATTTATGAGTTTTAAAAGTATGTTTTCAGCAGTATACACCCCTCACCCCTCAGCCAATAATTTCTTTGCTTTTTGGTTTGTTTAACTATAATCACTGTGAAACTAAACTAAAACAAGTAGCAAATTAAGTATCAATTATGTTTTGACTCAGCAAATGTGCTAATAGTTGTGAAAGCACTCTAAAATACATACAGTGAATATTTTTAATAGGTTTCTAGGAAGACCAAAAATAAAGGACTAATTTAAGGGTTTTTTAGGGAATAAATCAATTCAGAGCAGGACCACAATTCTTTTGCGCCAGGACTGGCTCACTAATGGATGGTCATTTATTTACAGCTAAACAATTTTCCTCTCCTTTAAACCTTTTTATAACTGAATATGTATTTTTCCAGTGTTCTACAAACCCAAAAATCACTGTTGATCAGTGGATGGGTGGAACAGTGGGAGCTCGGATTGTCTTATCAGTCTTTCGCGCCAATATTGCCCAAGTGTGGCTTTAACCCAGGTTGACATACGACAGCTCCCCGGGTCTGAGTGTTCCTAACAATCCCTGCACAACTTACTGTCACAGTAAGCTCTTCAGCTCTTCACTAAACAGCAGAATAATGATCCTGTGCGGTATTTCCTCTGCTTCTTGGGAGGTGGCTAAGGTAAAAGCAAGCACATAAAGCATTTGTGTTGTAATGTCAAGGAACATAACATCATAACAGCAAAAACACTGCTGTGATGCATACAAAAAAAACCTTTCCAACTTTATAAATAAATAAATAAATAAATAAATAAGCACTGCATAGTGCAGAAAGGCACTAACTGCTGAGAGGTCCCAATTATTATGTGCCATCCTTTGTTTCGGAATCTCGAGAAAGCAATTTAAATGAATTTTTAATTTCTGTCTATTTCGACGTGCCTCGAAATTTCTCTTTCTCACTGAAACTTCAGCGTGACCTCATTATACTGTTCTGTACCGGATCACTCACCAATTAACACTGCAACAGCAACATACTTTTAAAATAAGTGAAATAGGCTTGAGCTTGTTAGTATAATTCACTGTAATATCTGTCAAAATACAGAAAACCTCTACATGCTATATGTTTCCACCAAATTTACACCAAATACCAAACCAGAATTAACACTGGGAATCTGTACAAGATATTCATATGAATATTGACTCACTAGTATTTCCTGGGTTCTGGGGCATTTTCACACAGAGACACTCTTTCAGAAAAGAGTAATTAATAAATGTATCTTCAGTAACTGTTTCATCCTGGTCAAGGTTATGATGATATTTTGGCGGTGGGAGGAAACTAGATTTGCGGATAACATCTACAGAAACTCCACCAGGCAGTAACCTGAGCTCATGATTGGGGAACCCAGGAGCTGTAAGGAGGCAATTCTACCTACTACCCAAGTAGTAAACTTGTAAGAACACCATACAAGCAGATGTATTACAGTTAAGTGCCGTGTAGATCAAAATATTGCTGCACAGAGTGACATTATTCAGACAGACCATCTGAAATGTTACTGACATCAGTGCAAGGAAAAATAATGAAGTGGCTGCAAACTGAATCTGTATTTCAGTATGCTGAACATTAGACAAAAGTAATGTTACACTAACCGCAATATTCTGACAATAATTTGTAATATATCCTACCTTGGTATTTTGATTTATTACATTTTGCGCTAACAAAAGAACTAGATATGAAATAAAATGAAATTATAGATGACTAATGCTCCTGTTGCTCTGTACATGGTCATAGCCTTTAAAGAAAATCAGCCAGCTTCTAAACTTAAAGCTTATGTATCTTGGGTAGAATTGGCCTCTTTTGTCTCTAGCTTCTGTCTTTTCCTGGTTGAAACTGAAGTGAGGATAACTTCAATAGATGCATGGCTTTTGGTTTAACACTGTATCCTAAAGGAAAGACAGTTAAAGCTTACATCACTGACATGAGTCCACTTAAATCCTCCTTTTGTTCCCCATCTCTCTCTACACCGTTCCATTCCCACAGAGCTGTCAGTGTCGATTCTGTTGCTGCAGACACACGACCATGAGGCAAAGTGCTGCTCTCTTTCTCTGTTCTGCTTACAGCAACTTTGCTGATTAGTCACACACAGAGGCGTTTCACTCTCTGACCTTGCAAGCTTATTCAGCATCATCAGTACCGAAAACCACGAATTCTGCAAAACCCTTAGAGCATCAACACACAGTGTGTCTACACGAGCTGCCGAGAAGCATTGCTTCCTGGACAGCTTGGACAGCTACAGGATGGACAGAGCTTCCTCAGTGACTCTTTATTTTACTGTATATATCCAAAGTGAGATGCAGCACAACTACACTAGGATGTGAACAGTTGTTACAATATACTAAATATGGAAATAATATTATATACAACATACATGCTTTTAACTGCAGGTCTAAATTCCACAACTTGAAATAATTACAACTAAATAAAATGATTTCACAAAGTCATTGTAGCAGTTAATAGATAATAGCATAACTGTTTATTTAATGCTCAGTACAAGCACCAGGTACCAATTTATAATCATTCTCACCATCTGTCATGAAAAATTACTTAGTTAGGGTTAGTGCTTTAGACATGTTTAATGAAACATTTTAAAAATGTAAATCCTCATTAATTGTTCTAACTACTATCTTTTACAAGTATGAGACTTTGGTTGAAACTTAATATTAATACACATGCTTAAAAAAAGCATATTACTACACAATAAACAATGTACTATGGCAAAGACTAAGTAACCAATAAATTTAATAATTTAATCTACAACACATTTTGGCAAAGGTAACTAATATACTAATGGGCTAAATATTACAAGACAAAACACAGTTTGATCTAATAGTTTATCGATCAGGCTGCAGGCAAACTGGAGACACAAACTTGCCCCTAGGTGTGAAAATGTGTGCCCTGCGTGACCTGGTGACCTGTCCATGGTGTTTGCCCGCCTTTTGTCCTGTGAGTGCTGGGAGGCTCCAGCTCCCCCCCCGCAACCCATTAGGATAAGTGACTTAGAAAGTGAGTCCATAGATCAAAGCCATTGACTGACAAAATATTAGAGACAGATTATTTATTTATATATAAATCAAGAACCTAGCTTAGAATGAACCTGTATAAATTTAATTTGGAATCCAATAGTTCATCAAGATCATATCAAATAATTAATTAGATGAGTAGACCTAGTTCTAACTAAGTTTACATATGATATTACTTTATAACAAGTTGTGAAAATTCTAGAAGTTTCTAGGACTAGCAACTACATTAACCTTCTTTCCCTATGCGTGAAGTTGTGGGGACTTTGCTGGGGACTCCCGTGGATATACAGTTTATGTACAGCGCTGCGTGAGAAGATGAAAAAATAAGACGGTTGAACAATCTAACGTTTGTGCCTGTGATGAAGATAAATGGACTTTGGAGCGTGTGAAGATGGGTAAATAATTGCACGTTTGAATATTTATATTTATACATAAGCCAATCTTTTTTGGAGCTTTTCTGTTGTGTTTCTATTTTGTAAATGTTTGACCTTAGGAGCTAGCTAAAGTTCTGACAGGAATTTAGCATCAAAGCTTTACAATGAAATCTGAACAGTATTCTGTACTATTGTGAGTGTCTGGTCCTTTCTGGGAGAAAAAAAGCAGGTTAGCACTTCCATTATTTACAGGAATTTATGATAAACTCCTGAGCCTCTTGAAAAGGTGAAAGAAAAGTGCGTGATCTAAAATAGAAAAATTCATCAACATAGCATGAAGCCCAGAGCTGTATTTATATGGTGACTTCCACTGAGTAACGCAAGTGACCGTTTTTATTCTGCTTGTAAGCGTCAAAAAGGTTAGGAAATGTCATGCCATTATCCTTGTCAGGGACGTTAAAATCATCGTGAGACTTTCTCCAGCTGAATGTTTTTCCATTTTGAACAGTGTTATAACAAAGCCATGGAAAATACTTGGCATGCAAATCATAGACATAAATTAAGGAGAGAATACGCTTAGGCCTACGTGTATACATGTGTTTTACTTTACTCACTCCCTTAGTGAATTGAGACAATCTGCAGCAAGACTTTGTACTGAATAAGCTCCTGCTTGATATGTCACAGTCATAAATTAATGTCACCTGAAAGACAACATCCTGAGAGGGACAGAAGCAAGCCATGAGGAGGTGCAGAAGAGCCGGAAGATGGTCAGAAAAAAGACGTCAGTGAATCTGGAAGTCTGCACACTTATCAAGCTAGGTTACTTCAAATGGGATTTCGTCTGATCTTTCGTTTTCTCTCACAGTTGCACTTTTATACACTCGCACACTATGACACCCAGCCACTCATTCAAACATGAAAATCAGTTGTATACTTGTTTTGTGTTCATTTTACTATAATACAGGCTAGACCGCTGCTGTCCTGAAGCAGGTTAAGCAAAAACAGTTAGTTCAATGCCTTTCTCACAAAAACAAAATGGTCACAGTGAGACATGAAATATTGCATGCACGGTCAGTCAATATAAAACAGTCAATCTTCTTTTACTTGTGTTGCACTGGTGGTGAGGTTATTTTAATAAATCTTTAAAAGTGAACAGCGTAATGGATATTGCTCATTTTTCTATTATTATTATCAGTAGTAGTAGTAGTAGTAGTATGTACTGTAAATATACAGTAATTTACTGTGAAAACTGTGCCTATTATCGTGCTGTAAATTTATAGCAATACTGTAAAGAACTATACATGCATTTCTAGTAAAACACTGTAACTCTAAAATACAATAAGGAGAGTAAGGAGCTGTAAACAAATACAGGACCTTCCTGGCAAAGCCAGTTAATTACTGCACAATTACAGTGAAAAGCTTTACAGTGTAGGACAAATGATCAGTGGAGCTGAATTTTTACCTCTATCATGGTACTGAGGACTGAATAATGGAGTTTGTCAGTGAATAGATATGAGAGCTGGATTTCACATCATAAAAGGAGACCAGACCCTCCTCATAATCCATAGCCCCCCCCCCCCCTTCCACACACACACACGCACACAGTTTCTATACCTTCCTGTTCTTTTTGTATGATTTTTAAAACAAAAGTTTCATTCTTACCTGAGTATCTCTTCTCCTTTTTAAACTCTGAGGATAAAAGAGATACATTTGTTTTTCATAATTGCATTTTTAAAAGAACATTTTAAACGCAGGACTAACTGTTTTTCCCTACAGCCATCACCAAACTAAACATTGTAAGGAAGTAAAAGCGGTTAGTTCAATCCCCTTCTTATATTTACAACAATACAGTAAAGAACTGTATATGCATTTCTAATAAAACTCTGTAACTCTAAAATACACTATTGAGCTGTAAACAAAGCTGCTGCCAGTTAATTACTGTACTTTACAGTGAAAAGTTTTACAGTGTATTTATTATATTCAGTCTATTCATTAATATTATATTCATTGCAGAAGGTTTGATTGTGGTTCAACAGGAATCCGCAGTAAGAGGGTGGAGTTTGGGGTATGAGATACAGGTGTAGCAACTAACGTGGCACGCTTGAGCCCTGTTTTCCATGTACATTAATATGATTATCTTTTTTTTCTCTCTCACTCTGGCTGAGCAAAGCAGACATTGACAGTGAGCTGGAAAGCTGCCAAACTATTTGTGTTGAAAGGTTTTACATTATTGACTGACTGCCATGCCACAGATATATACCTAAATCCACAGCTGAAATATAATCCTAAACTGGGTGCTGTCAATATTGTTACACATAAATTATATAGTGTAACTATTCATAGTTGCACAGCTTCTTCCACTGTGGAAAATGGCTTTGTTCAGTGCGATCACCCAGTCTCACACCTGAAAAACAGATATTCTAGCAAAAGTGAAAGAGTCATATTAGGTGTTAGGAAACACCTTCTCCATCACCTTCCCAAAGCACCAGCTGATCTTTCCCTCCTAATATTCCTAATATTTCTAATATCCACAGGCTAGAACAAATTTTGCCACTTATAGATTTACAGATTCCTGTTAAAATGCACTGATACTTGAGGGATTTAAATGTAAGAACACAAACAGATGTTATCTATATATATTATTTTTCAGAAAGAGCATTAAAAAAGATTGCAATGCACACTTTGATTATTAATTCCTGTGCTATTGGCTAACACAGGAAACATGTAATTCAATTAGTGCCTTCATAACCAGGAGCCAAAAGTATTTTTTTCAGTATTACATAGGACACAACTATGGCAGTTTGGCACTGCTGGAATCTGACCATACAACCTTCCCAGCTGTAACCCAAAACTTTAACCACTGGTGTCACCTCGAATAGCTTTCACTAAAACTGTACAAATTTCAGCATCACTAAAATGCCTGGGTACTGTCATCCTTTGTTATCTGGTTGGTCCTATCTTTTTTTACCAGGAACATTGAACTAAATAAATGATTATAAATAATAATATAATAAATAATAAGATAATATAAAAAATAATAAATAATTCATTGTTTAAATGTAATTAAATTTTTTATTAAAATTATTATTATATTTATATTTAAATATTATACTTTTTTAATATATACATTTTATTTACATTTTTAAAATAAAGTTATAATATTTACTCTAGATCTATCACACACACTATTTTAAAAATGGGTTAGAATTGAAATCAGTAGGTACTTGGATTTTGTTTAATTTCATACAAATTCAGTC
The DNA here is from genome assembly GCA_028566375.1 of Leptodoras nelsoni. NCBI lineage: Eukaryota > Metazoa > Chordata > Actinopteri > Siluriformes > Doradidae > Leptodoras > Leptodoras nelsoni. The sequence goes on from JAOVVG010000009.1 coordinate 8,257,771, forward strand.
AAAAAGACCCAATAGTTAACCCTAAACTTACTACAGCTTTTCATATACATCGACTTTAGAATTTACCATTTTGTTAGTGAGTGGCCATGCTATAAAAATACTGAAATCACAAAGGCTCTCTTTGCTGCTAGGCATACTTTTTTTATAGCTGTCATGTCCATGTAAATGGTTTTGGCATTTTGAGGCCCTTGAACTTAATGTGACAAGTGAATTTGAACATCCAGGATGATTCTTGTGCATATGTTTTTAAAGATGATTTATTTTACAAATCTTATACAAGTCTCTTATAATTGTATTACATTTGATCATTTTTAGATCACTTTTGTTCAAAGCAACATACAACATGATCCAGGTGATTGCTGCAGCCAACATTTCCCTCTATATATAATCCTATTCAGTAAAATACAACCAGCAAAAACCCATACAAGCTGAACACTTAAATTAAAAAATGTAAAATAAAATTAAAATCAAATGAGAAAATTTGAAATGAATTTTAAATGAATGATCCTTAGCCTGTCTTATTTTGGGGTGCAGT
>JAOVVG010000009.1:8393229-8403852 GCA_028566375.1 Leptodoras nelsoni
TGGTCCAATTTAGCCATGAAACCTCCCACACTAAAATGACAGGTGTTTCAGTTTCATTGTCTAACCCCTGTAGATGTGTTAAACAACTAAGAACATGGCAACTTTGGTGACAGACCACCAAGGTAAGCAAAAGGTAAGCAAAAGTATTGGAACAGACAACCTTAAAGAAAATTACACTTACAAATTGGTTGCATATCCCTTGCTTGCAATAACTGCTGGCATTAAGCCCAGTGACATCACTGTTGCATTCGTCTTCTGTGATGCTTTTCCCAACTTGTACTTCAGCTTCTTTCAGTTGCTGTTTGTTTGGGGGGCAGGGGTGTTCTCCTTTCAGTGTCCTCTTCAAAAGGGCAATTGAATGTTCAATTGGGTTAATGTCTGGTGATTGATTGCACAGTCTAGAACCTTCCACTTTTATCCCTGATGAAGTCCTTTGTTGTGTTGGCAGTGTATTTTGGGTCATTGTCTTGCTGCATGATGAAGTTCCTCCCAATTAGATTGGATGCATTTGTCTGTAAATAAGCAGGCAGAATGTTTCTGTAGACTCTGGAATTCATTCTGCTGCTACCATCATGAGTTGCATCGTCAATAAAGATTAGTGATCCTGGTACAGGACCAGCCATGCAAGCTCCCAAGCCATGCCATGACACTCCCTTCACTGGGCTTGACCAAGGAGCTTGTATGCTTTGGATCATGAGCAGATCTTTTCTTTCTCCACACTTTTTCCTCTTCATCACTTTCGCAGAGATTAATCTTAGGTCTAGAACTTTTGTGGCTCATGTCTGTAGTTCCTTTCAAATTACCATCTGGCCTTCAGATTCTTACTGATGATAAGTGGTTGCATCTGGTGGTATGGCATCTCTATTTCTGCTAAGTCTTCTTCAAACTGTGGATTGTGATACATTCACTCCTGTCCTGTAGAGGTCATTGCTTGTTGCTTTTGGGATTTTCTTTATATCTCTTCCATCATTTCTGTCATCACCTGATGTTGTTTTTTACTTGGCCAACCTGTTCCATGTCTGGTTTTTGGTACACCACTGGTTTCCTTCTGTTTCAGGACATTCCAAATTGTTGTACTGCCTTTGCCCAATGCTCCTACAATGACTCTGATCACTTTTTGTTTTCTTCTTGCTTTAAAATGACTTGCTTTTCTTCTATAGACTGCTCTCTGGTCTGCATGTTGGTTTACCCTTTTTAAAAATAAATGCAGTCTTCACAGGTAAAACCAAAGGCTCATGCCAACAGACATTTATAGCTATTAATTATTTAAACAATCACTCTAACAGGGCACACCTGAGCAACAAGAAACATCTTTCTCTCATGTTCTAATAGTTTTGATCACTTGCAAAATGGGTGGGTTCAAATGAACGGTACAATGTTCTAAGTTGTTTAACACATCTACATACAAATATCAGAAAATTTAATTTCCCAATTTTCCCTAAAAGGCATATCTATTTCTGAGTTTATATTTAAGCTTGGAATAATGGAGTTTTCAGTAAACATAAATCTATTTTTTTATACAAATGCCTCCATGACCATAATGATTTTTGATGAGTGATATTTTTGTACCCTAATTGTATAGTATTAATAATTCAGTTTCTAGATCATATGACATTTGTGTATTTTATTAAATTAATGAGTTAAATGAAAAAAAGACACTTTTTATCCATCCAAGTTCAGTTTTATGGAATATTTTTATTTTTCCACTAACCAGTATAAAAATAAAACTGGCTAGTTTTATAATCTAGCTGCTAGTTATGTAGATATCTGTAATCCATCTATAAATTTGTTGGTTAATCTTACCCTAAATGAATCTAAAATCACCTGTGGCTCTCTCTCATCATACTATCATTTCCAGGTGTGGGGTTTGAGCCAGTGATTCAAAGGGACTGGCACAGCTCTCTAACTACAAGCTTCTGTCCACTCTCAGAGCTCAGTGCCTTGAAAAGACCAACCAAGCATCAGAGAGTGAAAAACTGAGTCACTGGGTAGGTAATAGCTGTGTTGTGCCATTACATACTTGGAATAAAAAAGACATCATTGTGTTTGTTGGACACAGATAAATAAAACATAATGTTAGGAAAACTGCAGATATTCAAAAGACATGCCAAAAGCATAAGGAAAATGTTAATGTTAATTAATTTATTTCAAATAAAATTAAAATGTTGATGTCTTTTCTGCATGTGAATATATAGTGGGTTTAAATGAACTCATTGTGATACATTTTAAATGAATTGTATTAAAAGTTTGAAATGCCTTACCAACTCTGTATCTTGGTACAGTCTCAGAGTTTTATATACCAACTTTTAATTAGATTTTTTTTGTTTCTTTGTTTGTTTTTTTAAAAATAATTCAAGTCAAAAAAGTAATGTTGACATCTAAAAATATACTGCAGTTAAAACACTACCAGATTTACAAATGCAGTGAATAGTGCAAATGCTTTGCACACCTGCAAGTGTGTACGTTCTAAGCATAACAGCAGAGTTTAGTCTTCATGGTAAGATGTAATAAATAACATAATTGCTGCTCATCTGACTCCACCAAACACATTCGTTGGATATTTCAAGAGCCAAATTATTCAGTCTTTCCAAAAGTTAGCCACAATCCTCCCTCATTTGAAGTGAAAACACTCGAAAAGAGAGAAGGAGGTCCTAGCAGTCCAAGTGCATGCAGTCTGTCAAGCCACGTGAGAGAAGGCAAGTTCAAGCACTAACCAAGCTCACTGTTTTGTCATCACATTTCACAGAAGATCTGTGACCAGAGCCAATAAGGTCTCCAGGAAAAAATGTTTGATGGCCAAGTGGATTAATTTATGTATGAAAAGGCAGCACTGTTACAGCACAAAACACTCAGTCATGTGACTATTATTCAGACACTGACACTCTGAAGCTATGACCAACCCAAGTAGAATTCAAAGAAACAACTAAAATCAATGCAAACTCTAGCATAAAATCAACTAAAACTTTAACACTTTCTAAAAATGCTACAAAACTGAAATGTATTTGTTAATTCACTTGAATATTTATTTAACAGACAAATGGACAAAGAAACGTTTTTCAGTCTTTTCAATGACAAACTTAATTCTATTTGTTAAATATAAACAACACACTCAAAAAAAGGCAAAAAAAGGACAGAGACAAAATAAGACAGAAAGGTTTATACAGGTAACACTGGAAGGTTCCACAAATACCAGTTTTACTGGTAACAGGTGATGTCATCAAGACTGAGTATAAAAGAAACATCCACCAAAGACTTAGACTTTGCAAGCATGGATGGGTTGTGGTTCACCACTTTGTGCCAAACTTCATGAGAGAATTGTCAGTCAGTTCAAACACAATGTTTCTCAGCACAAGATTGCATAGAATTTAGGTCTTTAACCATCTACAGTTCATAATATCATGAAAAGATTCAGGGAGTCAGGGAAAATCTCAGTGCGTAAAGGCCAAGGGTGGAAATTGCTGCTGAATGTGTGTGACCATCGAGCCATCAGACGATATTGTTTTAGAAACCATCATGCTACCATGATGGACATAGCCACATGGGCTTGGGAGTACTTTGGAAAATCATTGTCACTTAGCACAGTCTGCTGCTGCATCAAGAAATGCACATAAAAGGGCCTGGAGTCAAGCGATTCCACATTTCAGCTTTTGGAAATAACGGACATCTGTGATGGCATGGGGGTGCATCAGTACCCACGGCATGGGTGATCTGCATATATGGCAGTTACCATTGATGTGGAGGCTTATACTGGTATTTTGGAGAAACATATGCTGCCGTCAGGACAACATCTTTTACAAGGAACTCCATGTGTGTTTCAGCAGCACTTTGCCAGGCTTCATTCTGCACGAGTTACAACAGTATTGGTTGTGACCCAGTGGTAAACATGCCTCTGTCATAACTTTTTTTGAGTGTGTTGCAGGCATTCATTTCTAAATTTGTTTATATTTAACAAATATAATTAAGTTTGTCATTAAAACACTGAAAATCTTTTATGTGTTAAATAAAGTAAAATAACAAATTACAAATTTCAGGTTTTCTGGAAATGGGATTTGTAGACCAAATACTGAGATTTCCCATCACACTAGAAATACAAGAAAGTTATATTATCCTCCCTCTTATCCTCCCTCAGTTTGTCCTACATAAATAGCAACATAGACCTAAATTCAAATGTTCTAATACACTGAAACTTTGTCTCTTCTCTTGCACACAATGCAATAAATAATAAAGGGGCTCTCTCCTGCTCATATTCCCGTTTTAATCCTGCTCAGTGCTATGCATAGTTTAACTATCAGAGGTTTTTTTTCATTAGTTTCCAGTACATGCAGTTATATTTTAATAGGGGATGAGGATTTGACATGAAAACACAAACACAACTCTACCACCTTTGCTTGCACATTCAAATTTCTCTTTAAGCATATCTCTGAAGAAACATTTGAGTGGTTGAAATGTACAAAAAGGAGTTCTCTCCTTTCAAACTAATGCTACCAGTTAGACATATTGAAGGTGCTTCCTCACAAACTGCAGCATCTGTTCCATCTGATGATCATGTAATTTCACAACACCAGAAATCCTGGTCAGATGCTATGTAGAGAGATTAGAAATGATTAGAGCGCATGGTTGTCATTCTAGTCATATACATGTGTGCAGCAGAACAAAATATTATTCTCCCAGGCCTTGATTCATTACAAATCTAAGTACAGTGAATCACCAGACAACAGGCAAATGCAAAATTAGGAGGTTGCAATGTTAATTCTAGCAAAATGCAAATGCAAATATGTAAATAATTAAAATAATTATTTATTATTAAATTTCAATTTCAATATGGACAGAAGTAAATAAGTACTTTCCAAGAAAATCCCACTCATACATTCACTTTCACTGCAATTCAATGGGAAGAGATCAAGTTTGTTTGAGACACAGGTCAACTGATTTGCAGAATTACTGGGAGGCATGCGTGCAATAAGAAGCAAACACATTAGAAGAGAAGATTTGTGACACATGAGCCAAGAGAACAGTGAATGCTTTCGTGTTTGTATGGTGAACTAGTACAAAGACATATTCCGGAAAACCAGCAAAATTAATCTCATTGCTGGCTTCTCTGGGAGCTTCTCAGGCAAACCTCCTGTACACAAATTGTTACAACAGCACAAGTAAAGCCACAGGAAATAGAGTCTATTAAAATAAAGTCTAGGGTCAATGGAAATGAATGTTTTCAGTGAATCTGATCGAAGAAGCTCTTGGTCATTTATCCCAATAACATTATTTTATGAATGTGCTGTCTGAGACCACCACACATGTACATATGTATATCCTTAGTTTGGCCACACTAATGCTTCAACCAGTCCATCCCCTTTAATGTATCTGTCTTCCCCTTGGAGTAGGTTTGAGTTATGGTTGACTGGCCAAGACTCACGTTCACTGGAGTTCTTTCTGTGGTTTCTGAGCTATTTAATTCCCTCAAAACCAACTTTACCTCATTTCTGATCCTAGCTCATCCAGACTAACTATAGTCCATAATTATGGAGGTGGACATCATCTGCCAGAGGATGTCCACCTCTTCTCATCCAGGCAGCATCATAGACCAAGAAGCTACAAGATGCAACCAATAAGTCTGCAAGGTAGCTCTGATTACCAGCACCCATCCTCTCATCAGTACATCTGTTTTCATCTGTTCCTTATTAGGGCAGAGGTGGCTCAATGGTTGAGGCTCTACATGGAACACAGTATCTCAATACAACTCCTGAGCTGACCACTGGATTCACCGAATGTGCTCAGATTGTGCCCACCCTGACAGAATCAGGAGCAATTAACTGTGATGGAATAGAGTTTACTGGAACTTCCATTCAAATTAAACCACTGAAACACCAAGACAAACACCAGACATCACCTTCATCAGCCGTACAATCACAGAATGCCAACCTACAGCTTGACTTGATAGTGCCCACTCACTCACACGCACGCAGTAATACACCTCCACAGAAGCTGCTCTCAAATGTCCTGGCACCTCTTGAAGTGTGGGAGCACAGTCTCTGTGCAGGAAATCTAAAATTAGCTTTTACGGCCTATAATAGAACGTTTACAGCACAATGTAATTTGCAGTCGCTATGTGCACAAACTGTGGCAGAACAAAACACAGAGCTATGGGCTAAAGCCCATCCGGAGACAGAGGCAAAAAGGAAAAAGGACACGTCTCACTGAGCATCCTCACACGCACACACTCAATGTCCAGGAAGATTGATTTAAGTGAGTAAGCAAGTGCAAATACACATGCTGTTACACATGATCACACACGCACACACATGGTTTCAATCAGACCAGTACTCTGACTCAGTGCCAAGTGTAAGGTTTACCACTTCATTCCTTGCCTCTGGTTCAGACATTATGGACACTCTGAATGGACCTGGCACCATTCCTGTGTTTTATACAGTAGCTGTAAGCATTCTAGCATATTAGGGTGTGCTCAGTGCAAGAGCATTGACACTTTATGCAAGAGAGACACAGGCACCATCAGTTTATGAACAATGTATGGATTTGCTCCCTAATTTACTCATGGGCAATTCCCACACTCCAGTTAGGTCTCCCCTATCACACGACAGTTACCAACAAGGGAGAGCAAAGGCTATCACATGCTTCCTCTGAGACAAGTAAAGCAGTGTGAAGTGAAGTGAAGGGCCTTGAAGAGGTGGTGTAACCTATTTGGAGAAAAATGTTATAGTTCTACATGCATGAGCAATAAGAGCCTTACATGTACTTTTTGTATGTGTGTGCATGAATATAATAATTTTATGATTACAGATAAAATAAAAACAAAATATTTGTCTTACAACTGCTTTTTCATACAAAGAAACAAACAATGCATGGAAATACATATACATATACATATACATATACTATGTGAAAAAATTAGGACACCCCATTAAATATTAAGATTAATTAATTAAAAGAAAATAATATTATTTATCTCTGGAAAAGAAAGAAATTTAACTGCAGGTAAACAACAAAAATGAATCTTCTTTTCCTCATTAAACAAAAGATATTAACAAAAATGGTTATTCCACCTGAGGAAAAAGTTAGGACACCCTACCCTGTAATAGCTAGTGTTACCCCCTTTGGCTGAAATAACTTCAGTGAGATGCTTCTTGTAGCTGTCTACCAGTCTCTGTCATCAGTCTGAGGAAAGCTGTCCCCACTCCTCAATGTAGAAATCTTTCAGCTGGGTGATGTTTGAGGGGTTTCTTGCATGTATAGCTAATTTCAAGTCACCCCACCCTAGACCCCACCTCAATGGGATTAAGATCTGGGCTTTGACTCGGCATTCCAGGACTCTCCATTTCTTAGTTTTCAGCCAGCCTGAATGTTGCAGGGTCCAGTTCTGATTCAGCTTTATTTTTTTTACAGATGGTCCCACATGTTCCTCAAGCACCCTCTGATACATGGTAAAATTCATGGTGGATTCTATGATGGTGAGCTGGTTGGTGCAACAAAGCATCCCCAAACCATGACACTTCCAACTCCATGTTTCACAGTTGGTATGAGGTTCTTTTCCTGGGATGCTGTATTTGGTTTACGCTAAACATGCCTTCTGTTATGGTGTCCAAATAATTAGATTTTAGACTGATCTGTCCAAAGAACATTGTTCCAGATGTCCTGGACTTTGTCTATGTTCTCTCTGGCAAACTTCAGTCTGGCCTTCATGTTTCCCTTAGAGAGCAGTTTTCCTCATTGCACACCTCCCATGAAAGTTAAACTTGTGCAGTCTCTTTCTGATTATAGAGGCATGCACTTTCACATCAACAGAAGCAAGAGCCTGCTGTAGGTCCTGTGATGACATTTTAGGGTTTTTGGAGACTTCTTTTAGAATCTTGCGGTCTGCTCTCGGGGGGAACTTGCTTGGATGGCCAGACCTGGCTATGTAAGCAGTTGTCTTGAATGTCCTCCACTTGAAAACTGTTTTCTGGACAGTGGAATGGCTGATTTCAAATTCCTTCGAGATCTTTTTAAATCCCTTACTCGACTCATATGCTGCTATGATCTTCTTTCTGGTGGCCTCTAACAGCTCTTTCGATCTCACCATGGTGTTCACTCTCACTTCAACAGTCAAGAGCACACCAAACTGAATGTCTGAGGTTTAAGCCTCCCCAAAAATTCTGAGTAACAATGCTCTAATCATGTGCATCTGATGTGATACAATTGTGCTTGATTTTAGCCATTTTAAGTGGGAATAATTGTGGGGGTGTCCTAATTTATTCCTCACCAGAATTATTTTTTTTTTAATTACATTTTACATAAAGTTTTAAAAAGTTCTTGCTTCTGTTTTAATTGTTTAGTTATATTACTTGAATCACTCAGTATTGTTAAAATTGTTACTTAATTTTCATATGTCCAAATATGTAAAAAACAAAAACAAAACAAAAAAAACACACCAGCTTTCATAGGGTGTCCTAATCTTTTCACATGACTGTACATTGAAGTGCCAGAGAGATTACAACCTTCACATACCTATAGTCTTATGCTAAACACGTGGTAACTTATTCCTAATGAGTATGGCTTTATTTTGTTGTTAAGGAAATGTTAATTATTAAAATAAAATCATTTAAAGTATGTGGTAATATTCATTACTAGTGGCTACATTACAACCTTACTTTACCTACTTTCTTAAGCTTATATGTGTTAATTTCCCATTTAGATTTTAACTGGCTAAATAAAAAAATTACACTCTGTCTCCTGTGAGGAGACCTGTTTGTATGGAAAATAATAAATGTACAACTTTACATTTTACACAGCAAAGTTTTGCAATAGACCACTTCAGCCAAACCTAATATTAAGATGGACAGATAATAAAAAAAGTGCTGAAAAGGTACCAATGTGACATAATTGCTAAATCATCAAATCCACATTGCTCCACTTATTTAATAACAGTTTCTCTAGATTTTAGTCAATTAATTTATAACCAAAGGGATACAAATAGTTATAGTCTTACCCATGGAAATCCACAAGACAATTATTTTAATTTTAATTATTTTAATTTTTTCTTTTCAAAAAAATACTTTACAAATGTATTTCTTGTACTTCTTAAAGTCTATATCGATTAAAGTTAGTATTTCCCTGATTCACACACAAATATGTAACTTTGAGTAGAATTCCTAAGTTATATCAAATAAAAGGGAAAAAAAACAAGCTTAAAAACATATTAGGGTAAATTTCATTTCCAGTTTTTTAAATCTTACAGAAAATCTGTGGATATAAAAAGAAAAGCCATATGTGAAATAATTATTGATGTCTTAAAGAGAAAATGTGAAAGGGAAATGGAGAGAATATGTCTTTCATCATCCACCCATCTTCTTTAGCTCAGCCAGATCTGAGAGAACTGCTCAGCCAAAAGCTAATCGAAAAGTCATGAAAAGAGAGAGGACAAGAGAATGCAGTTGGCAACACAGCATGATGTGTATTTTGAATTTAAATTTGTGCTGATCAAGGGCCATCTTCCTGTACTTGGTAATGATTTCTTTGTGTGTTGAATATTATAAAAAAAAACATATATAATAAAATATAGAGGGTCTTTGAGTACAGTACCTGACATTCTCAGTTTCCGATTCTCAGCTTCAAATGGTCTGCTTCTATATAAGATAATTAACAGTACATATGACCAGTATGTACAAACATAATTTCCAGAAAAGTTGGGACATGTTAAAATGCAATAAAAACTAAAAACTTGCTAACTGATAAAAGTACAAACAAAACATTTTCAGTTTCAGCCTGCATCACAAAAATTAGGACAAAGGCAAAATAAGACTGAAATTGTTGTACTAAAACTGTTCTGGAAGGTTCCACAATTAGCAGTTTAACTGGCAACAGGTGAGGTCATCAGGATTGTATGAGATGAGTATAAAAGGAGTATCAACCAAAGGTTTAGTCTTTGCAAGCAAGGGCCGTGGTTCATCACTTTGTGCCAAACCTCATGAGAGAATTGTCAGTCAGTTCAAATACAACACAAGATTGCAAAGAATCTAGGTCTTTCACTATCAACCGTTCATAATTTCATGAAAGGATTCAGGGAGTCAGGGGAAATCTTGGTGCGTGAAGGCCAAAGGCAAAAACTGCTGCTGAATGTGTGTGACCATCGAGCCCTCAGATGGTACTGTTTGAGAAACCATCATGCTATTGTGATGGACATAGCCACATGGGCTTGGGTACTCAGTACCCAATCATTGTCACTTAACACAGTCCACCGCTGCATGAGGAAATGGACCTGAAACTGTATTATGCAAAGAGGAAGCCATATATTAATTTTGCAGAGTTCTTTCGTTCTGAAGGAACAAAAAACAGAGGAAATGTGTTCTGTGATCGGACGACTCCACGTTTCAGCTGTTGGCTTCTACAGACAGATTAAAAAAGGCCATCCAGGCTGTTACCAACAGCTGTTAAATAAAGATTCAAGTGAGTTAACAAAGTACAGATTTCAGTTTTTATTGCATTTTTAGAAACCTTTCTGGAAATGTTATTTGTACATACAGTACAGGCCAAAGGTTTGGAGACACCTTCTCAATCAATGTGTTTTCTTTATTTTCATGACTATTTACATTGTAGATTCTCACTGAAGGCATCAAAACTATGAATGAACAC
>JAOVVG010000009.1:8432581-8444477 GCA_028566375.1 Leptodoras nelsoni
TGATGTTCTGAAACATTTAAGTGTGACAAACATGCAAAAAATCAGGAAATCAGGAAGGGGGCAAACACTTTTTCACAGCACTATCTATATATATATATATATATAAATCTACATTCCAGACCACTCAGCCAAAAAAAAAAACATAATGAAGGCTGCTGGGTTTTGTATGCAAAAAAAATAAGTAAGTGTGACAGTCAAGGTCCAGAAGAGCTGTGGCAGATTCTTCAAGATGCTCAGGACAACTTAGCATCTAATTACTGTACAGACGTCTTAGGCACATGCAAAGACTTGCTGCAAAGCAAAGATATTTAGCATGCCTCCTTTTAAAGTGTTCCCAGGTACAATGTGTGCAATTTTATAAGGAAATTAGATTTTAAGTTTTACTGAGTGTCTTGGAGAATCTGCCACAGCTCTTCTGGTGACTTTGACTGATGCATTTGCTTCCTTTTTTCAGGTTTAAAGTAATTTTATATTTCAAATGATGTATTATGTTTTTTTTTTGTCCTTTTGCAGATAACAGTTGTTACTGCACATACAGTAGAACTTTTCCAGTGACACATGAAAAACATTGAGCACGTTATGACCCCTGTCACATCCATACACACCCCACCTCATACTAGTTGCAGACTTTTTCATTCCAAAGTAAAATTCAAAATCTATGCAAAGGTATTTATCAGGCACCTGATACTAGTACTTATTTAAATATTTTAGGATCTATTTCCCAACATTTCTTTTATTATACTAAAAAGCATTTTCCTATTTTCATGAAAAAGTACTACAAAATGTATTTATTCTCCGTAACACTCGCATATCAGTCACCGCTCAGTGCTCATTATGATTTACCTTGCCAAACGAAATTATGATTCTGCACTGAAAATGATACATTATAGTAATGGCATACACTCTTCATAAACAAATTAACCAGAATAAAGGACATGTAACTATGAAGTGTGACAAAACATTTATCCAACATGGCCTTGTTCAGAATTAATCACTGGAGTGTGGCTCATCTGTATTATTAAATGAAGTCTTTAAGACCAGTTGTTTAGTAAGGCCTTTTCTGAACATGTCAAAACCAAAAATAACTTGCAGCGTTAGGAACAGCACTTCCTTTTTTTAAGCCAAACTTGATTAAGTAAGAAAAAAAAAATCCCATCACCACAAACCACAATGCTCGATGAAAGAACATTTACGCAAATTCAGAAACAACTGATTTTCCCTTGAAAGTAAAGATTGTATGTCAGCTGTAACACAGCTCATTTATGAACACACGATGTGTTCTTTCTGGTATGACGCACATGTAGCTGTTGACTCAATCAGAAACCAAGCCATAAATACAACAGATCATTGCTCGCGCCCTGTCTGAGAGATATGAATATAACACATGTAATCAGACTCGTTCATTGCTGTCTAGGTTAATATTCAACAGATGAGATAAAGGAGGATGTTAAAGTGGCTTGGCAGTATATTATAGACCAGTAAGCACACACCTGTCTTTATGGTTACACATTGACCTACCGTAACTGTGGCACACACCATGAGCCATCACAGTTACTCTCAGCCAATCATTTCTACACCAAGTGTGAGCTTTAAAATGTACAAACTGTTCTTTTCTAGCTAAATATGACATAACCTACTGTATAGAACTAAAGCACTGCCCCCACATAACTGTTAAAGATTAAATCATTCAGAAACACTCCTGCTATTCTGACATGCTGTAAGAATATAGTTCTAGGAAGCCATGGCTTGAACTCTTGTGTAAGCAGAAACACCACTCAAGTGTGAAGCCTTTACCAATTAAGGGCAAAGTTGTGGAGGGAAGGGGCAGGGTTTACAGTGAGATTGCAACACAGAAGGGACTTTCCCTCCATCAAAGAGAGCAGACTTCTACATCATCACCACAAAACACTTGTGCATTGTTTACAGTGATAAAGCCTTTAAAACGTTGGTTATCTGATGTACGTGTGATAAGTGCCTTAAAAGCTAGAATTGTATTTTTGTTTTGACTTGGGTCACATTTACAGTCAGTCCTGTGATAAAAAAAGAAGAAAAAATAAAACTTGGTTGAAGTTCCCAAATGTAAGTTACATACACACATACAGTACATACAGTCATACCTCACATTTCTTCAAATATTTTATTATATCTTTTCATGTGACAACACTATAGAAATGAAACTTGTACATAACCTAGAGTAATCAATGTACAGCTTCTATAGCAGTATACACACAGCCATTACTGTCCAAATAGCTGGCAACACAAGTGAGTACATCTCACAGTGAACATGTCCAAATTGTGCCCAGTTGTGCTGTTGTCCATCCCTGGTGTCATGTGACTCGTTAGACTTACAAGGTTCCAGGTGTGAATGGGGAGCAGGGCTGTTAAATTTGGTGCTTTGGGTACGATTCTCTCATACTGATGACTGGATATTCAACATGGCACCTCGTGGCAAAGAACTCTGAGGATTTGAGAGATAGAATTGCTGCTCTCCACAAAAATGGCCTCAGTTATAAGAACATTGCTAACACCCTGAAACTGAGCTACAACACGGTGGTCAAGGTCATACAGCGGTTTTCCAGGATGGGTTCCACTCGGAACAGGCCTCACCAAGGTCGACCAAAGAAGTTGAGTCCACGTGTCATATCCAGAGGTTGGCTTCAAAAAAGAAACAAATGAGTGCTGCCAGCATTGCTGCAGAGGATGAAGAAGTGGGAGGTCAGCCTGTCAGTGCTCAGATCATACGCCGCACACTGCATCAACTCTGTCTGCATGGCCGTCGTCCCAGAAGGAAGCCTCTTCTAAAGCTGACGCACAAGAAAGCCTGCAAACAGTTTGCTGAAGACAAGCAGTCCAAGAGCATGGATTACTGGCACCATGTCCTGTGGTCTGATGAGACCAAGATAAAGTTGTTTAAGAAGTACCAAGATAACTGTGTCTTGCCTACAGTCAAGCATGGTGGTGGTAGCATCATGGTCTGGGGCTGCATGAGTGCTGCCCGCACTGGGGAGCTGTGGTTCATTGAGGGAAACATGAATTCCAAGCATAGCATGATTCCCTCCCTTTGGAAACCAAGCCACATATCAGTTTTCCAACATGACAACGACCCCAAACACTCCTCCAAGATGACAAGTGCTTTACTGAGGAAGCTGAAGGTAAAGGTAATGGGCTGGCCAAGTATGTCTCCAGACCTAAACCCAAGTGAGCAACCTCAAGCGGAAGGTGGAGAAGCGGAACGTGTCTAACATCCACCAGCTTGGTGATGTCCTCAGGGAGCAGTGGAAGAGGATTCCAGTAGCAACCTCTGCAGCTCTGTGCAGTCACACCAAATATTGATTTGATTTAGATTTATCTTCTGTTCATTCACTGCATTTTGTTAATTGATGAAAACAAACTATTAACACTTCCATTTTTGAAAGCACTCTTAGTTTACAGCATTCTTTCACACCTGCTTAAAATGTTTGCACAGCACTGTATTATAAAACTGCACATATTATTTCTGAAGGCATCTTTGCTTTACAGCAAGTGTTTGCATGTGCATAAGACTTCTACATCGTACTGTACAGTAATTAGCTGGTAAGTTTTACTGAGCGTCTTGGAGAATCTACCACAGCTCTTCTGGAGATTTTGACTGTCACACTTACTTATCTTTTGCATGCAAAACCCAGCAGCCTTCATTAGGGATTCTGAAAAGTGGTCTGTTATGTAATGTGCTGCTTGTTACTGACCTACAAACATTGTTGTGTAACATTTAATTTTCTGTTAGAAAAGCAACATTTGGAAATATAAAATCTTTTTGCATTGACTCAATAATGCAGAACTAAAAAAAAATCCTTCAATAACAAAAGTTGTACCTAAAATTAATAGGGTGTCTAAGACTTTTGCACAGTACTAAGGAGTCAGAAAAAGAGATCATAGGGGCGACACGGTGGGTAGCACCGTCACCTCACAGCAAGAAGGTCCTGGGTTCGATCCCCGGGTGGGGCAGTCTGGGTCCTTTCTGTGTGGAGTCTGCATGTCCTCCCTGTGTCCGCGTGGGTTTACTCCGGGTACTCCGGTTTCCTCCCACAGTCCAAAAGACTAGGCTAGCCGAGGAGCCTAGCCGGCTCCCCGTGACCCTGAAAAGGAATAAGTGGCCAAGAAGATGAATGAATGAATGAATGAATGAATGAAAATGAGAACATCATCATTGGTGTTGCCAATTTACTGTGGCCAAACCTACAGGTCTGGGCACTAAACACTAACTCAGGATTGATTCCATGGAACCTGGAGCTGTGAGGTGGCCACTGCACCACTGACACCCAAATATAATAATCAATGTCTTGATTATTTTAATTGTTATAACACATTTCCATTACAAACCAGCAAACATAGCAATAAATAACCAAATAAACAAGCAAGCACAAACTCCAGGTATCATTATTTGGCATAATAGTTTTCAAGAGATGAATATGCAATGTTTTCCAATAGTTGTGAAATTTCTGGATTTCATGAACAGCACTACGTCACTTTAAGAGTACTGGCTCAGCAAGAGACCCATGTTCCTCTTTCTGTAAGGAGTACTAGATAAAACTGCTTAGCACCGCATCCTCCCAGTTCATCCCAGACAATGAGATGGTGGCATGATTCAGCAAGCAACCACACACATACACACCCCAAGTGTGGAACACACACTTTTCCTGAAAGCTAGGTGATAAATATATTTTCACTGTTATTTAATTCAGCAGCTGAGGTGTCTACTATGTGGCTCTTGAATGTGAAGGAGCCGTTATAAACACATACATGATATACACAGTGGTGAGTTTATTCTGTACACATACCTTACACTGTATATACACTCTTTGCACTTTGTAGGTGTACAGTTACTAACTGTAGCTCCTTATCCATCAATGGAAAGGGACCACCAAAGCATCACAACCAACCAGATACTATCTGAGTGTCAGATCATTCTCTGTACATGATATGAAGCTGATATGAGTATCAGATACATGTCAGTATTACTGCTATGATGAAAAGAGTTAACCAAAGGTGTCCAGCAGTCCTAGAGTTAAGCAAATAAACACTAATAAAGGGCTGTGGATTGAAAATGATGAGGCAGCAATCATACTTATCCTACATAGCAGCGGCCTATTCCACAAGAACTCCACCCCGTCCACAAGACAAGAGAGTTCACTTAATGGTTTGATGAGTATGAAAATTATGTTAATGATATCCTATGGCAGCTGACTTATTAGACAGTGCGCTCCACAACCATCAACCACCAAATGAAGGATATCATTTGGGTCCAGCCATTCAGCAGAGATCCAAAAGCTTGTAGAATCAATGCCAAGGCACACTGATGCTGTTCTTGTAGTAGATTGTGGCCCAGCCTTTTACTAAGACACTTTATGTTGTTTGTTTTTGCTTTAATTTGTCATTGATGAATGGATGGATTGATGGTAGTTCTGGTCCACTGAATTAATTGGACAAGCAGTTTTCTGAGAGTGCCTTCGCCTCTGCCACATAATATTCTAGGAACCGTTCATTACGTAAACCTGTTACAAGTACATATGAAACTGGCTGTCAGTCTTTGTGATTCATGGCAACATGTAACACTCTATCCAGCTGTGGCTTCATTGGTAACTATTTTTGTTGATGAAACATCAATCCATCCATCCATTATCTTAACCGTTTATTCCTATTGAGGGGCACGGGAGAGCCAGCAGCTAGCTGGCAGATTAGGGCGCAAGGCAGGAACAACCCTAGAAAGGGCGCCAATCCATTGTAGGGCACACACTCATGTATACACTCATAAAATAAAGATAGAGATTTCTCAAAATGTAAAGTTCCCAGTTTGATGGTCAACGCCTTAAGATTGCACAATGTCCATATATTACAAAATGTTCTCAAACTAGTTTTGGGAAGCGCACGCTGACCTCACGAGATGAAACAGAACACAGTGTTACTGTTCAAATCCATTACATTGTGCCACAGGTTATGCAAACCACTGCGTACCAATACCAGTACCAATTTTTACCACTGTTATACCACAAGCTCACATACCGTGAAGCAAACTATCAAATTATAGAAGATCTTTAATCTCCCATTTCCCTGTCTGGGCTCCATCAAGAGACATATCTCACTAAAACCAGACCAGGCTTGATACTTGGTTAACAGCCACATTGCTGAGGTCATCAAATCATTGCTTGGGCTACTTTTTCATCAACTACAGTATCTGTATATGGCATTTGTAGAACATTAATAAACGTTTAGACAGACAGCCCAAAATGATGTACAGATTATGACAGGGATGTCCAACCTTGTCCAATAAGGGCTGGTGTGGGTGCAGGTTTTCCTTCCAGTTAAGCAGGAGCCACACCTCATACCACCAGCTTTTATTCAATAGATCTAATCGATGGATTAACCTGTACCCACACTGGCCCTTCTTCTATAAGACTGGACACTACTGTCTAAATGCACCCTCAGAACTTTTTTTAAAACTAGCTCAGGATTCTCACTGTTTAGGAAATCTTTTTTCCTGGATTTATATACACTGGATATATAAAAACACTATATAAACAGCCCTGTTAAAATAAAACCAATTCTACCTTTACTGTGATATAGCAACCAATACAATTCAAGTGAAAATCTAATAGAAATGTTTAAAGTGAACAAACAAGAAGGAACAGACAAGAAATCTTATATTAAACTGGCTGCACAAGTGTGTAAACCCCATAACTAACACAGTTAAAGCATTTTCTTGCAATACAGCACTTTGCTTTTCTGGTTCAAAACTAGCACATCTTGATTTGATAAATGCTCCAGATGTATCAAACCGAGTGGATCTCCTGTTCACAGCCTTCAAGTC
Organism: Leptodoras nelsoni; assembly: GCA_028566375.1. NCBI lineage: Eukaryota > Metazoa > Chordata > Actinopteri > Siluriformes > Doradidae > Leptodoras > Leptodoras nelsoni. Next base: position 8,439,426 of record JAOVVG010000009.1, read on the forward strand.
ATTTCACAGGTTTTGAATAGGATTAAAAAATGGGTTGTGACTGAGCCATTCTAAAACGTTGTTTCTTCTTATGAAATCATTCATTAATTGACCTGAATTTAAACCTGAAGTGTTCTGCAAGTGCTAACTGTCCCAAGTGAAGAGAAGCAGCCTCATAGCATGATGCTGCCACCCCCATGCTTCACTGCAGGTATGGTGTTCTTTGGGTGATAAGCATGACTTGATTTTTGCCTGTCTGTTTCTTTTAGAATGATGTCCAAATGCTTTCTTGGTCTTACTGGACACATTTTGTCACATAGTTCTGACAGAATTTAGGTGATTTTTATTTGTGAGAAAGTGCTTTCATAGAACCACCCTACCCCAGAGATGTCAGTCAGATGTCCGTGTGTTTCCCCATTTTCTCCAATTGTTGATGAAGGCTATCAGAGTTCAATGTTACATCTAATGTCTTGGAAATTCTTTTGTACCCCTCTTCTGATCTAGATCTTCTCAGACGAAACTGACATCAAGAAAATCTTACAGAAACGGCCGACCTTTAGGTTAATCAGAATCGCGTCACTGATGACCGGTCTATGATAATTACTTTTGAACTCAAGGTTGAATGTGACACTTCTGAGTGCAGTCACATACCCCATTATAAAAGGTTGCGCACACTAAAGGTTATTAAAGGATGTTTCTTATTCTTATTAGTTTCTCCCTTAATTATTTTGGTTGCTGTATCGCCTTAAAGATGGAAAAAGACCTGACGTGTTTTATTTTGCTTTAATTGATACATCACTGCAATTTGAACAGAAGTGTGTAGACTTTTTATATCTGCTATACAGCTACTCACAAAAGGCATCCTCAGTATGACTCATTTTTATTACATTCTTCTTCAGGCAGGGGATGAATGGACCCACCCACAACAGCAGGCTGATGTTTCTTTTTACAAAACGGCAGCTGTTGTTACTAATTACAAAGTGTTTTTATCTGTAATGCTAAAATATCTGCAATCAGTTTGTAATATATTCATCATAAATAGCATAAATTGTCATGAGAGGATAAAAAGCACAAAAACCTAGCCCCTCTGTATATTCTTGTAGAGCCTCTCTAATATTTTCAGGACATTTCGTCCAAGTTCCAACAATCTTCCAATTGATTTCCATGACTACTGGGAAATTTCTTCATTTTCCATAACACACAAGAACCTTTTAGGTTTTTGCAGGTGCTCTGTAACGCAATTCAGCTCGGAAGGAGATTAAAGTCTAACATTTTGCGCCACCTGCTGCCCAGTAAAAAAAATTCCACTTCATAAAAAGTCTGCAGTGTCCCATAGAGAGATGTGTTTAATGGCAATAAAAAATATTACAAACAGAAAAAAAGCATTGTACGCCTCTGAGGAACTTCCTCTATATGTAGAGGTTGCTCTGTGCATCATTAATTCTGGTTAATTTCTGCAGTATTTCCATATTTGGTCTTGTTTCCAGCTGAAAACAAAGAGGAGGAAAAAGTTACATTATCACATTACCATGTTGATTGTGTGATAAGTAAACAGAATAGTGTGAATAATAGGTCAATAATACACAAATAAAGTTACAAATAAAAAGTAAGACGCCCACCTTTATCTGTGTGCTGAGACGTGACAAGGTGGGTTTATAAGTCTCCATGGTGACCGAGTCTGGGTGGATGACATCACTGAAGCACTGGAATACCACAGCTGGTAAACGTTGAACCTGACACTGATTGAGCACTACAGAGCAAAAAATAAACAGACACGGGCATGTCACTTCACCATTCAAAAGTTCAAAATGCTGTGCAATCCTGTGAAGGAATTTTTCAAACTAAATGACAAATGATGAAGGAACAAACGATGAAAAAGCAAATTATATTGTGTAAGGCAACAATGTTGATCAAAACATATGATCATTAACAATAGTGCAAAAAATAATCAAACACCACAAAATGTGACATTTTGATGCTTATAAATTCCTAGAAGTGAAAGCAGACTTAGGGTTCATTCAGATTTATCAGCTTTGGTTCAACTAAAACAAACCCTGGTGCAACTGCAGTTAGTGCGCTTTTTTAGAGTAAGCGTGATCGCTTCCCTTCGACCCCTGGTGCGCACCTAATAAGCGGCTGGAGGCTCAGCTTTTCTAAATGAAATCAGGAAATTTGAAGCATACAAACCAAAAGCATCTAAATGAACCAAACACCAACAGTGATGTTAGTGAGAACAGAGTGCATTGGAAACAAAAATGTTTTGATTCCTTAATTCATTTAATCAATTTCCCACCAGGTATACACAACCCAAATAAGTATATAGTGCATTGTTCTGGGGACCGGACCGCAAAATATACGTCAAGTATGCGTCACATGTCATGTTCTTTCTTTTTTTTAAACTTACTTTGGTTCAATTTAAAATTTGAGTGTGAACGCTAACCAAACCAGGACTCGATTTTCTGCTCTGGTCCAGACCAACGGAACGGCCCCTTTTTTTTTTTTAATTAGAAAAGTATGCAAAATAGAAGCATTTCCCCTAGTGCACTAAAACTTTTGGACCATGCTGTATAGAATATCAGTGCACGAAACAATCTTTGGCACGTTCTTTTTTTTAATCACTTGCAGCATTTTGCAGTTGTGTAATTTACTGAGTGCCCAACCCTGAGTATAATGAAACCCTGCCCTAGTGAGTGTTTTGCTGGTGAGCTGTACCGGCAGCAGGCAGGCCTGTGATGATGTTGGGCTGCTCTAGCAGAGGGCAGGGTAGCTTGTCTGTAAAGGTGCTGGACTTCAGTGCACGCAGGAATGGAGCAGCGTTGGCGTTGATGTAATGTGGAGTTTTGTACTCGGCAAGTGATAAATCAGACAACACCGTCACAGTCAGTCCTCTGCCCTGCATGCTGCCCAACACCTATGGACAGAACAGTGATGTGTGGTGACAAACCACATCTGTATGGTTTTCTACTTTTTAATATAAATAATAATAATGAAGACATTAACAATATAAAATAACACATGACATTATGCAGTGCTCTAAAGAATTCTGAATGCTATATTCTTAACAGTGTTCCTGATGGAGCTTTGCACACCCATGTCATTTTCTCAGTTACCTTCATGAGGACACCAACGGGCTGGAAACAATGCATGTACCTCAGGCTATCTTACCGTCTGGATGATACTGAATCTTTCAAATGAACCTTCTGACTTTAAAAACTAGGAAATTTGAAAGTAAAAAGCGAACTGTGTGTTCTTGTTTTAGAAAGGTTCATTCATAAATGACTCTTAACTTAGTGGAGGAGTTTACCTTTTCAGCCCACTGGAACAGCTGGTCTTCAGCAATGTAGCATGTACACTGGCAGATAAGAACCTGTAGCAAACAGAAAAATCTCTCAAAACCCTCAGATTCACGTAGGTAAACATCTGAGGCTCTAAATCCATACAAGCTAATTACTGATAAATCGGTATCGCCATTTATAACAGCCAATAAATAATAAATAAAACAGAAGGTTGGAGGATTGGAACCTTCAGCAATATTATGAATGTTGTCATTGTGTGGTTCAACCATGACAATAACACATTTTATTTAAAACTGAATTATGTCATGTTATCTAGGGGTGGGAAACACAGGGCATCTCATGATAAGATATTATCACAATATGTTGCCCATGATAATGATGATTCTGTGATACTCGGTATATTGCAAGACAACCTCTACATCATGAAAATACTCCTGAATAGCAGGAATTGTGTATTTATTAGTGTCTGTTTCAGCCAACAACCAATAATCTTACAGGAAAAAAAAACAAAAATAAATTAATTAAAAAAAAAAACATTAGTGCAAAAATAGACATTTCTCAAAACAGACAAATTAAACGTCTATTTAAAATATACATTTCAGTGCTTAAAAAGCATAGTCACTTGTTTTATGTAAACCTGGACATATTTCAGTGCTTATTCTTCTTAACGAGCAGGCTTTATGCAAACCCTTGAACAGAATTTTCGACTACACCGTGTTGGCGAAGGTCCATGCAAATAAACCCAGCGACAGATTTAGCCATACTTGGGGCCATAACAAGACATTTTGCTTTAAAAGCTGTAGTAATTGTAAAGTGACTTCGAGTTGTAGCAAGGTTAGCTGTTTTCTCAACAACCAGATCAGGAGGACGAGGAACAAGATGACTATGCACGCTCGTCGCGTCGCGCGTGTACTTTATTTTAATGAGACGGTTCTTCCAAATTGCATAGTCTTTATGCATTTCATTTGTCCCTTCAGTGTTATGAAAATCAAAGTGGGCCCAGACTTTTGACTTGAAAGAGGACGGTGCCTGTCTGATTTGTTTTTCCCCTTTTGTCCACCATTTCTCCTCTGTGAGTCATGAAGTAGTGACTCTCGTAAGTCAAATGGGAGGGCGCCTGCCTGCATGCTTCAATAAAAATATCAGTATTTGCCAACAGTTTATTATAAGAAAGCAATATGATATATCACCCTGTTGATATTTTGTATCAATCCTAATAACTACAAATACATTTTAGGGTACATTGTGTTTCTGGAAAAAAAAAGAATATCAGCCAATATATCATTATAGGATTTTTAAATCCTCGAATGTCAAAATTGGTTTTAAAAATCATACATCAGCCAAATCAATGCATGTGTTTGTGCGTGTGTGTGTGTGTTTGCTTACAGAGGGACAGTCCTTCTGCTGGTAGAAGACACAGCCAGGTTCTCTGGGAAGGGGGGCCGTGTCCGGACGGGTGGAACCACGACTCCTTTCATTCCACAGAGACACCCATCCGACCGGCGTCCAGCTCTCAGAACTGAGAACGTACGCAGAGACGAAACCTGGCCGCAGAGACACAGTAATCCATACATAGATACAAATTTCTCATTGTGCTTATCTTGAGTTTATCATTGGCTGAGGTGCTGAGACTGGAGAATGTTATTGACTGATGTGAACTGTGGCAAGACATCAACAAATACAATTACAGGTCCTTCTCAAAAAAATTAGCATATTGTGATAAAGTTCATTATTTTCTGTAATGTACTGATAAAAATTAGACTTTCATATATTTTAG
>JAOVVG010000009.1:8505327-8515329 GCA_028566375.1 Leptodoras nelsoni
GTTCCTACCCTCACCTATGGTCATGAGCTGTGGGTAATGACCGAAAGGACAAGATTGCGGATACAAGCGGCGGAAATGAGTTTCCTCCGTAGGGTGACTGGGCGTTCCCTTAGAGATAGGGTGAGATCCTCAGTCACTCGGGAGGAGCTCGGAGTAGAGCCGAGAGGAACATCTACATCGAGAGGAACCAGTTGAGGTGGCCGCTCTTTCGGATGCCCCCTATACACCTCCCGGGGGAGGTGCTCCAGGCACGCCCCACTGGGAGGAGACCCCGAGGAAGACTCAGGACACGCTGGAGGGACTATGTCTCTCGGCTGGCCTGGGAACGCCTTGGGATTCGCCCCGGATAAGCGGAAGAAGATGGATAGATGGATGGATGGATGGATGATTATATCCATGAAAGGCTGAGTCTCTGAAGATCAAAGAAGGGCAGAGGATCTCAAGTTTATCAACAAATGCATGAGAAAATGATTAAAATGATTGACATACTGGAAGGGATTTGCACATTTCTCCCTGTACAATACATAATATCATTAAAGGATTTAAGGAATCTAAAGGAATTTCAGTGCGTAAAGGGCAAAGGCACAAGCCTAATCTGAAGACCCGTGATCTCCGATCCCTCAGATGGCACTGCAGCATATAACCACAAGGGCAAGAGATTGCTCTGGCAAACCTATCTTAAGCACTTCAATATGGAGTTACATTCACAAACGCCACATAAAACTTTACTGTGCAAAAAAGGAGCCTCATGTTAACCATGTCCAGAAGCGGCACTGACTTCTTTGGACTCAGAGGAATCTGGGATGGATCATAACACAGTGGAAATTATATTGTTGTCAGATGAATCAGCATTCCAGATGTTTTTCAGAAGAAAGGGATGTCGTGTGCTCCGGACCAAAGACTAAAAGGACCATCCAGACTGCTAATACAAGCAAGTCCAAAAGCCAGGGTCTGTCATGGGATGGGTTTGTGTCAATGACCTTGGCAAATGTAATCTACACTTCTGTGATGGCAGCACTAATGCAGAAAAGTGCACTGAGATTTTAGATCGACATATTCTGCATTCCAGAGATGCCCATCCATTTTTCAGCAAGACAATGCAAAACCACATGCTGCACACATTACAAAGGCACGGCTGAGGAAGAAGAGGATACGGGTACTGGACTGGCCTGCCTGCAGTCCTGGCCTGTCCCCAACAGAGAACGTGGTGAAAATTTTGAAACGGAAAATGTGGCAATGACAACCCTGTACCGTTTCACAGCATAAGACACTTTTTTTGGAATGTGCTGCAGTCCTGAAATACAGGAATGGACACATACTCTTTCTCTCTTTCTCTTTCTATCCATAGACATATACATATTTTTATTTTATTTTATTCATTTTGCATTGTTCTTTGGGTGAAACTGGGACCTTGAGATCATAATTTCGTTCCACCCCATGTACCACATGTGATGCGAATGACAAAGTCTCCTTGAATCCTTGACTCTTCAATCCTTGAATATTAACAAATGAAATGAAGTTGACCAGACAAAACACAAAATATCTTGGGTTCGTACTGTCTGCAATGAAATAAATGTCAAAGAAAATGTAAGAAACACTGATTTTTTCCCCCATATTTTCCACCTTTTCTGATTTGGGTGTTGTATAAAAATTAAAGTAAAAGTGTTATAATTAAGAGAGAATTAAAAGAGACTTGATAAACAGCATGCTTGAGTACCCCAGACAATGGCCTATTTCACCTTCCTAAGTAGAAAAGCAATGCTATGTCATATACACTTTATTACATCCTTCCTTTTGCATTGCAGCTGGTCTTCATCAATACATCATCTTCAAGCTTATCCTAATATAACCCCCTTGTTTAAATGTAACCTTATCCTAATATAACCCCCTTGTTTAAATTTAACCTTATCCTAATATAAATATACTCTTTTCTGAATTTAACACTTGCAATTGTAGTATCAGAGGAGATACTACAATTGCAAGTTCTAAATAAAAGCAAGTTCACCTGTATAATGTCCAGGTCTTTGCTCTTCTGGATACGTCCAAAGGCGGCATGTGTGTGAGAGTGTGAGTGCTTGGAGCTGCTGATGAGCGGAGACGTAGAGGCGGCTTTGCTGAAGGCACTGCAGTCGCTAGATGAGTCCACAACTACAGCCTCGGTGCCTGGCTCGATCTCCGCCTCCATCATGGAGATCTTCAGGATGTCAGAGACGTTGGGTTTCTCCGAGCTGGACTCGGCCTGCAGCTCCACCGCAGCTTCCCCGCTGCTGCTGGATACAGGAGGAGCCCCAAAAGTAATTTTAGTAACTGCTGCTCCTTGTGTTATGATTGGCTGCTGCACCTGTATGACAGAAACCAAGAAAAAATGAGAAAAGACCAAAAGTTCAGCAAGCAAATTGTTCAGCCAAATCACTGTGTATGTGTTTCAAGTGTACTAGGTTTGTGTGATATCTTTTATTTTATTACAGATTTTGAGCATTCCAACCTGGCTGCTGCTGCTGGCTGTTTTATCCGAGGACACAGGATGGTGGGCCTGCAGTGGTGGAGGCTGGGAGAGCTGTGTGTGTATGTTGGGTCGGTTGTGAGAGCTTGGTGCCTGCTGTAGTCGGGGGAGCTGTGGGGTGTGGACAGGTTTAGTGGGGGGAGTGTGTTGGGCTCCAGATGCAGAGGGAGCAGAAAGAGAAGGAGCAGGAGAGACGGAGGGTTTATCTGGCCGTGCAGTTGCTGCTGGAGCTGGAGGCCTGGCACTGGGGCTGATTTTGGAGGCCTCAGTCTGGCTGAGCATTGACTTGGTGGCTGTGGATATGGTGAGTACCACTGGCTTGCTAAGGATGTGTGGGGGGGTGCGATGCTGCTGTAGAGGGGGAGGAGGTGGAGGCGGGGCCGCGGGATTTACTGATCGATAGAACAGTCCAGTTTGAGGGTCCAGTGTGTCACCTTCCAGTTCTCCCTCCTCCACTACAGCCTGCTCCTCCAGGGGCTTGCCGGCACCTGCCTGCAACACACACACACAGGAAAACAGTCACAGTCTCTTTGTCACATATGTTTACTGGTAGCTACAGTAATGATGCAAGCAGTATGCACCAAATCTTTAAATGCAGGCCTCCAAAGACAGTCCCAATGACAGAAAAATGCAAGATTTTACTGTGGGTCAGGATTTACATCAGTCTTAGCCTTCATAAACATATAAACATTAAAAATGTTAACATGGTAACATGCAATTTGGAGCGCAATGCACATTCTCTTCACACAGTCAAAAGTCACAGCGTTCCACTGTGAAATGAAACATTGTGCTTTAGACAAGTCTATATGTACACTCAGTATATAGTAACTAGAGTGTACTTCACAACAGATAGTGGATGTATTGTAAGTTAAGCCTAGCAACCAAAAATTCCCAGAAAAACAGGACTTTTTCATTCTTAACATAGTTTAATTAGGGAAAATAAAGCAAACTTGAGAATGTGTGCATGCTTGGCAATCAGTCAGTCAGTCAGTCACTCACTCACTGAGTCACTCACCCAGTCAGTCACTCACTCACTGAGTCACTCACCCACTGAGTCACTCACCCAGTCAGTCACTCACTCACTCAGTCAGTCACTCACTCACTCACTCACTCACTCACTCAGTCACTCACTCACTCACTCACTCACTCACTCACTCACTCACTCACTCAGTTAGTCACTCACCCAGTCAGTCACTCACTCAGTCACTCACTCAGTCAGTCAGTCAGTCAGTCAGTCACTCACTGAGTCAGTCAGTCAGTCAGTCAGTCAGTCAGTCACTCACTCACTCACTCAGTCACTCACCCAGTCAGTCACTCACTACTGAGTCCCTCACCCAGTCAGTCACTCACTCAGTCACTCACTCAGTCAGTCAGTCAGTCAGTCACCCAGTCAGTCAGTCAGTCACTCACTGAGTCAGTCAGTCACTCAGTCAGTCACTCACTCAGTCAGTCACTCACCCAGTCAGTCACTCACTCACTGAGTCACTCACCCAGTCAGTCAGTCACTGAGTCACTCACTCACCCAGTCACTCACTCACCCAGTCACTCACTCACCCAGTCAGTCACTCACTCACTGAGTCACTCACCCAGTCAGTCACTCACCCAGTCACTCACTCACCCAGTCACTCACTCACCCAGTCACTCACTCACCCAGTCAGTCAGTCACTCACCCAGTCAGTCACTCACTCACCCAGTCACTCACTCACCCAGTCACTCACTCACCCAGTCACTCACTCACACAGTCAGTCAGTCACTCACCCAGTCAGTCACTCACTCACCCAGTCAGTCAGTCACTCACCCAGTCAGTCAGTCAGTCACTCACTCACTCAGTCAGTCACTCACTCACCCAGTCACCCAGTCAGTCAGTCAGTCACTCACTCACTCATCCAGTCACTCACTCACCCAGTCACTCACTCACCCAGTCATTCAACTCACTCAATCATTCAGTCAGCCAGTCACTCACTCACTCAGTCAGTCAGTCACTCGGTCACTCAGTCGGTCAGTCACTCGGTCAGTCAGTCGCTCAGTCAGTCAGTCGCTCAGTCAGTCAGTCGCTCAGTCGGTCACTCAGTCAGTCACTGCAGTACCTGAACAGTGATTGAGCTGGTACTAGTGGAAGGAGCAGTGTTGGAGCTCTTCAGCGTGGAAGCGACAGCTGATTGACTGCAGGATGTAGACACTTCACCTCCTGCTGCAACCTTCCCTGCTTTACCTGAGCATATAAACAAAAACATTACTTTACTCAGCACACAAACACACTCAAAACTGGTACTTGCTTCTAAATCTGATGATGTTGATGGCGATCACTGAACCAGTACTCTGAAATCACTCTAAACATATAAAGTGAACTGGGATTCAAAACTCAAGACTTTATTGGAGCAGCCTGTATTTTTAAGAGGCCTCCCACAGTCTGTGACTTGCAATAAAAAAAGAAAAGAAACAAAATCAAATGGAAATAGAAAAATTAATTGACAGCCAGATAGTTAAAACAGCCAGATTTACATGGCAGTACTTGAAAAGAAACTATTAACAGGGCTAGAAATGCTTGAGGCACTGGTCAATATCCAAAACATTTACTAAATGTATTCATTTTGTATGAGTTTACAGTATAATTCTTACTTTTAGGTTTATATTTGCATTTTCTTCTTGTTTAAAAGAAAAGTTGCTCACAACATTTTCCACGCTTCCAACATTAGCGGAAATCAACACAGAACATAAAAAGAGAACACACACTGCTGATTTGCTCATAGAGCTCTTTAGTAAAGGGGTGGCAGTTTCTCTAAACATCAGGATTTAACAGTACTGATACCAGTGGCCTCTGCTGGGGTGTCAGGCTCGCCTGCAGCCTGGCCTGAGGGTTCAGGCGACTGCCTTCTCTCTGTGGGCATCTGTATTGGCACCGCCATCTGACTCAGATCGATGGTGTGCTGCCTCGGCTTGGCCTCTGCCTTTTCCTTCACTGAGATCCAAAGAGCAACACAGATGCATATTATTATCGTTACCAGAAAAAGCAAACAACAGTTACATAAAGAGGGGTAACAGGTGAAGTAGCCTTGACTATCACATACACACATACGTACACACCTGTGTTCTGCTGCAGCTCCAACAGGGCTTTAATGGTAGATGTGGCAGACTGAGCCTCTCCACTGATGTCCTGGTAAATGATGGTGGGACTCGCTTCCACTGAGACTTCTTGTTCTGTCCAATCCTGGCCCCTGATGACATGCACAACCGACTGGGTCTCTGAAGAATGGTGGAAAAGTCAAGCTTAAACACAATAATATGCTAAAAATTCCTGTGAAGCATTTCTGACAGAGATTTGTCTATCATTAGCTATAAATTACATGTCTGTATCACATGCTAATCTTTGACATATATCCAGGTACGTTTTTCACCTGATACCAATTCCCTCGATATTTTCTCTTTAAACTATTTTCATTACTCTACTAATAAATGTATGGTAGTGTAATGAGCAGAATGACTGTGTAACCATAAACATAAAAATGTAATGAAACAGTTCCACTCAAACACCTGGACAAAACCTTTTCCTATGTTTTAACTCTAATAATAGCATTTATTCCATAAATATTCATTCTGTCATTCTGTTCGGTTTGACAACCTGTAGTTAACCATGTCCTGTTTCCCCGGGGTCTAAATACAAGGTTGCACACATGCAAAATCTCCATTACCATCAATTTGCATGGGAAAACACACAGAACACTAAACTAACAGATGGTTCCTGACTTGCACAAATCAGGAAATGGATATTAAAATAAATAAATAAACAAGCAGTTGAAAACATCATGCACATCTGGGGCTATAACCAAAAGTATCACAACTTAAACAGTTGGCAATTGAAACCTGAACATTTGAAATTAGGATCACAGTTTTTGAATTGCACAATTTAACAGATTCATAAAAATAAGCTGTTCAGAGTCATTGCAGGAAAGAAGCACTTCCTGAGATCGTAGATTGTCTGAATGTCACCAAACGTCATTAAAAACCACAAATAGCATAGTCTGGTGTGGTTGGATGAGATCAAAACAAACTTTTTGCTCATGCACACCTTCAGAAAGTTTGGTGACAAAATGGCACTCTACGAAGAAAAGCATGTGATCTGCGTGTTTAATCTGCTGGAGGATCATTCAGGGTTTGGGGCTGATGCGTGTCTGGTGGTTCAGGGGCTGTTGTTAAAGATTGAGGGCAGCATGAGTTCTGCCAGGTACCAGGATAATTTTTGGCTATATAAAGAGCTTTCAACAAGATCATGTGCTTCTATGTTTGAGCCCAAAATATCAATTATTGAATATACATATTATTTATATAATATACATTACAATACATAGCAACACTGTACTTCTGTTACTATATGTCTCTAAAGCTATGTTAGAATAATCTATGCGTTTCTGTTTAAAATGGAAAAAAAATCTCATTAAAGAAAACAATTGACATCCATGTTCTGAAATATACTCTGGAATTTCTCAAGAACTGAGTAAAACTTTATATTAACCAAATGGGAAAGCGTGTGGCTGGCACACTGCAATCCCTCACCGTGAGTATTGTCTGAAGATGTCGGGCTGCTCTCCACGAAGGATGGAGAATCAGCCTTGAGCGCCCCCTCCTGGCTGGAACCTGGTATTAGGCCTGTCTCAGGACCACGGGCCACCTGCTGCAGCGTCTCGCTCACCAGCTGCCTTGCCTGCTCACTTACTACTGTAGCCTGGAACGCCATTGGCTTCGGTTTTATCAGCACCTGCAAAGCATTCTGGGTGAAATGCTGTTTCTGTACAATAACAAAATCTAATGCACGACTCTGTAGCAGACCTGGGTCTTGCCCTGCTGGCCGTAGACGATCTTGGTGGGGATGAGCTTGGTGGTGGTAGACGGCTGCACAGCGGCGCCCAGACTCTTCGGCTGCGTCACGATCATCTTAGTGATGGGCCGAGATGCCGTGATGATGGCAGGCTTTGCTCCCGGCACCGCTTGCAGAGCTTTGTCGCCCTGAAGATCACACACACAAACACACACAAACACTTTAAACTGGCTTCAACCCATAACAAATGGTTTATAGGAAGAAATATATCTTAAGGATTATTATTATGATCCTACCCCAGCGTTCAACAGTGTGGTGACCACATTCTTCCCAGGTAAGCCCTGGATGGTGGTTCCTTTCCCAGTTGTTTTCTGTACCACGATGACATTGGGTTTGGAGGTCATGGGAATGGTGGTGATCTTTGTGGTGGTGCCTGTCGTTTACGAGTGCAGAAACGAAATCAAAGTAAGCACTACAAGAGACAGATTATTCAGACTCTGTCTTTCTTCCTGCCTTCCTGCACTCTGTCTATGAGCATCCATCTAATTCTTGAATTTCTCATTAAGCACATTACAAACTTCTTATCATTACAACACTTCATTTAAGGATTCGTGTTCATCAGGCCATGACTAGAGGAACACCTGAGTACCTATCAACCACTGGATTAACTATACGCTCAATGCATCATCACGGACACATGAAAAAACTAAGCCTTATCCAACATATATAATGGAACACCCTGTTACCAGACACGATGTTGGTGCTGATGATCTTTCCGCCAAGTGTAGCAAGAGACTTGGGCACCACTGTAATGATGCTGCCGCTGGTGGTTTTGACATACGTGGCCCCAGCAGGTGACGTGGCCATTCGCGCTCCGATGGATGGAGTTACCGAGGGCCGGGTGTACGTAGCCTGGGTCCCTGCACACACAGGACATGTTGTACATATTTTGAAAGTCATTCTATAAAGTTTACAATGGACAATCCAAATGGTTTACATCATGTTTATGATCACATTAGATATTGTTAGCTTTAATCTAAACGTTTTCCCCTCAATAAGTGCAGTAAAACTCTTTTTTTCCATTTAGGTTGCATCCAAACTCAAAATTCCCATAACAACAGATATAAACCTGACTACTACTAATACCCAGAGAAATCTCTGCATAAGCTGTTCACACACACACACACCCAACATTGTTTTTTGGTGAGTTTAACGACGATATAAGCACTAATAATATTCGGAAATGAATGGAAATGTTCAAACCCTGTTGTACCTGTAGGGGTGGAGACCAGTTTTGTGGTCATGATGGCTCCATTGCTGCTCACCACCATGATGGGACCAGAGCTGCTACTTGGCAAGGCTGCACTCGAGGGCTTCGGCAAAATCTTACTCGGCTGCATCTGCTGGGTGATGATCTTTACACCTACACACATACGGTCCAAACAAGAGATGTATCTTTTTGCATCTGACTGTATGTATAAGAGCAAATTATTTAAATGCATTAAAAAACACTCCACTTATGTTTCTTATATGAAGGGGGAGACAAAATATAGCAATAGTAAGGCAGAAAAGGTTCTAATATAAAATTGAAAAAAACCCAAAAACATTCAAAGTCACAAATATGCTTTTGGAACGCTCTTTTTGGTTTCGACCCATATCGTACGCCTAATCAGACTGATCATACAGATGGATTCCAAAGTCCCAGGTCTCTACTAAGGGTTATTTTGTCAGTCATAAAAACAAACCAAGCCTTTTGTCAGTAGCTTTTCTTGTAAGGTAGAGGCGTAGATCTTGAGGGCTCATAGGCACAGAGTGTTCTGGTAAACTGGGATGTTAGGACCCCCGTAGATACACATCCTGCAGCCCAAGGCACCATAAGATACCAGTGATCATGAATCCTTCTTTGCTTTTGTTTTTGGCGTTCTTATCACCAGACAAATCACTCACATTAAGGATGGCCCCACATGGACAGCTTAACTATGAATTTGGCTTTGCAACTAATAAATCATGATGGTTAGGACTAATTGCCAGGAACAGTTTATCACTTCAACAAAGTAGGCTTAATGTTAAAATGAATCTTTAATGAATTTACTGGTTACAACTGCAGTTTGTTACTATAAAGCACACAATTACATAAGGGATTCTTTATTATTGTACTATCTGGTGTCACCCAAATGAGGATGGGTTCCCTTTCAAGTCTGATTCCTCTCAAAGTTTCTTCCTCTTACCATCTCAGGGAGTTTTTCCTTGCCTCAGGGCTTGCTCATTAGGGATACATTTTAGGGATTAAAAAAAAGTTATGTCTGGATTTTATCTCTTTGTAAATCTGCTACGACAATGTGTGTTGTTTATAGTGCTTTGGAAATAAAACTGAATTGAACTGAATACATAAGTGCTTGCATGTCCTGATCCAGAATAGGGCGCCTTACATATACTGTATGTTAACAAACTAAAATTACAAATCTGATAACAGCACTGAGGGACATTTCCACCATATCTCTACCATTCTGCTCACCAAGGGTTGTGTTAGTCCGTCTGTCTCGAGCCGTTAAACCATACTTTACCAAATACAAAAGGTCAACAAAAAGAAGTATAGATCAGGCAAGATAACATACAATACAGGCCAAAAGTTTGGACACACCTTCTCATTCAATGCGTTTTCTTTATTTTCATGACTATTTACATT
>JAOVVG010000009.1:8636628-8648328 GCA_028566375.1 Leptodoras nelsoni
TGAGCTAGGGCATTTTTTATTTAATTATTGTTTTATTTTTGGGCCGGGGGGGCACAGTGGCACTTACCATCCACAAAGGGGGCCCCACATTAAAAAATTTTGAGAACCGCTGTAGTAATGATTCAGGGTCTGAAATAAAAAAAATTGTAGCTTAAGCAGTTCTAGAGATATTAAAAAATGGTCAGTTGCAGTGTCCCTTATGGATGGAATTTCACAGAATTTGATATGTATCAAAAGAATGTGGTACTGATACAGGGTGTGAAATGTTACCAAGTGTGAGCCTGTACATCATAAGATATTGAGCATGTGCTTGATTTGAATTCTAATGAGCTAGGGTGATGCACATCCTAAATGCCACTTCATTGTAAAAAGTTCATGATTTTAGGCCAAATATTGTTTGAGCTATTGCCCAAAAAGTGCTTTGAGCATGGATGGCAACAAACACCTAGGGACACAAACCTTAATCCATATCAAGAATCTATATATAACGCAGGGCTACAACCAATAAATCATCCGAGTTTCACATGGATTGATGAAGTCTAAGAATATATATCACTGATGAAAACTGGCGTTGAGGCCCAGCATTGAATTCCGATGTTACTTGAGGCCGTGTTGCACACTTATCACAGGTGCTTGTCACATTCACTCAGAGTCTTTTTATAGACGCACTGCTAAGTTCGAGGTTTTGTCAGAGTTCTTGTAGTTTGCTTGTAATTTTTATTAGGTATTGTATGACTAATTTCTAGCCATATCATAACTCAAAGTACCTTGAAGTCAGGTTTATTAGCACTAGCTTTGGATGTTCCAAGTTACTACTTTTGTAAGTCACTCTGGATAAGAGTGTCTGCTAAATGCCATAAATATGAATTTAGTCACGGTACACCCTTGAAATGCTCATATGTGAAAATCCAAATTTTGCTTATACCTCCGAAATGCTATGACCCATCTCACAAGCTGCAACTATTAAACCACGTTGACAATCACAAAATCGTGATAACTTTTGAAGGACCAGAAGCTTCCATAGATATCTGTCTCTTTATATAGGCACTGCCGGATGCAACCAATCATGTGCATAGGTGGCATTGCTTTGTATTTTGCATAGGCTCCAGTACCAGTTTTTCTGGTACTTCAGTCTACATGACCACCCATGCTGCTCCAGTCAAAATAGCACTACAGTTTGAGAACTTCACATTCAAGTCATTCTAATTAGAATATGCTTTAGATATTGATTCTTTTTTTCAAAAACCCGCTCACATTAACGAAAGCAGCTAAAGCGTTTGAGGTTCATCATGGCGGCTCTGTGCTGACCTCTCTCATTTCACAGAGAACCTTCTCTGGGGAAATTTACTCACCTACCCAGGCTACTGAACATAACCTCCAGCAATGGGAAAGAAAATTGCTCAGTTTGCAGGTCTTAACAGCAAAGTACCCCTACTTTATCATTCATTTCCTACAAAACAAACGCTGTGAATAACATTTCTAATCAGTATTTGGAAGTAAGAGAATGAAAAAGGCAAATATATGTACATAAATAAAAGAGTTTTATTCATGTGCACCTTCTTTTTTGCTGTGAAAGCGTGATACCATACCAGAGACAAAACCGCTGAATAAACAGATTTTTAACGGGTGGTGTCAAAACCGCAATCAAATGGAGCAGCTCTTTACACTAAATATTGAAGAAACTGTCGGCACTTGAGAGCCTCTTTCTGTAGGGAACTGCCATGGCAACACTCAGGGACTGGTTGACCTTCAGCTCTTCAACAAAGAACATCTAATCGTTCCTGACCAAAGTGCTACCTCTGCCATTCTGTGATCAGGGCCCTAAAATGCTGCAATGCTCCCACATGTAAATATGATCACCACTGGGGCTTTGAGCTGCCGACAAAGTCACCCAGCACATGGCAGTGCAGCGATCAGACAGCTGTCCCTATCCACTAGCCCATACCATACTTCAGTACCACTCAGCCAGAAAGTGCTGCCTCAGGGGTTCTAACTAGCACATCAGCCATGAGCAGAAAAAAAAGTCCACTCAGGTCACCTAGTGCACTGCTCCTAGACTGTAATTAGGATCGAATAGGCTTCTGAAGAAGGTATTAAGCAGCACAGGACATGCGCACAAGCATACAAATGTGCGCACGTTTACACGCTAGGCTGTAAGACACCGAGACAGATGATGGATCAGCTCACAACAGGATAAAGCAGCAATTCATGTAACACCTTCATTCCAAACACAAAATGTGTGCATTCTCTTTAACAATGCATTCACTCTTCCAGTAATGGAATGTAAAGTCTGAAAAATACCTTAGTATAACAACCTTAATGTCTTATCCAAGTTATATTAACACATAAAAATCTAACGTTCATGGCCTGTTTAATAATCTGTTATTTTAATAGCCTGTTAAGGCCTAGCCATTGACCAATTAATTATGCATTGCAAAAATCATGTTTATGTAAGACACTAGTACATTTAAAATTATTGTGCATTTTTTGTGACAAACAAACCAGACTCGAAACGCAGTTATATTAGCCATAATCCATAAATATTCAAAGAATGTCTCTGAATGCTTCACAAATAAATTGAATACCCTATGTTTAAAATCCATTTAAAATATCAGTACAAAGTCATTATTTAGAGACATCTAAATTGTATATCTAATTTTTTCTTCATATTACTTTCTTTTCAGATTATAACAAATAATCAAAATCCTTAGAATTTAAATAATTGTATGCCATCAAATAGATGACCTGAGGTAACAAATCGCCAAATCGTTGTCGTCAGTTAAGGGCGCAAAAAAAAAAAATTAGATAAATAAATAAATAAATGTTAAAAATCAGGTGATCAAAAGACTTGATCAAGAAGTGTTGGCTACGCTTGCAAAGTAATGGCTGTTGTCCAAGAATTTACCTCACTCTTACAGTCTCTTCCTAAGAGGTGGGTAATATTTATCAGTCTAACAGTAAAATTAGCTTAGGCTATCAAATTAAATAATTCATTAATCTTCAGTAATCACTTTATCCTTTTCAAGGTCACAGTGGTTGCAGAAACTATCCTGGGAACACTGAGGTCACCAGCATTCACACATTCATACACACAAGATCACTTGCCTGTATGTTTTTCAGAGGTAGGAGGAAACTGAATATCAGAAAGGTAACCAACAGACATGCACATGAACTCTGCACAAACAATAACCCAAGCCATAAATGATAACCAGGTCATAAATGATGCACTACTGTCTACTGCTTCTGGCTTTTCTTAAATAATTAGATTGGAAAAATTGCCATTACTCGAGTTAGGATTTCTTAATGGATTGCTGGACCAAGTTTAATTACAAAGTCTGTATATTTCCCCAGAAATGAAGGATACTTAGAATATGGATGAACTGGATACATACAGTATATTGAATATAAATATGATTGTAAAGAAAAAATCTCTACATATAGGTTATTTGAATAACAACTTTATTAATCTCAATTCTTGTCTCTGCAGTTGTTGTCCATTGTGACTGTGCATGTGCATACATTTATGGAATTGTAGCACACACCCTTATCCAGGCTTACATTTATCTCATTTACACAACTGAGCAGTTGACAGTTGAGGGCCTTGCTCAAGGGCACAGCTGTGGAAGCTTGGCTGTGGGATTTGAGCTCACAACCTTCTGGTTATTCAACATTTTAACTACTGAGCTCAGTGAGACAAATCACCTGTGTTGACCAACAAGCTATGAGTGTGTCACCAAAATCACATTTATTATACAGGGGTTAGACAATGAAACTGAAACACCTGTCATTTTAGTGCGAGAGGTTTCATGGCTAAATTGGACCAGCCTGGTAGCCAGTCTTCATTAATTGCACATTGCACCAGTAAGAGCAGAGTGTGAAGGTTCAATTAGCAGGGTAAGAGCACAGTTTTCCGCCACCAGCATCACGTAGTGACCTGACCACTATCCTGCAAGAAGAATGGCTTAAAATCCCTCTGACCACTGTGTAGAACTTGTATATGTCATTCCCAAGACGAATATTGGCCACAAAATATTACACCAATATACACCATACTAATAAATTATTGTGGTCTAAAATGACAGGTGTTTCAGTTTCATTGTCTAACCCCTGTATATAATGCAAAGAAAATCACCACACATCCTGAGTACAATGCTATTATATTGACAGGTTCCAAATGACTTTTTACTTCTACAAATCCTCACAAAAATTTCACAACAGCCACTTCCTGTAAATATTCAAGAACTGCTCAGTTCCAACATAACCCTTTAAGGCCCTTCTGTACCAAGTCCGCTCTTTTGTTTTTGCTCAACATATAAATGCACTACCAGTAATTAAAATTACACAATTAAAAGTGTATTAAATTGATGGAAATAGACTTAAGCACATGGTAAGAGTTCTCTGCTCCTATGGGTTCAGGGAAACATGAAACACCTCCCAAAAGCAGCGAGGAATAAGGTAATAAGATTCTCCCGAGTCTTTCCATGAAGACATGAAATAATTATGTTTTTCCTGTATGGATGAGCTTGATAGTGAATGTAACAGGAACTAAAGAAAGGACAGAGATCAGACGTAAATTAGAGCCAAGTCTATTCTGTGACAGCAATCTAAATGAAAATGTGCTTTGACTTATTTCTCCAAGTTCTGGTGAGAATACCAATAGCTGCTAAAAGGCAGAGAAGTGGTGTCAGGATAAGCCTTTTATAAATCCCCTCCATCTTTTTAAATCACTGTGACATTTAAACAGAGGAAGTTTAATTTTACTAACTTGCTTTAGTGCATACAACACTACAATTAATCACTGCAGGAGTTAAAATTAAAATTAATAAATAAAAAAATTAATTACTACTCCCTTTAATAAAATGAAAGGGAGTAGTACGTTTGACTACATTTTCACAGAATATACACATTTTGCTCTTTAAAAGTTTCTTAGTGAGACCGATACAAAATCCAAGCCTGTAAGGTGTGCACAAAAACATCAAAGCCAAAGCCTCATCAACACACAGGAAGATCTGATGCTGAACATGAAATAAAATGTAAGGGTGGTTTAAAGAAGAAAATCCATCATCTTCTGTAGCGCAGACATGGCTACCTACACTCGTTATAGCATTAAACACTCCGAAATTAACATACCCAACGAATATAGCTGGCATGTGAATGGAGGACCACAGCTTTGTTACCCCACAGCACTCCAGCAATATAATCAATAGTAATTAGCTGTAATTAATGATCAGACTGCTGTTCGACATACCACATCACTAACCGTGAATCTTTTCACAGTTTTTTTTATCCAGCTGAATTCTGCTGAATCAGCCTTCTACAGTGCACATTGTTACTAAGAGTTATAAACTCTACAACCACAACGTGGCCCTTAAGAATATGTACTCAACAAGCGTGAAGGTTAATTTCTTGTTTTCTAGGCCAGTAGTTTGCTCTGATGGCTTGCAAAGTCAAATCATTCTGACAAAGCAGCAACTCTGTATTAATATGTAAACGGCAGACTGTTGCTAGCCAAAAGAAATACTTTTAGATTTTATACCAATCATCTTTTTATACTAATCATTTTTTTTAAAACCCAATATCAAGCAGATGATACCTCAAGCAGTATAACTGATTAATAGACTGCAAACTAATGCACTGCTGTAGCATTTCATTCTATGTTAAGGACCTGCTATTAAGTAATGTCCTGAAGAACATGAATAATTAATTATACACTTCCATACAATAGACGCATTAGTGTTAATCTATCATATTAATTACTAATGTCCTTCATGATGTAAATGATGTACAATGTGTGTTCTCTGTGGGTACAAGAGAAATTGATGTCTACCAGATATTAAAGTGATTAAACACATACCAGTCTCTTCATCAATGAAGAACCTGCCAAGGCCACTTCCAGATTTGATTGAGTATCTTAGCAGACCTTCCCTGCCCTTGTCCTTGTCCTTAGCAGTGACTTGGATTACACTTGTTCCAAGACGGGAGTTCTCCTTAACTGTGGCTTTAACTGCAAATTCAGAGAAGCAGGGCTCGTTGAAGTTTTCGTTCACATCAACCACCTCCACCTCCACGAAAGAGAAAGAACGAAGCGGAGCAGAGAAATCGCAATCTTCTGCAAACACAGAGAGATTGTAAAAATGCTGCTTTTCAAAATCCAGTTCCTTGGCCACCTGCACAGCTCCACTCTTCTTATAAACCTTGAATGTCCCATTGAAATCATTGGTCAGGAAATAATTTACTCTCCCCCCTAGACCAAGGTCAGGATCTTGGGTTTGCAACCAAGTGATGACAGTGCCTACAGGAATGTCCTCCAGGACACGGCAGCTATAACTCTGGGGAATAAACATCGGTGGGCAGTCATTCGTATCCTCCAGGTAGACCTTTAGAGTTGTCACTGAGAATTTTTGATTCCCTCTTTCTGCCTTGTCTCTGGCTTCGATTTTCAGGGTAATATCTGACAATGATTCTCTGTCCAACTGCCCAGAAACATAGACTGACCCAGTGGCACTGTTAATGATGAAAAGAGGTGTAGTGGTCAATAATGTGTAACAAATTTCACCATTATGATGCAGATCCATATCTGAAGCTACAATTTGGATCACTTCTGTGCCAATGGCTGTGTTCTCTGGCACCACTGCAGTGTAGCTCTCCAAAGAGAACTGAGGACTATTATCATTAACATCTTCAATGTTTATAGTTACAAGCCTCCAGCTAGACCTCTGAAGCAGACCCATGTCATATATAGTTATGTTAAGGAGGTACCGTTCTGACCTTTCACGATCCAGTGGCAGATAGACATAAATCACACCGGTGTCCATATCAATATTGAAGCAGCTGTCTGTATTTCCATCTGATATAACATGGAGAATGCGACCGTTGAAGCCTGTATCTTTGTCAATGGTGTTCACTTTAATGACAGTTGATCCAACAGGCAAATCCTCACGAACGACTATATCAGAGGGCAATGATTCAAACTGAGGTGTGTGACGGTTGACAGAATATAGGTCACTGTAACCATCTTCAACCTTTGTCTTGTCTATTGCATTGGCTTTTCTGAGAAGCTGTTCAGCTATTTTTTGTTCAACTTTTGTATCATTACAATTAAAATGCCCGGATGAAGCTTTCCCTTTCACAACTGATATATTGACGAAGGTAGGCTCAGAGAATAACTCGCCATCTGTGGCTATTATTTTCAAACTGAACAGATCATTTTTCACATTAATGCCAGCAAGGGACTTCCTCAGCGACAATATCCCAGAGTCTGGATTCAAACTGAAGGTGCCCTGTTCATTTCCAGACAATATCTTATATTTCACTAAACCAAGCTCGTCGACGTCAATGGCAGAAAAAGTAATTATTGACTGTCCTACAGTGAACTCTTGAAAAATGATTCCTTTACATGACACACGTTCAAAGAGGGGTGGATTGTCATTGATGTTCAGGATTTGTACTGTGACATTTACCTCGCTCTCTCTTCTATAAGGCAAACCCCAGTCGGAAGCTCGGACAGGGAAAACATATGTTTCCAAAGACGATTCAAAATCCAGTTCTTTTGAAATCCGTAGTTCACCAGTATTCTGATTAATTGTGAAAGGCAGAGGCTGAAGGCTTGCTATACTGTATGTTATGCATCCATTATCCCCTTGGTCATCATCTACTGCTGATATGACAAAGATAACAGTACCAGTTGGAGTATTCTCGCTGACAGACACTTTGTAGGATGCTTGAGTGAATGTTGGACTGTTATCATTAGCATCCTCCACTGTGATCTGTACTTTGGTGCTCAGACCACTCACAGCCTCTATTACCTCTAGTTCAAAAAGCTGTTGTCCTAATGTGGTAAAAGGCCTTGATGTCGAGAGGACACCAGTAAAACTATTAATACTGAAATATGTGGAATCCGAGGTGAGGCTTAAGCTATAGGTGACAGACTGTGGCTTAGGAGAGATTGCAACAGTCTGTATGATAGTTCCAGGAGGAGCCATCTCATTAACTGCAGCTCTGTAAATATCTTCTTCAAATTTATAAAGCACAGGCTCTGGCCTGTTTACCAGGAGTTCAAGAATTGGAGTGTTTGAAAGCTTTGGAGGTATGCCTCTGTCTTTGGCTTGAAAAGTGAGATTATAGGAATATTGCAATGTATTCCAGTCTGCTGCTTCAGACATTTTCAGCAAGTAATCATTGCCACGTGGCGCTCTCTTAAGAACAAACTGCTCCAGTGGGTCACCTTCGATGATAGAAACCCATTCAATTTCCCCATTTAGACCTTCATCCGGATCCTCCACTGTGACCACAGCATACACTGGCTCTTTGTCTGTTGAGGATGGGACACGTGCAACCACATTTAGTGTTGGTGAAAACTGATTAACACGTATTATATCGATCATTACTTTTGCTGTGCTGCTCACACCATTGTTCTCATAAATCTTCATTCCACGATCAACTGCCAACACCTCAAGCTCAAATTTTGTATTCTGATCAGCATTGGGTTTGGCTGTAAGATATAGTATGCCACTGGTGGGATGGACAGCAAACTCCTCCACTAAGTTCCTGAAGAAATAATAGAATTCACCATTGGAGCCTATGTCAGCATCAGTGGCAGTGACTTGGGCAACGCTGGCTCCCACCGGAGTGCTTTCAGGTACAGTGATGGTGTAAGTGGTAGGTGAGAATAAAGGTCGAAGGTCATTAATGTCCATGATTTGCACATTGACTTTTGTAGACGCCATCAGACCATCACTAGCTGTAGCTCTTACACTTAATGTGTAGTTGTCCTTTATCTCTCGGTTCAGAAAGTCAGAGCTTTCACTCTTAGCATGTATACGTAGAAAACAGAAGTCTCCCAGAACATACTTCTCAGCTTCAAACAGTCCATCATCATCCCCTGACATGATGGCATATTCAATGTCCCATGAGACGTTCCGAGAGAGAATTATCCCCATTTTGACCTCAGTCCTTAAGTAGGACCGAGCCGGTGAGCTCTCATAAATAGCAGCATTGTAGACAGACCTGGTGAACTGAAAAACTTGCAATTCAGCGTGCTGAAGCCATGCACAACAGGTAAGCAAGCAAAGAAGCAAGAGGGGAAAGATGGAGAGATGAGCTCTCATATTTCTCCCACAAAATCTGTTTATAGCCATGCCATCATCCGGGGGTCCCTGTGTAAATAAGACATTACTTGCTATAAACAATATCCACACTAATTCACAAAGGCATATAAATTGGCTGTCTTCAAAATGAACTTGTTGACTTCATGAAATAGCAGGGTGAAATTCTGCACTGCTGCCAAGAGTTAATTAAAAAAAAGAAAAAAAAAGAAAAGATGAAAAGAGTTTGACCAGGACGACAAAGTACTCATCAGCAAGGCAAGGGCTGAATTTACAATTGTTCTCTTACGGAATTAATCTCACAGCAGAAAGCACATTCAGAGTGAAAAGGTAATATCAATTGTAAAAACTCAATGAACAAAGAAATATTTTCGTATTTACGTTTTTTACGATTTCCTAATCACATGAATTGATATTAATATTTAATACATGTGAAAAGGTTCACCAGAGTAAACGCACACACGCACGCACAGAAAAAAATATTTTAAATATATTTAAAATATTTAAATAGTGTATATATATATATATATATATATATATATTTATTTATTTATTTATTTATTTATTTATTTTTAATTTGTCTTATTTTTTAAAGATTTTTTACAAAAAGATTTTATTTCCAAACATGACCTTTCAAGCAAAAAAAAATAAATAAAATATATAGAGAAGTCCTTTATTAAGATTCCTTGGCAATAAGCACAAAGTGAGATGTTGCTATAATATATATTTATCATATGTGTTATGGTAACAGCGTAATTAAATATTTGCTAATCAAGAAATATTCATCAAGCCTACAGCAAGCAAATTCTATCATACAGATTAGAAATGATAATAAAATATGAAATAAACTTTGCATTTAGTATTATTTTAATCTATTGTCTCTCATTATTTTCATAGAATTATTTCTCAAATGGATATTTTTTTAGCCCACCCATCTTAAGGTTTGATGTGTTGTGCATTTTGAGATGCTTTTCTGTTTGCCACAGCTGCAAAGAGTGATGATTTGGTTTTCTGCTGCCTTCTGAGTCCTATTCTGATGTTTGACATGAGCTCTTGATGTGTGTCTGCATGATCTTAATGCATTGTGCTGCTGCCACATGATTGGCTGACTGAATGAGATGTGATCAATGCAATGAGGTGTAGTTACAGTTAGACAAATAAATCAGTCTGTTTAAATGTCTGCAATACCGATAAAAGGCAGTTTCATAAAATAGGTAACAGGAGTAAACGTTTAGGACGTGTTGGACACATAGTTCAAAGGGACATAAAGATAAATAAAGATTTTCCTGTAAGATATTTCTTTCTGTGTTTAGACTACAGGGGCAGATTTTTAAAATGTTTTACTTTACCTCCAGGCCTACCTCAGCTTGCAGTACAATATCAAGCTTGCACACTCACTCACTCTCTCTCTCTCTCTCTCTCTCTCTCTCTCTCTCTCTCTCGGTCTATGAGTGGCAGAATGTGAGAGGATTAAAGAAAAGTCCTCTGGGCTCTCGAGAATCTGTGCTGCTCACACATGCAGCTCGAATCCTTATGGGATAGTTTTTTTCCCCTGCAGCACAAACACTCACCTTTTCCTGTTTTTTTTACCAAGTTTCTTAAAATCTCCTGATGGACACTATGAATGATCTAGATCAAACCTGCAGAGCACTGTTTCATGCTTTATACTACATGATTAATAATGCAGTTTGGGTGGATAGTGCCATGGCATTTGACTTGTGTTCCTGAGTCAGTATCAGGGATTTACCTCAGTCTCTGGAGCGGGTCGATGGTGGAGAGCAGCAGGCGCCAATAATGCAATTATAATCTGTTAAATCTCTCTTGTGATTGAACAGATGGAGGGAGGCTTTTATTGTCCCGACCAAAAAACGCTGCCTTTATTTATAGCTGCAGACTGGAGGAAGGAAGAAAATGGGCCGAACAGTGAATGCATCTTACGAGTTTTACTGTAAAACGATTCTCTTTATTTTTTTTTGTTTATACCTGCTACCTCAGCTATCAGGTCGCTTCCGGGTTCATCTACATTTGTCTCGGCTCAAAAAATTCCTTCATTGCTTCATTCATTCATCAGTGAACACTTTGACCAGGGTCATGGTGTTTTATTACTATTCTGACATTTTCAAAAAATATCCAAGGAAATTGGATCCAAGCAAACAATAAAAGACACACGCTTTATTACCGCACAGTTATTCCAGCTGTTGAGTCATTTATTGCAAAAGAGTGCAGGACATTTTTCCTAGCTTTGGCAACCTGTCACCAAAACGTCCTTGTCAGGGACGCAGTAGTGTTTACACTATAATAAAAGATATGTGTTCAAATGCATCTTGCTGGTCGTTTACAGTTGTATTTAGAGCTAGAGATGCTTATACATGCTTTTATTTCATCCCCTATGCATTTTTTTGGTTTTTGATTTGGTTTACTGCTGCCTTTGAGTCCTATTCTGATGTTTGACATGAGCTCTTGATGTATGTCTGCATGATTTTATGTTCTGTTGCTGCCACATGATTGGCTGACTGAATCATACAGGGGTTAGACAATGAAACTGAAACACCTGTCATTTTAGAGCACAATAATTTATTAGTATGGTGTAGGGCCT
>JAOVVG010000009.1:8661169-8671952 GCA_028566375.1 Leptodoras nelsoni
CAGAGCTCGACTTGATGTGGAGGATGACTTGAGAGTTTGTTTGTCTCCAATTACACCAAGGATTGAAAAACTGTGCAATGAAAGACAGTCATGTCCATCTCACTGAGCTAGGGCATTTTTTATTTAATTATTGTTTTATTTTTGGGCCACAGTGGCACTTACCATCCACAAAGGGGGCCCCACATTAAAAAAGTTTGAGAACCGCTGAGCTATATGATCAGCTCTTCGTATACCTAATGTGATCTCTGCTGGCGAAGTCTAGTTTTTCCAGGAAGTTTAGTGTTCCTGAACTACCATATATATAATTATAATGATCATATCCCTTATATTATCTACAAGTACACCAATAGTCTATGTTTTTGCACTATAACTGCTAATTTGCACTTCTGGTCTATACCAATCTACTGTATCTACCTACCTACCTTTCTTACTCACTTCCTTCCTTCCTTACTCACTTACTCACTCACAATGTTTTTGACAGTATGAACTGTATTCTTGTGCATATGTCTGTTTCCAGGGTAAGAAGGTCGTGCCATGCAGGTTCGATTGGCACCAAACGGGAAGCCAGGTCACCATAACAGTCTATGCCAAAAACTCCATCCCTGAGCTTAGCTACGTGGATGCAAATAGTACCCAGGTACAACAGCACTTAGTCATGAAATGTCTATCTGTATTTTCTGTTCTGTGGCTTAGTTTTGTTTGTAGTCATATTTTGGTTCATGATTCTATCAGTTTTTGTGTCAACGTCTATGGTGTTAAACACAAAAAAAACATTACCAAACTTAAAACTCACATTGCCTTATCCTGACAGTAGTCCCTCTGTTGCAGCTGGATATCCACATTATATTTGATGGAGATAAGGAATTTGAGCAGAAGATCATTTTATGGGGTGTAAGTATTAAACTTCATGCATCAAAAGTTTATATGCAGTGGCTGTGTACACCTTTTCAACACATAACATTTCATTCAGAGTACTGCTATACAACGTGACTTTTGATTCTGGTTCCTCCCAAGGATTCTTAAGGAGTTGTTTCTTGCTTGTTAGGGATCTAAATGCGAATCTACATCCAGATTTCTGTAGAGCTGCTTATTAAAAAAATAGACTCGAATGAAGCGATTTTACACCCAGTACTAAAAAGCAAGCTTTTCAATTTCCTTACAGGTTATCGACACAAGTAAAAGCATACTGAACATGATGGCTGCTAAGATCGAGATAGTTTTGAAGAAAGCCGAGCCGATGTCTTGGGGACGACTGGACCTTCCACCTGTAGTCAATCCACCCAAAGACGAAGAGAAGAAAAGAGAGCATGATAGTGATACTGATAGTGAGGATGATGATGATTAGATGAACATGCAGTACTGTAAGATATTTCTGACCTTTTTTTTCTATGAAATGAATTCAGCAATGAATGAAACATCACAATGCATGAAAGACATTCTATAAAGACCAGTGTTTCCGGTGTTCACAGCTCATTACATATTGCAATATAAAATGCTTTTCTCCAAATTAGATTCAGAATGACTATTCTAATTGTATTAAGCTATGAATGGGTATGAGATGTCATTTTCCACAGTAGACTGCTCGAAGCATGACAGCCAGGATCATCTAGTTTCATGTTATGATGAGGTCCATTACAATTGTCATAATTGTAAAATATCAGGTTGACACTAGATTACTATGGAAATTGTAATGGTTTTGTAAATCTCATACTTTCTTCACATTCCTAGTTTATCCTTCCATGTCTTTGAAGTATCATGCCTTTAAATTGAACGCTGTGGTTATTAAAAGTTGTTACCAGTTACCATAAAACTCTGGAAATAAGTATGTATGTCAGTTTAAACAGCAGTCAGATCATAAAAATGTAGGACACCCAGTTCTGCATTTAACTGCAGGTTAAATGGGCAGTCGAGTCTCGCTGAAAATCTGTTCTTTTTGTTCCGTTTGATAAAAATGTCATTTCTTCCTCTCAAAAGACTAAATACTCGTTCTGTAGCCCATGTCCTAAGCATAAAGAAAGGATAGACAGAAAGAAAAATATTTTTCTGCATCAATAATTTCTGATATAATCTGCTCTATTAAATTATATTGCTTGTCACATTTACTTTATTAATTTTTTCCATTTTCTCTCCAATTTCTTCTTGGCAATTTTCCACCAGCTTGCTCTCCCTATCATGTGAAATCCAGGGAGGGTAAAGACTAATAAATGCTTTCTGAGAGAAATGGGAGCCAAATAGCTGCATCTGTTCAAACTTCTGCTCGTGCTGTGTGACTGGGGAGTGTAATGTTCTCTAAGGAAAGCACTGGATATGTCAATGCCTTTTTCATCTACCTGGATCTATTTTAACCATTTTAAATTATTAGTACTTCATTACATGAATTTGATTAAACACTGACCAATTCCATTGCACTTAAAGATCATTTATTATATAATGCTTTAAATGACCATGAACTGCCGAGCAATGTCATGTTCATTTGCCACAATGATTACCCATAACATTAAAACCACTGATGGGTAAAGTGGATCACTTCATTGTCTTGTTACAGTGGTACTGGGTTGGGATAGCAAATGAATTGAGTGCCCATACTGACCCCTGTCCTCTGATAAGCACCTACAACAGGCAGGTGAATCAAAGGTAGAAGGCAGGCTGCTGCTGGCAGCATGATGCTCTGGGTTCTACTGGGAAACCTTGGGCCTTGGCATTCATGTTGGTGTTACTCTGACACATACCTAAACCTTCTAGATCAAGTATACACCTTCATGGCAGTGGTGTCTCTCAGCAGGATACTATACCTCACCACACTGCAACAATTGTCTGAGGAACATGTATAGTTCAAGTTGTTAAGTTTCTCCAAATACAATTGTGCATCAGTGGGATGAATCCCACAGCATCCTCACTTTACAAAATACAGGATTTAAGAGATCTGCTGTAAATATCCTTGTGCCATAGCACACCAGTCTTGTGGAGTCAATGGATTGGTAGTTTAGGGTTGTTTTGGCAGGACAAGGGGCACCTTCACAATATTGGGCAGGTGGTTGTAATGTTATGGCTGATTGTGAATGTGGTTTAAAAAAAAAGAAAAACCACATGATAGTGTTCTATTGGGGGAAAGTGTGAAATATAAAGCTGCATAAATACATGGCAAGTCCCTGTGGTTACCAAAATCTGTCAATATAGAGGCAACGGGGATATGGGCAAACTAGATACTAGACAGCAGACTGAAAGTTGTCTTGTTTTAAGCATATTTATATATTTGGTACAAGATTATGGCCTGTTGTATGGTAGGAGGTTTACATTTTTATTAAGCAAATTTGATGTTAAGTTTCAGTAGTTAAGCGCTATTGACAGACGTAATAAGCAGTAAAGACTGGGTAAGGTGCACTCTAGGCACCGATTGTACACTAAACCCACTATTCCAGCTCTACAAAATCACAGCAGAGTTACTGTTCTAAATTGGTCAACAGCCATAAAACATGTTCAAGGATTCTTTTCTATTGATGGAAGAGACATGGTATGCTCATGTGTATGGTGATCCAGTAATCATTTTTAAACCTACAAAACCTATGGTAATGTTATCTGAAATGGCTGTATTGGATACCCATCGTCTCTATAAACCTTCAAAGGGGTATCAAGTTTCTACTCCAATTACAATGATGATTAAGTGCTTAAATCAATATTTAACATGCTTTACAGACAGGACTGGGAATGTGATGGAATGAAAAGCAACCAAACAGGACAATTTTAAACTTTAAGTACAACAATTCATCACTAGCATCAGGTTTAGCCAACTAGGCCCATTAAAAACATCAATTGCCAAAGTACTGCAAAAAATATTTATTCATACAAAACTAAGGCATAAAAATTCAGAAGTCAAATCTTCTCTGGACCTCAGTTGGTCCAAAAACAAAGTCTTTTTCAGTGGCCTCAGTCTTCAAGCATTCATCGTCACCATCCTACATCATAAATTGCATCACATGAACCATAGATCCAGAAGCAGGAAAGAACATTGGTACAAACTACACAGCACAACAAACGCTCACCTCACTGAAGTACTTCTCAATAAGTGCTTGGGCAGCACGATACACAGTATTGTTTTCATGATTTTGGAGGAGCTCTATGTGATCCAGCCCTCCCAACTCTTCCACAAGCAAACAAAGCTTTTCAACCTCTCCAAGTTTCTCAGCAGCCTGGGAAAACCAAAAGCAGTCACTAGGCCAGTGTTGCACAGTATGAAAAAGTTTAGTTGGATTCAGGAGTAACAAGGGCCATCAAAGCCATGAAAATGTCCTTACCAAGAAAATGTTATTGATTGCATCCAGGATGACTAGGATAGTCTTGGAATCCTTAACCTTTAATAAATTTAGCATAGCTTCCAGACCACCCCACTTAACAAGCTGAACAACCTGGTCCACTGTTCCTCCACTAGTGTAGTTTGTGATGGCCCAGACAGCTTCTCGCTGCGTTTTAAAGTCAGCCTGAAGGCAAGAATCAATCAAGTTTAGATTGTAATGTTGCATAATGTTGGGGCAGCTCATAAGGTTACTAAAGACAGTATAGTTTTCAATCCTAAAGACACTCCCATGGCAGAAAACTTGCTGTAAAAAGACACTTGAATCTTAATGACAGAAAAATTAAACTATGAAATAACATCCATTAGGGTTGGTTATGGATTGTTCACCATACAAGTCACTGTATGGGAAACTTATGCAAGTTTATGTAGAAACTAACATATGAAGGCATACTCAAGCAAGCCTTTTGAATTAAAGCTGAAATGACCGTTGGAGCCATGCAGTTATAGAAAATTAGTCCACACCCAAATTGAATACTGTAGTATAAGCAGTTGAAATGCATTCCATTAAATTATGCACGTGTAAAATTGACCCATACCCAAAACATTGCATTAATACATTATGGATATAGCAAAATAAATTCTCCACCACCTACATTCTTTAGAAGATCGACAAGATGAGGCAATAGACCACACGTTATTAGTTGTTGGATCTGTTGGCGTGGTCCAGCCGCAATGTTGGATACAGCCCAGGCTGCTTCCTTTTGGATACTGGGTTTTGGGTGATGCATTAGGTTTGGCAAGGCACTCAGCACACCAGCATCAATGGCCATCTGTGTCTGCAGGTCCGAACCACTCACAATGTTCCCAATAGAACGAAGTGCTGGAGTCTTCAAAAGAAAAGTCTCAACATGTATACTTCTGTTACAGATGGATGGATTACTCAATAAATATGGCAGGAAAAATCAGGTAACTATACGTCTCATTCTGCAACTTTGCTAGAATGCAAACAAGGCCCAAAGTGTTCTTACCACCACCCCAAGCTCCTCAAAGCCCAGAAGCTCAACCAGTCGCGAAAGAACGCCAGTCTTTATTACAATATCAATGCGCTCATTTGGCCCATCAGTAAGGTAGGAGATGGCCCAGCATGCATCAGACAGAACAGATTTATCACTGTGGTGAAGCAGCTGTATAATAGAAGGAAGCATCTGCTGGACTGCAGAGAAGCGAGGGAAAGGATTCTTGTTCCTGCACAGGTTTGAGAGGGTCCACGTCAAGTTGCGGAGGTAGCCAACCTGTTGAATACAACCAGTTACTTTCATTTTTCCACCATGAAGCCCAATATATGGTTTTAACTCCAAAGAGAACCTGACTTACAGGGATATCTGGGGTTAGCCGAGATAATAGTGCAGGGATCACGTTGCAGTCAATAAGTGCATCACGATACGCTGGACCATCACCTGTAGGAACACTCCTTTTGCATCAAATCTGGAATACTCAAAGTATTTCAAAACCTCATCGTGCACCCACAGGAGCCTTGTATCAAATATCATGTGTTTTAAGAACTACCTAAACATTCCTGAAAGCATTTAGGAAGTCATAATTACCTGCAATGTTGCCCAGGGCCCAGACAGCCTGTTCACTTATGTTCAACATGGGTGAGGCCAAAAGGGCAATGAAGGCAGGTACAGCACCATGTTCTACCACCTGCTGAGTGTGCCACGAGGTTCCTGATGCCACATTGGTGAGTGACCAGGCAGCCTCAAACTGCAAAGTGGGGTTATCATTCCTTCCCAAGAACTCTACAAAGCAGGCCAGCAGGCCTGCTTCCACTATTTCTTTAAAAGGAGGGTTCGTCTCACGAGACAACAGCTTCCTAAAATGACAAGCTCATTAAATGCCAAACAGCTTGGAACATACTGTAGAAATTCACGAGAGGGTAGGGGAGGACAACAACACGCTACCTGGCGGTCTGACAACCCTGCACCTGTCGCTCTGGACAGTCACTTTTAACATTTGCAACAATTTCACTGATTGTTGCTAAAATGACCTAATAATGAAGAAATGGAAAGAGCAAGCTACAACAAACCACCAAGTATTCCTCTTACCATAATGATAATAATAATAAAGACCCTACAACCTGTTGGTTGTCAGTGTTGTACTCTGGAGACAGGGGTTCTTCATCAGGCTGAGAAGAAATATTTCTCCTTTTCAGGATGCTTTCAACTCTTTGTGCTTTCCGAAGCTCCACACACTCTGCAACTCTGCGCTCACGCAGTTTCTTGAGGGATGGAGCAAATTAAGCAATAATAGAGGTTTTGCAACAGACATCTCAATTTTAATCAAGGGTTAAATTAACCATCCACCTACCATGGAATCCTTGCCTCTGTTTTTAAACTTGCACATGCGCTTATCAGTCTCAGTAGGCATCGTGAGTAGCAAGTTACCACTAAAAACGAGGGATCACAATGTTTAATGTGGGATAAGTAAAGCAACTTGGATTGAACAAAAATTTCTAGGTTCAAGTGCCTTCCACTCACCCAACTCTCCACAGCGCAAACCTCCAGCATAGAAACAAAAGTCAGCGCCTGCTGAAATATTTAAGTGGCGAGACTAACGATGATCAGGTGTTCCTAATGAGCAGCTCAACGCGGACATGCGTAGCAACACGGTGTACCTTTATACTGCTCTGACACAGCTGTTGTAAAGAAAAGAGACTTGCTTATATGTGCACTAATGTTAAATCTGTAAACTGTCTGGCGCTTGATGTGACTTTTTATTATTTTATTATCGCGTTTCACCATCACACGTCTCTCCGGAATTATCTACACATAGGCTTGAGAAAAGACCCTGTAATATCCTGAATGAATAGTGCGGAAAATAACTGACTCACAATCGGTGTATTTTTTTTAATGTACTTTATGTCAGTAAGTTCAATAAAAAAAAAAATACCCGACGTTTAATGAAGCATCACGCTCAAGTACATGGTCGGGAATATTAAAGAATTTGTTGTCTACATTTTCTTTCTTAAATAAAAATAAAATAAAATAAAAAATACTAAAATAATCTAAAATTAAAAAAAGACAAAAATAAAATAAAAATAATAAAATAAAACAAAATAAAAAATACGAAAATAAAATAAAAATAATAAAATAAAATAAAATAAAATATTAATTCCAATGGATTAAATCAGTTTCACCCCATAGCTTACTTTCACATATAAGGCTGAGTGCGGTAAAACCCGGGATGAATTTTTTCCCCCAAAATATGGTTTTATTATTATAATGGACTATCCAGTGAAACACATGTATCCACCGAGAAGCTTTCGCAGGCAAAGTATTTTAAGAAGAACAGATTTCACTGATACAAATTATCAGCAGGAAAACTTGTTTAAACAGAAAAATGTTTTAAGGCTTGTTATTTTGCAGTACATCATAGATCTGAATAGTTGGACATCTATAGAGTTCATCTCATTAACGGGGAACATAAGTACATTTTTATAAGGACAACTTTTTTTTTAAGACAACGTTTTTTTTAAAAAAAAACGCCCCCTTAAAAATTCCCTACTGTCATAATTACTGATCCACTATACATTACTGTGCAAAAGCCTGTGCAAATGGCTCCCTGTTGTTTTTAGGTACAACTTTTGTTACAAACAATTACACGTTACACAAAAATGTGTGTCAGTAACGAGAGCAACATATTACAGAACAGACCACTTTTCAGAGAAAAAAACATCATGAAGGCTGCTGGGTTTTGCATGCAAAAAAAGAAGTAAGTGTGACAGTCAAAGTCTCCAGAAGAGCACATGCAAAGACTTGCTGTAAAGAAAACACTATAAAGTGCAGTTAACAGTAATAAACTAAAAGAAGTTAATATTTGGTGTGGCCTTTTTCTTAAACAGTGTTCCCAGGTACAATGTGTGCAGTTTTATACGGAAATTAGCTTTAAGGTTTTACTGCGGGCGTCTTGGAGAATCTGCCACAGCTCTTCTGGAGACTTTGATAGTCACACTTATGCAAAAGCCAGCATGCAAAAATCAACAACAGTGCTAAGATCTTTGCACAGTACTATTTTTTTGTTTCCCCCAAATTGGGGGGTGTTTTGCCCCACCCCTGTACAAATTGATTTTTTATATAAACTAGGCAATTTATATTGTCGGTATACAATTTACATATTTGGTTCATACTTTATCTCATAGTCACTTAAAATTATAATAACAATTTTCACATTTACCTTTTGTTTCACAGCAAAGTTACATATCTCTCCCACCCACTCTTACCTTTGGATTTTTTTACCCCTCGCTTATTTAGCGTACTGAGTGTTTAATGTAGTGTGGTTTAGTGTAGTGTGGTGAGGTTTCACGGACACTGTCGCCACCTAGCGGTCACATGTTACTCGCCATCATGGCTTGGTAAGAGTCGCTCGAGGCCTCGGAGCTGCTGATGAGAGGCTGCTTCTCGAAGCCCCTTTTCCCTCGTCCTGATAAACATCTGCGGATTTTAGCCAGCACCACAGCCAAAAGTGCAAAACAAACTGCGCCCAAGACCGCAGCGCCCAGGAGCCAGGCCCAGAGCCCACGCACTTCCTCCAGATAGGACACGATGCCATCTATAAACCGCTGACCTACAATCATAAAATAAAACAAACAAATAAAAATAAAGCAGAGACTTGCTTTTATGTTT
Organism: Leptodoras nelsoni; assembly: GCA_028566375.1. NCBI lineage: Eukaryota > Metazoa > Chordata > Actinopteri > Siluriformes > Doradidae > Leptodoras > Leptodoras nelsoni. The sequence goes on from JAOVVG010000009.1 coordinate 8,670,143, forward strand.
GATATACACTGCAATGCTATTCCATGTCTTAAATCTGACCTTTAATACCCGCTCTAACCCCTGAATTGTTATAGTAAACTAAGCATAAGGAGAAACACAGAGAAAATGTATTATGTCATTATAAAATAATACAGTAAATTAGTGGATGGAGAGTGTTTTGTCTAACTGATGTACCTTGAAACAATTTAAATATGTTGGTAAAATTAACAGTAAAATATGTAACAACGTTTAGTAAAGCACAAGTGTATCTTGAGGATTAGGAATGGCTTTACTGTCTTCACTGTATTCAAAACTGAAATCACAAAGTGTATAAAATTTATATATTATTAGTCAAGTTCAAAAAATGGCCATTGAGATGTTACTGAATGAAGAACAAATATTTTGTAAATGAAGTGCTTTCTATTAAGGTTTTTCTTTTTTTTTATATAAAATGTCATGGTCAGAAAATAAAGCAAGTCAACTCTGTGCCAGAAGTATTTGCAATTATCATCATGTAAGCAACTATAGCACTAAATATGTATCACCAGGGTCTTGGAGGTAGGCGTATTCATAGCCTATTTCTTTGCTGGAAGTGAAGTAGTCCCCATTCCGGTAGAGAGGCATGAAGGGGGCCATGTAGTATTCACTGTTGTGGCCAATTGGTGCATTGGCTGCAGGGTAGTGAGACTTTTCTGGCTGGTGCCTTCTCAACCACTGCTCATAAACGCTAAGGAAAGAGGAGGAAACCCAAAACAAGCCTTACAAAACAAATAAGGGATGTTCAATATATGCTGCAAAAATTGTTTCGTTTCTCATGCTGATTCCTCACCTATCTACAAAGGCATGATGTAGGAGGAAAACTGGGTCATTGGCTGAGCCCTGCACTGAGGTCATGGTGCCGTTCATAAAGATGTGCAGTGCTGCATGCATGCCAAGTTTGCTGCTGTTCCCAAGGCCTGTGTGAGGATTACCAAAACCTATAAAGGAAGGACATTTACAGTTTTAAAAGATTAAAAAGATTTACTAAAGACTATCTTGTCGATTTGTGTAATTAAATGAGATCAATTGAGGGCATAAACTGAAACATTGCCGTCATCGATCTTGTACGGCTACATTAAACAAGCATTTAACCTTCTAACGTGTTCCTGAAACTCATGTTGGCCATGCGGTCCATTGGTCCAGTGTCATACTGGGACAGACTGATAGTGAAGTCCACTTCAGAGGATGTGGGAAGCCCATCTATCAGGTTCTGGTCATAGTTCCCAGGGTTGCGCAATAAAGGCCCTTCCTCTGTGCCATTACACAAGATGCCTCTCAGACTGTATTCTGGTTCTCTGGAGCAAATCACCTGTAAGGTTTATAATTACACAATCATACAAGCTTACAAATATTTTACTTTATATAAATGGAGCCATATGTGACCAAACAATAATGCTTAATGTTTAAAGTATTGCAGCTTTTATGTGTCATGTTATGTGCTTAATACTGCTGAGATCAATTTAACACTGATGCTGCTATTTAGATATGCTTGCAATGAATCCAAGTGTAAAAAACATTCAGTGTGAGGGAAGTAAGAAGATCATGAGCTAATTATTTCAGCATGGCAGATTTAGTCCTCTTCGAACGAATACCTTATATATGACTTTTACACAGTTAGAACATTTAAAACCCTTAGGAGATATTTGGCAATGCTTCTGGGGAACCTTTCTGCCTCTGTGTAAACCCCTCAGTAGTTTGCATAGTTTATATTAATTAATGTACAGTACAGGCCAAAAGTTTGGACACACCTTCTCATTCAATGCGTTTTCTTTATTTTCATGACTATTTACAT
>JAOVVG010000009.1:8693455-8713189 GCA_028566375.1 Leptodoras nelsoni
ACTTAGAATAAGTTATTGCCTTTCACGTAATAATTGTAAGCTGGGACATTGGGATCTGCTTTTTAACATAGAACATGGACATGGTCCTCATCAGAACATTCTAAAGTGTCAAGACACATCTCTTTTAGTGCACAATGAAACATTTTATAGGGCAATGTGCAAAAAGTACCCATTAAGTCTCAAAGGCCCTGTCTCAAAGGCTGGCTCAATTGCTCTTTTTTCTCCACAACTTTTTTTTCTTGGCACAGGAAAGCATGCTAGGGGCTTAGAGAGTGTTATCAGCTTAAACAACAAAAGAAGCAAATCCATATTCTGTAGTTTTAATTGAGAGATTTCGTCTAATATGGAAGCCTTTTAAAGAGGATTATATGAGTTCTTTTGACCATTTGTACCAGACCAATACTAGGCAAAGTTATCCAACAAGTTGCACAGAAGTTGCAATTGTTCTGTATTTTACAGATTTATTTTTAGTGGGTTTCAAACTTGAGACAACTGCAGAGTTTTGTAAAAACTATAGCCACATCTTGCAAGCTCATCTGTCACTATTGACAGGGCTCACATGCTGTATGCTATATAACAGCTGAAACAGACTGCCCCCCTGACTGATCATCATAAACCATATAGGAGGAAAGAACAGAACACAATTTTTCTTAACTAACATCTACTAAGGATCAGAGGTAGACAACTACAAAAAGTCAATTTTACTCATGGATCATGGCCTTAGCTTGTTCTTTTGTTTGCACAAATATGGTTCTATAAACCACTAGTGTGGGAATCATCCATTACTGATCCCAATGGTCCCAACCAAAACTCAGCCACTAGTAGTCTGCGGAAAGTCATGGGGATCATAAAGAGGGTCAGTGCAAATCAGAAGACTACCAACAGCAGGGGTATGACTCACAGCAGCAAATGACTCAAATGACTGGATTACCCCAATTGCTAGCAATATCACTCTCCTCTCCATTCAAAGCCTCTTGTACTTTGGAAAGTGGCTGTTTTTCTTATCAGAGCTGCTCACAGTTGTTCCAGTTCCTCTTCTAGGTAATCCCAGAATGTGAGCTCACCAAATGTTGGAAAGAGAAGTGGGCCACAGCGTTCCTTTATTGTGTTTTAACGAAAACACAAAGAAAGTTAACTACTTACATTTCCAGGACTCATACCCTTAATCTCATAACTCAAATTTATAGTTTTAAGCCCTTAAATTTAACATTTTTATTGGTGTATCCTAATTTACTTTCTTCACAGTCTTAACTACCCTGAAATAATAATAATAATAATACATTTTATTTAAAGGCGCCTTTCTGACACTCAAGGACACCTTACAAGGTCAATCACAAATACAATTCCAAATTACAATACAGTGCATCATGGGTAATCAAATACAGAAAGTTATTTCAAACAGGTTAGTCTTTAGTGCAGATTTAAACTGTGAGAGTGTAGTTATGTTCCTTATGTTTGTGGCAGTTACTACTACTACTACTACTAATAATAATAATAAAAATAAAAAATAAAATAAAAATAAAAATAATTTTTGTTAATAATGTTGTTAGGTGTAGTAGTAGTAGTTGCAGTAGTTGTTGTTTTCTTTCTTCCCATACATGATTCTGTTTACTTATTTAATTATTATTATTATAGAGCCAGGCTGAAATACAGAATGTGTTACAGGTTTCTAATTAAAACATGGGAGCACAAAAATGTGCATATTACAATGGAAATAATTTTTTTTTTTAAATGACTTTAACCTACTTTCTAGATCTCAGCATTTTAAGTCTCATTACATATTCCTCAGTGGGCTGTCTTTACAGGAGGGTCTGTTTCTACTGGCTTCATCAGTGCAAAATCATTGTTATCCACTTTTATTTGCCTTTTATTAGCCCCATATTAGCCTCCTCAAAGTTTATTAGTTCATTAGTTTATGCCAGCCTCTGATACCCTATGTATAGTTTTAAAGTGACCAACACAATGCATACTAGTAATTATATTTACATTTGAACATTTTGATTGATGATACTTACATTGCTTTTCCCACTAAAGCTATAACTATACTATAGAAGGTGCTATCCTAATGATGCTGTCCTGTTTTTCAGGGTGTGAACCAATACCAGTGCATTATTTGCAGTGGGGAGACCCTGAACCTATTGCTGCTGTGGCCTTTGCTTGTCTTGGTCTTCTGTCCACCATCTTTGTGACACTCGTTTTCATCAGGTTCCATGATACACCAGTTGTGAAATCGTCCAGCAGGGAACTTTGCTTCATCATCTTGGCTGGCATCTGTTTGGGCTACCTTTGCACGTTCTGTCTCATCGCCAAGCCTCATGTGGTGTACTGCTACCTACAGAGACTGGGTATTGGCCTTTCCCCTGCTATGAGCTACTCTGCTTTGGTCACCAAGACCAATCGCATCGCTCGCATCTTGGCTGGCAGCAAGAAAAAAATCTGTACAAAGAAGCCTCGCTTCATGAGTGCTTGTGCCCAATTGGTCATAGCTTTCATCCTCATTCTCCTGCAACTGGCCATCATAGTAGCACTCTTCATCATGGAGCCGCCTCAAGTGATCTATGACTATCCATCAATCCGTGAGGTGCACCTCATCTGTAACACAACAACATTGGGGGTTGTAGCACCACTGGGCTACAATGGGCTGCTCATCCTCAGCTGCACCTTTTATGCCTTCAAGACTCGTAATGTCCCTGCCAACTTCAATGAGGCCAAATACATTGCCTTCACCATGTACACCACCTGCATCATCTGGCTGGCCTTTGTGCCTATCTATTTTGGCTCCAACTACAAAATAATCACAATGTGCTTTTCAGTCAGTCTCAGTGCCACCACTGCCTTGTGCTGCATGTTCGTGCCAAAGGTCTATATCATGCTTGCCAAGCCGGAGCGGAATGTGCGCAGTGCATTTACCACATCGACTGTGGTAAGAATGCATGTGGGTGACGGCAAGTCCGCCTCATCGGCTAGCCGTTCCAGCAGTTTGGCTAAACTGTGGAAACGACGTGGATCAGGAACGGACAACGTCAGGTTGGTTATTAGGCTAAAATGTGTTGTTCAGGTATAATTACATGGTACATTTACAGTAACATGCTGGGAGCAGAATGACAAGGTAGTTGATGTAATTAATATTTAAACCATATTGTTTGTTTGCAGCAATGGCATAATGTACATTTCATATTGTTAAATAGAGTGCAATCTACATTTTTAGATCGTTACATATTAATAACAGTATATTACAATTATGAACAATTAATGTACACAAACAGGAACTAAAATTGAACAACAGAAACAGTGGGTCACCATCCTGAAAACCACATGGTACAAAAGGCAATTATTACTATACAGTCACAGCAGTCCTTTAATCTGCCATTACTATAAATATTATTATTTATTATAATAATACTGATTTCAGCACAGTATTTTACTACTTCTTTCTGATTCTGAAATAAAACAGCTTTAATTTGAGGGTATCTATTTATACTGGGTGAACTATAATAATGGTCACAAACCCGAAGTCAATTTATATAGACTTAAGGAAAAGTTATCCTTAACAATGCAAATCATATAAGTTGGCCACTAGCCTGCAACCCACAGAGATCACCAGATACTGAGCTTCAGATGCAGCAATTTTCAGTTCTTTGTTGTTTTTGGCCTTGTCTTCACTAACTGAGATCTCATTGGACATAAAGTCAGATGACGAACTTAAATCTGGGCCAAACTAATCTTTTTGCCATCTGTACATAGAGTGGCTCATCTGTCCATGTACGTTTAGCAGACTGTAACCCATCTTTTCTGTCCTAGATGCTTCTAGCCTTTTCAACCTTATAGCAGCAACTTTACCTCAGATTCTGCTGACATATTTTAAATGTTTTTAGTTTGTATATAATTCTTAACAGGTTACTTGCCATTACTTACTTTTAGCACAAAATAGGATTAATCTGCAAACCCAAGGTGCCTAATTTGTGTACACTATAAATTAAATACGTTTAGTAGAGTTGTAAATTCATTCATCCATTCATACATACATATAGACAAGGATCCAGAGTCTATCCCAGAGGAACACTGGGTGCAAGGCAGGAATATGTACATCCTGGATGAGATAGTATACTTCACACTCCCTGCATAAAATGTTTCCAGAGATGGCTTTCTTACTGCATTTTTCTATGTGGACATAGAGCACCATTAGCATATGTCTAATGATTTAAACAATCAAATACAGGTTTCTCCAACACTTAACAGGGTGTTTGAATAGCTAAGCACATCCTTACTAAATACATTGTTGAACATATATGAAGAGACCTTCTAACAAAGTCAAAAAATGACAGAAAGTGCCAGAGTATTTACAATAAATACAGACTTTCCTTACCAAGTTCTTGGTATTTCAGACCCGGTTTTGAAGAGATTCTTTGGGTCATCCAAGGTTCATAGACCTACAGTTATGAACCCTGCCTTCTACTTCACCGCTCCTAATCAGAGATCACATCTATAACCAATGCCACAATGTAATGCAGAACTGAAATACAAAAGGACTGGAAAGAGTAAAATGTTAAACTTATAGAAGTTGTATAGTGATGCACAGATATATTAGCATTGCAGACTTTATTATGCATCTAAGTGATGGCCATGTGGAGAAGACACTCGTCATAAAATGTTATGTCATGGTAGGGGATGGGCGTCTAGTCAGATGTCCAGCATCCAAATGGCTAGTTTATACTTAGACAAGGGAGCTCCCTAGCTCTTTCATTTGTAACAAATAAACAGTTGGTTGGAGTATCAGATGGCCACCTTCTGTGCTAAGTAGTGCCATAAGGCATATATCAGACACATTAAGAATGTTCTGCAAGTTCACTTTCATGGAGAACTGTAAGGACAGTCGACTGCAAGGCAATCATATGATTTGCAAAATTTAATAAAACCAGTCAATAAAATGGTAAAGAGTCTGTGGTCTCGTTGCCATATTCTGTGCTATATGGTGAAAATCAGCAGGAGAGCAAGAGTATATGAAAAGTACATCATTAATCATACTCACATTCATGTACATGTACGTATATCATGAATGTCATGAAATTACCCACTCCCTCTCCAAGACTCAATCCCACCATTCACAAAGGGCACTTGCCCATGCCCCTGTCATCCCATAGTGTTTTACAGGGATATGAAAATAGTCTTTGGCACAGTGACATGGAACAGTTCTGTGGTTGCATGGAATGGACTACTATCTAATAGATTTAGCATATGGAAATAGGGGGAGTTTAGAAATCAGAAATCAGTGGGGTCTGATATCAGTTAGGCCTGGATATTATCATTGCCTAATGAGCAGTATTTTCCACTGTTAAGGCACAATGTGTAAAGTACATTATCAGCCTTCATGGGGTAATGTTTAGAATAATTTCTGATGGTTGGACTCTCTCTATATAAGGCTTGCACATGGCAGATGGACCATTATGGGTGTTGGCACGAGGAAATGAGTTCATGCTGCTTTCAGAATTCTCAAACCTGATCTGGGGCATTTTTGGCAACAGGCCTAAATGGCGACAATTTTACAGAGTTGATTTGCAGCATAGGCTGTGCTAATTACATCATATGGAAACTATGTTGCCAGGTAATTGCCTCATGTCCTGGCCTGGGTATCTCATCATAGCAGGGTGTTGACCAGCTTCTGCCCAGAGGTATCACTTTCTGTAGTTTGGTGATAGGTCCAATGGTAGTAGTCAATCAGCATAATATATGCAGCACATCATGCAATATTGTATGGTATGAGTGTTTCTGCATTTGGTGCTTGGGCAGCAAGCATCTGGCCATCGTGATTCATCTGGTGAGACCACTTGAGAGGCATTCTGGGCATCAGTGGTAGATATCTTGCCCAGCCTTATGCTTTATTGATTCTAAAATAAACTGTAAGATTCAGCTTACTTTGCAGACTAGACCAAGCACAGTGCATAGTACAGCAAGGGAAGACCACTAGAATATGCTAGTGATGTGTAGCCATTAGTTAATCAGGAGTAAGAGATATGGAAAGTTCACTGAGTATGGATATAAATACCCTCTAACCAAAGCTGTGAGCTCATATTCATTATTTAATTTCAGCTCCTTTGTATATACTGTGAGAGACAGCTAAATTAATGATAACATTGTCAGTGGGCAAACATTTATGGGCCTGAATGTATCTGAATTAATCTGCACAGATACAAAAAATCCTTAAAATGATTCCATGGACATTGCCATTTATTTGGTGTTCATCAGATAAAATATCTGTAACGACATTATTTATGAAATAAGGAATACGATTTTTAATCATTCGAATTATATTATGTTATGCAACTATTCAGAGTCCATAGATTTGTCATCCATTTAGCATATTTTTGGACTAGTTTTCATTTTGGACTTTTGTAAAAACAATATCACTGATGCCTTGGAGTAATGAGTAAGGAACATCACTATATACATAAGATTTTTAGCTATAATGGCTCAGATGACACAAACGAACATGTGTCTCTCCTGGTCTGAGTTTATGCTTTCTTTTTGCAGTTCAAATGGCAAAACGGTTACTTGGGCACAAAATGAGAGAGGCTACCGGCCGAATCTGTGGAAGAGGATCTCCATTCACATCAAGAGAAAAGAAGAGGTCAATCAGACAGCTATCATCAAACCTTTCTCCAAGGGCTGTGATACACCTTCAGACACTGGGATGAAGGTGTCATTTGATCGGCCACAGAGCGGCCAGCGCTACCCTGTTACCTACCGGCCACGCACACCCTCTCCCCTGCCCACTGTGTGCCAGCGTGGTTCGATGCAGCACTGCTGTGACGATCAGGAGGATGTTAGAGAACGGCCTTTGCCAGTGGCTGCGTTGCCTACATACCTTACAGAGCGTTTACAGCAAGGTGGGCCATTACAGACATCCATTATGGACCAGATCAGCAGTGTGGTGAACCGCTTCACTGCGAACATCAGTGAGCTCAACAGCATGATGCTACCAGCTGGCTCTCCTTCGGGCAGTACCATAAATACCTCTGGATCACCCTCCTTCAAGCTGCTTCCACGAGAGATGCAGCGCTCAACAACGGTGACCACTTATGCAGAGGTGGTAGCTGCAGCTAACGCTACTCCCCGCTCGGCAGTAGGCATAGCAGGAGGAATAGTCACAGGTGGAAGCAGCAGGGCTTCCCCTGCTAGTCTGGCGAATAGCACCTATGAGTCCTCGTATGCAGTCAGGACCACGGACTTTGAGGAGCTGGCTGCTCTAACACCTCCATCCCCATTCAGGGACTCCTCAGTGGGCTCAGCTAGCGACTCTCCCACCTGTCCAGACTCAGAGCTGGCTCTGTGTGAGCGCAATTCTCCAAAGTATGACCGACTGATGCTGCGCAACTATAGCCAGAGCTCCTCCTCACTATGAATAGCCTTTTGGATGATCAAATCACATGCCACCAAACTAACCATCAGTGGCATGCGGGCATTTTAAATACTGTTATGACTTTCATTTCCAATCAGGTTTTACTACACTGTTGAAAAGTACTGATCCACACTGCTGCAGAACTCATGAGAACTGGAATCAAGGCTATTACTGAGATATGGATCATGGATAAAACAGTGCTTGTGGAAACTCTGCAGGGATTTCCTGAAAGTAGGTGAATAGCTTCGTTAAGTCTGAACAGCATGAATTGAAACGTTCTTTGTAAGCTTATGAATGAAATGAACCAACAGAGATGTCAAAGCCTGGGGGCTTTTCATGCACATACGCTTTTGCTTAGGAAAGCTCAGTGAACTATGGATTGAGGTAATATACTGTGCTTGACTTTCAGCCAGTGTTCACATTCCAACAATGTCACACAACGATACCTGTAAGATAATTCCATATGTGACTATATGAAGGCATTGCAATATTTGTTGTTTTGTGTATAACGCTGTCCTTTGGCTAAAATTCTTGCATACTATAGTGCATATATTATAATGTATAGTATAAATTGTTTTAGTATGAGACCCATTCTACTGAACTAATCTTTAAATGGCATTATTTTCCAGGTGATTGTGTTTCAGTGATGAGTACCACGAAACGTTCTCATTTAACACTTCAGATCTAATTACTTAGTGAACCAAGATGTGAAGAAAAAGACAGGAGGCTCGTATTTTAAAGGTGTTCGGTTATTTTAATTTAATAGAACTTACTGTTAGGCTGGCTGTGTGACGTGGAGCATAAAGAAAGCAATACTTAAGGCTTAGTGAATTAGTAGGCAAGCATTCAATTGCACATATGCTTTGCATCTTGTTACAATGTTCTTTATAGTAATGATGTACTTTTGAATGTTTTCTTATAACCCTAACGAAGTTACATGTCTGTTTCTAGGCATCGTTGGACCAAACACACAGAAGATTTTTTTTTATTCAAGGCAGTGCTTAAACTTTCTACTGATTTGGTGCACTGTGCATTTCTTTACAGCCTTTAGTCTCTTCAACAGTGTGCAATATATTTATTGAATGGATGTACTGTAATGACATGTCTGCATGCAGAACACTGCCGACAGCTATGACTCTGATACGTGTTATCTTTTGTATATTTTCTAAAAGCATTTTGCATATTTTGCTCTTTGCAACTTTTTCAGAGAATGTAGATATGGCCTATAAGTGTGAGGTATTTTTCTACCCAACATTTGTGTCGATTTAGTAATATTGCTGTAATATAGTAAGCTGAGCATTATTGGTTTACGCTTCGTGATAGTGGAATGAATGTAACTTGTAAAAGGTTTTTAACAGCTTAAAATTAATCTATACTGTGTGAAAATTAGCTCAATGCAGTTTTTTTATTCTCTTGCATTTGTAGTGTGTGAAATAGCCTAACTGAAATAGTCCATTACTGCATATCATTAAAAAGGACATACCTGCAAGGAACACATTTTTTGCACTTTTTTAGCAATGTGTTGGGAAGATAAATGGTTAACTGGCTGTTGTGGTCTAAAGCGGATTGTCACTCTGTGTTTTCTTTCTGTTCCTCTTTTCTTTTCTGGACACCTCCGTCTCTCCGTGGGGGTGTGCACGCGCGTGGGTGTGCACGCGCACACGATTGGGCATTTACAATCCGGGTCTAAAATCTGATTGGCTTCAGACGCGCGCGCAGCATTGGAAAATATAAATAGCTCAACAATCACTTAATAACATTAAATAAATTAATTAATAAAAAATAACGAATAATCTATTCAACACTGGACTTCTCATCCTATATTGTTTTTACGATATGAACAGTAATCTTAATCAGGCTATCCACTGAATAGCCAAATCTTTTCCTTTTATGTTGCTTAGCAACAAAATCTTACTGTTAAGCGACGGCAGTGCGTGACGTGATCAGTGTTTCCTGTAGGCGGAAATATCAGTCTATAAATAGGCTAATTTAATCAAATTAATATTAAATATGAATACAGAAAAAATAAATAACAAACATTCACAATGCAATAAATATTATTATAAATAAATAAACAACACAGTAATATAATGTGCCTAAATATTAATTAAAAAAAATAAATATAATAAAATATTTTTTTTAACACTGATGTATTTTAGGCCGCTGTATGTGGTAAAGCTGGCTATAAGAACACTCTTTCCCGGGGTAAAATCACTGTAACGCGTTTGTTTACCCCTCAGTCAAAACGTCATTTAGGTTAAAGCGACATTCGACGTGAGAGAAAATCCTAACGGGAACCAACGGAGCAAACAAGACGTTTTTGTCTTCCTTCGCCCCTATCCTGTATGAGACACGCGGACACGCACTCACGCACGCAGGGAAGCACGGAAGCACGCGGCATTGCGACGGGGGGAAGGAAACGTGACGCCCACGAGAGCCTCCAACATGCCGGTCACAAGTTGCTCCGCGGCCCCACCCTGCCCGGCTGTAGAGCCGCGGCTGCATCACTGAACTTCTCACGGGACTCCGAGTGGAGTGACCGCGCAGTCCGCAGCCATGCAGAGCAGCCAGAAAGAGCGCCTGTACAAAATCCTCGTTATCGGCGATTTAGGTGTGGGCAAAACCAGCATCATTAAGCGCTATGTTCATCAGACCTACTCGACGAACTACAGAGCCACCATCGGGGTGGACTTCGCCCTCAAAGTTCTTAACTGGGAGTCGGAGACCGTCAGACTGCAGCTCTGGGACATAGCAGGTAGGAGTTGTGGAGCTCACAACACTCCTCATGTCTCTGCGTCTGGCCTGAGGTTGAAGTGTTTATCTGAACTGTTTATCTGACATTAGTAATTATTTCACTGTATGTTTGGTTGGTGAGGAGCACCTTTATCTGAGTGAAGCACTCACTGTAACACTATTTCAGAGTGTTTTTGGATACACAGAAAAATGTCCAGTATTAAATGAACACCTACGCTGTTTATGCAAGTTCATTTGGGACCAAATGAACATTGTAGGTAACACAGCTCTGAGGAGTTTGCTGTTTAGACCTACTCGTAGATATACAGTGGAATAAAGAGCAGATCCAACTGGCACTAACTAATCCTCAGTGTGCCTCCTACAGAACTCTATTTTAATAATAATCCAGATCCATTTCCATGTGCCAACCATGCCAGCTTCTCTCTCTCTCTCTCTCTCACACACACACACACACACACACACACACACACACACACACACACACACACACTCTTAATGTCTGAGAACTAGACTTATTCCCCATGTGGAAGGTATGCGTGCAGTCATATGAGAACTGCTCTCATGTGAGTAAGATTTGGAGGTAGATCACATGGGAGTCATTGAGGAGGAAAATCACTGTAAACAAACCACAGAGAAGTACTGGAAAACCCAACTGTGAATATATGCCCATATAAGAACAGAAAACTGCAAGATTGATTTTTTTTTTATTACAAACTACATCATATGGCAGATTAGTAACATAATTATTGTCTGGATACTACATTCTGTTCAAAATGTAAAGATTGTATTATAAATTGCTCTAGAGATCACCAGCCATAATCAAAAATGAATCAGAGTTAGTATATATGAGCTGTTTAATGCAGTTTAATGAACTTAAATGTCCTTAAGAAAATCATATGCTTTCCTGCCCATGCTTATTCTTTGTCTGTCTTGCTGATCCTGAAGGTCAGGAGCGGTTTGGGAACATGACACGGGTTTACTACAGAGAGGCGATCGGGGCATTCATTGTTTTTGACGTCACCAGACCCACAACATTTGAAGCCGTCGCCAAGTGGAAGGAGGACCTGGACTCAAAGTTGACCCTTGCCAATGGCAAAAGCATTACCACAGTGCTTCTGGCCAACAAGTCTGACCAAAGCAAAGACATCGTGGTCAATAATGGGCTGAAGATGGACCAGTTCTGCCAAGAAAACGGATTTGTGGGATGGTTTGAAACTTCAGCCAAGGTAGTGTATAATACTGACTAGGCAATACTAATGCATTCTTTCCCAGGGGATGTTCATACACTTGATTTACTTTCATCAAATCTCCTCACTACAACATGCCAGGGGCCTCATTTAAAAAAAAAAAAATCAAAATGGTTTATTAAGGATTAAACAGAACTAGAATTTTCATGCAAAAGATAAAATTAGGATTCAACTAATGTGCATAGACAGATTGTATGCACAAGTGTAAGTAATACAATTTGATAAAAAGAAATTGTTTGTAGCTTTCGTGTCACAGCTCTTTTAAATATTGACATCCCCATAATTAACCATATATAGTAATTAAGTAGCAGTTAATTAAACAAGCGTACCTATAAAGGACCTGTTCGACTGTCTGGAGTCAAAATCACTTTGTTTAAAGGACTTGGATTTGCACAGGTATTACATTTGTGTGCCTTGTGTCCCCTTAAAACATTGGTCATGAATGAAAACACATACTATAAGTCATTTTGGGAGAAGATAGGCTTACTATCTGTGCACAAACCAGTCAGAGTTTACAGTTAAGACATCAGTCAATTCCCTTTGTCCTCTGTTCGAATGACATGGTTTGCAACCTCTTCACAGAAATAGGTCACAATTTTTATGTGCTAATTCTATTAGCTTTTTTAAGGGATTTGAGCAGAACCACAAATGTGTTTTATATTTAACTGTATTCTTTTTCCAGTTTTGGTCAAAATGCAACTTTTATAGTCACTTCAATATTATTAGTACTTCAGATCCATGATTAAACAAACCACTATGTTTAATCATGGATGCAGTGCATTCTACTTGTGGCTTTATTTTCCACTGCTAGGATTGTTCATATGCATGGCTGATACAATAAAAAAAACCCAAACAGTTCTTTATCTACACTTCTGAGGATCCCTTAAAGGTTCAATGTGGAAGATCACTTATTTATGCAATGAATCCTTTTTATAATTATAATTACATAATTATATCATTTATGTTCAAATCCAACAAATACTTGATTGGATATAGCCCACATTTTGTGTTGAAAAGTTAATAAACACCATTGATTACATTTGTAAAATTAGATGCGTTCAGCTGTCTGGTTGGATCCTGTACCCACAAAGACACCTAAACTACAAAGAAGCAATAATGTGAATCTGATGTTTATCACATGTACTTTAGCTAGTTATATTAATTGTCCACAGCTAGAAAAAAACAAGTCGGCTTGGCTAAAATACATTGGTATAGCTAATGTTACAAGCCAGATAACTCCTGAATATCATGTGTGTTATATTGGTACAGTTTGAGATAACAGAAAATATTTGTAAGAATAACATATTAAACGAGATGCTAAACAAAAGCACAAGCAAAGCAAGCACACTGTCAATTTTCCAGCCAGTGGTCACTAGTTACAGTAAGCTTCCCATCAGTGCACCAGCATAAATGTGATTGCCCAGATTAAAAATCTGTGTGCATCATTTCTAACATCTTTGAATCTATAAAGTCTGTTTACTTTATATATATTCATAAGTAGAGACCCATGCCTTTAGTATTTAGAAATGTGCCCATTAATTGACCGATAATGACCAATAATTTTACATTTAGATTGATTCCTGCTCTATCAAGCGCATTCTCTTAGCTCCACTGCTGTCAGTGACCAGCGGCTCGTCACGTCTCTCGGCCAAGTCTTGCGTGAATTGGACCTGTGTCCTGTACCATACTGAACTGAATAGCATCATATTATTTTGCATTGTATTGCATCCTGTTGAATCGCATAGTGTTGAATTAAATCATATGGAATCACACTGCATCACAATAAGGGTGAATCATATCATATTAGTAAATGCTCCATATGTATCTAATGTATCGGATTGTTGGCAATGCACCGAGATGCGAGATCTCTTCAGCCTCAGTGATGGAGATGCTAAGATAGTGTTCACACTTTTCTTCCCTCTTGATCCTATTCTTTGTTGTTGTTTTTTTTTTTTCATTTTTAATGATAGGTATAGGAATGTAAATGACTGTTCACTTGAGGTATTCTCCTACAAAAATGCCTAAAGTACCTTTAATTATATGAGTACCAACTGTAACTTAATGAGCTCCTCGGACATAAAATTTGTTACCTTGCGTGTTTAAGGTGGTAGTAACTTCAGGCTACTGCAAAGGATGATTGGGCTATAAATACCTGCGGGGTGTCCGACGGGATTCACAGATTGAGAAGAGGTGGTACGGTGCAGTGAATGTCTCGTTCTTTCTCTGGAAAATGAGACCCAAAGCAGATGTTAATGATTGGCAAAAAGTAGCTATGGCATTTGTTCATGCCAAAGGCCATAGTGCAAAGGAAGTACCTGAATTTGCAAGTTTGTCAAAGCAGCAGTGGCAAAAATCCCATTCTACTGGAAATTCTCATCACAATCGTGTCCAAAAGACAAAACTGAAGGAGAGAGCCCGCCAGAATGTTTCATGGCTTGTGAATAAAAACCTTTTGCTTCCAGACAAAAATTCTAGACGTCAACGCAGGTCCTTCACAACCAATCTCTGAAAGAACACAAAGTGTACTGGAACAGAGTTGCATGCAAGAGTGTTCATGACTGGAAACGTGTTATCTGGTCATATGTATGTGAATGACACTAGGTGCCATGTTCATCGTAGACCTCAGGAAGCCTTCAGTGAGGTCTGAATGCAAGGTGTGGTTCAAGCTGGAGGAGGCTTTGTGATGTTCTGGGGTTGTTTTAATTATGCAGAAATGGGTCCTTTGGTTGAGGTGACAGTAAATTTGAACCACAATGTCTACATTGAGCTGCTGGACAACCGGTTTTGCCTTTTGCTCATCAACTTCCCGAAGAACATAACATTCCTATCTCTGTATTTCAAGATGACAATTCTCACATTCACAGGGCTGCAAATGTGACTGATTGGCATGTTGAACATTCAGGAGCATTCAAACCAGAACTTTGTTGCTAGTTGTCAAGAATGATAGTATACTGTATGAAATGTGATGAAAGAATCATGCTCTTTTGTCTAGTGAAACAAAACAAGCCATGGGACCTGATACCTTATCAAGACCTTGCGTTTTCACATATAATGTGAGAGCTGTTGTTTTTAGTGCTTGACTTTTTGACTAGTCACCTGCCAACACAAAATTAGGATTTGGATTAGAAATAGCTAAGCAACTTTATGTAGCCAGCTCAGGCTCTAATAGGATGTCAGGTGGCCAGAACAAGGAGATCATAAGATTTAGGAGACTTCTAATTAAAAGTCATGAATATTCAATTCCTAATTACACCAGACAGTCAAACTGAGCAGTTACTGAAGGAAACCAGAAGGTATGGAGCTATTCAAGGTTTTCCTCATTACACTTAATGAAGACTTCTAAATGTATTAATTTGTTTATTTATTTATTTATTTAGGTTTACCATCCACTTTCATTCATCTGTAACATTTGAAACAAAAAACTTTAAACCCTGCTCTAGGTGATGCATTTTAATAAATTTTTGATTTAGATATGGAAAAGCTGAGATTAAAGAACATATTCATATCCGTTTGTGATCAGATGCATTGGGAACAAACATACCATGATATTAGTGCACCACACAATGTGAACAGTACTGTCATGTGTTATTGATTAAAATATTTTGTTATGTAACGGAAAATGTATTCAATGGCTAATTTGTCCATTATTTAATTTAACTAGATAATATTCAGGAAATAAAAAGGTGTTTAGTACCATAATGGTGTGCAAATGAAAAGTTGCTCGAACTCCATGTATACATCTAGTGAATAAAACACTGAACCCTGGAGCCTATGCAAAATAAATGGCATCACCACTGTGCACGTCATTGGTTGCATCCTCCAGTGCGTATATAAAGCAATAGACATCTATAGAAGCTTCCAGAGCTGTTTCCATCATAAGAATGGCAACTTATCATGATTTTGTGATTGTCGACATGGGTTAATAGTCGGTGCTTGTGAGGTGGGTTATAGTATTTCGGAGTAGCAAGCAAAGTTTGGATTTTCACATTTCAAAGGTGTACCATGACTACAAGAATTCTGGCAAAGCTTACGAACTTACAGCAGTAGCATGGCTGTAAAAAGCCTGGGTGAACTTGAGCAGCGTCGGCTGGCAAAAATTGTTTCACACGATAGGCGTGCAACACTGCCACAAGTAACATTCAATGCTGTGGCCTCAGCAAACATCAGCGTGAGGACTGTGCAACGTTCCCTCCAAGAATCCATTCGGGACCTAACAAGTATTAACAGGTGTACTGGTTTTTCTGACACTTCAGTGTATGTGCAAATACACAACTCAATTATTCAGTTAAGTGCATTAACTTACAGGGTATATATTTACTGGCTTGATTTTTTTTTTCAATTACTGTTTATCACAATAGAGCACATGTGCAAATGCCCAAAGTGCTCTTAGTAGAGAGATTACTGAGAGGCAAACAGTGGCTTTATGAGTTTTCTAACACCTTATCACTCTCTCAATGTTATAGGATAATCTAAACATCAACGAAGCTGCAAATTTCCTGGTCAAGCATATCATTGCCAGCGAGAACGACATTCTCACATCAGTGGTTCCTGATACCATTTCCCCTCAGCTGACCACAACCACAAAGATGAGCTGCTCTGCATGTTTCAAACCCTAATATATGGATTCAGGATCAGCAGCTGAGAAGGACTAAAAACAGACGTCCTTTTCCCTCACTATGTCTGTAAACATAAGACCTAAGCAGGACATCTAAGATAAGTGTGTGTGTGTGTGTGTGTCCAGTAACATATGACTAGGTACGTTGTAAGATTGCAAATATTTATGTGCAAAACTGCTGATGTCAGCATGTACAGGTTTCAACTTGTGATGTTTGACTCCAGAAGGGCAGATAAAGAACAATTTTGAAACACATCAGGAAATCAGTCCCTTTTCAATACATCACTCATCTGTCCAGCAATTGTTTTTGCAAATATTGTTCTCACACGTGTTTTACATGTTGTGTGTTTAAATGTATTGATTTTGTGATTAGCAGAAGTTTGTCATGAATAATTCTTTTTAAGAGTGTGTAGTTTCCGTACGAACGTTTTCAGATAAACGTTTTGGTGCAAACACCACACATGCTCTGTGTCTTTCTCTGTAGCTCTTTCCATCTATTTTCTGCATTTATCCCATCTCCGTTTCTTTTTCTCACTCTTTCTCTGCACTCTGCAGTGATTCACTTTCTGACTCACTGCCATTATATAAATCTCCCATGAAGCCCCTCTTCAGCACACACTTTTGTTCACATCTTTAAACATGGTTATTGATCTAACTTCCTTTCTGTTCCACTGCCTGCTGAGTGCAAACCCTTTGCACTTTCTCTTCGAACCAGTCTATTGTCGTCTGTGTGGGAAGTGTTACATAATTTGAAAACACTTTGCTTGTAAATATAAAATGTTTTGTATTTGGATTAATAATGTTTATTACCGTTTCATGACTGTATTGCATTTTGGACCTAAAATAGAGGAAAGCTGTTTTGAGCAAGACGTCATATCTGCTTTGTCTTACCTATGCTACCGTTATATACTGACTATATACTGCATTATATAATTAACTCTAGTTGTTTTATTTATATCACAATACTGTATTAATGCAAATACATTTACTTAGTGTGCTTTTTACTTTACATGGTATGCAGTATCCACTATTTTTGGGTATTATAGATATGAACAGGTTTCATTGAAAGGGACTATTCGTTTTATCTGGTCATTTTTCTCTGTTTGTGGACAAATATCAATTGTGCTAATATCCTGGTTACACAGTTATTATAGTTAACACCAGTGAACTGTCATTTATTTAACTTTAAATTCTTCAGGTTCAACTTTGTGCATAGAATAGCACAGATGTTTCCATAACCAGAAACATTCTTCAGCAGAATAAAAGTGAGACTTCCTGTCAACGGGAAGAGTACACGATAGACCGTTGGTGGAGTTGCAGTGCATTTTAGCATATTACTCATATTCAACCCAAGTCCTCTGGTATCACCATGACAACTGCTGAGCACAGAAGTATAAAAGCTCTTTCTATAAAGGTTGCATCTCCTGCAACTTCTGCACGTTTATTAATATTCTGCAAACCCGTGCACGTTGTTGGTCCGTCCTTTGATTAATACCCGGGAATATATTATGTCCTACTTCACACTGTGTGAAAGTATCAATCAATCATCAAGTGTACATGAATACGAATGTAATATATCACTGATCACTTATGCTACTGTTTCAATAACTCAACCATGTGCCACTATGTAAAAGTCTGCTTATATCTGAGGTAAGTGGTATGCTGAGCTGATGAGGAAATAGATCAATACTGCCTGTATTTGACTATATATATTTGTTTACTCTTTTCCATTTAGGATTCAGATCTCTCGCTGCCCAGTTCTACACAGGTTGCTGGTAAACAGTGGCACTGTTAGTCATATGAATCTCATTAGAGAGTACAGGGGCATGCAAACAACCAGGCGCAAACAGAGAGAGAAAACCACACAGTTGAAATCAAGATACTTTTTTCAACGTCCAACACTAGTCCATAATCCATGTGCTAATCATTTCTATATGAAGGGAGCATTTAATAATGATTCCTGAGTGATGACATTCCTGCAATTCTTCCTCTTCCTGGAGGAGATGTGCTTCTACAGCAAGGAGTTCCTAATTTAGACTTTCTGACAGAACATGGATTAAATCTAGTTCTTCAAATATATTACATCATATTCATCATAACACTCATAAATCATTTAAAATCACCAAAAGTGTTAAGTCTAGCCTTTTTGGCGTATTTTCAGCACAGGGCTATGAGGATGTAACACAGACTTATCTTGGGTTCCATCATCCTTGAAAGCAGAAACTACATTATAGCTGCTTACACCTGGCTGTATATAGGATGTATTTTATTTAGGCACCATACTGCATGGTATAAACTGACTCTGTATTCACCCTTCAGCTCTTCTAACGCTTCAGTCAGATTAGCTTTTCCAGAGAGTATCACCCACACAGAAGCAGCCACACTCTGCCTGCCACACACACACACACACACACACACACACACAGCGTGCAGGCATAACTGAACACAACCACCTACACTCACACTACTTCACACTGTACACAGATATAGAAGTTTTCAGATACTATCTAGCTTTCTCTCTCACACATAAACACTTCCGCTTTTATGCAGATTCTAGTCCTCGGGTAACAGTCTGAATTGTGTTTTTCTGCTTTAAACCCTTGAAATACATAGTGGGCAACCACAGAACCAAACACAGGGGTTTTGGCTAAGATGAAAGAATGGCCACTGAAAGAATATACACTAACCAGCCAGGATATTACACCTGCTTGTTTATGCAATTATCCAGTCAGTCAGTCATAAAACCATTATAAAACCATGCAAATATATGCACAACAGTCTCTTGAGTTTAAACAGAATGGTGTGAAAAGCAGATGAACACTTACTTGCTCATTATCTAAGCCACTTATTCTACTACTGGGACGTAGGGGGTGTTGGAGGCTATCCCAGTGCTCATTGGGCAGGAGGCAGGGAAACACCCTGGACAGGTCGTCAGTCCACTGCAGAACAGACACACGGCAACTGCACAAACCACCAAATTTTAAGGTGTATGGGCTATAATAGCAGAAGACCACATTCACACACACTCACACCTAGGGGCTATTTAGTATATCCAATTTGCCTGACTGCATGTCTTTGGACTGTGGGAGGAAACTGGAGCCCCCTCAGGAAACTCGCACAGACATGGGGAGTACATGCAAACTTCCTTTCTTTTCAAAGAAGGGATCCTGGCTACCCACAATGCCACAATGCTGAATAATTTTTTTTTATCTTGAATGAGCAGGTGTACAGTTGTTCCTATTAAAATGGACAGTGGGGGGATTCTGGAATAGGGTGTTAGACAAGCAGGCAGGGGTATGATTGGTCAGGTATCCTGGTATCCACATACGACTTGCCATATAGCGTATATTCAGACATCCTACTAGAGTTTTATGGCATACCCCACCAGCTGTCATTACCTTTCACCACAACAGCCCTGCCACAGGACCTAAGGACCTTCTGTAAAATTTAACTCTTAGCAGTTAGGGCTATACAATTTCTTTAAAGGGAACCTTTATCACTATAATACTCTATATACTGACACATGTTCACGCTTAACACTCTAACAGACAGTCCAGTCCCAAGATAGACTCCACCACAACCCAGAATAAGCAGTTACTGAAGATAACTGAATGCAGAAATGAGCTGGATGTAAACATGCATATATCAGTCAGTCAGTCAGTCATTATCTGTACCGCTTATTCCCAGTTACGGGGTCACGGGGGAGCCGGTGCCCAGCCGGC
>JAOVVG010000009.1:8815569-8828451 GCA_028566375.1 Leptodoras nelsoni
GCCCCACCCGGGGATCGAACCCGGGTCCTTCTTGCTGTGAGGCGACAGCGCTATCCACTGCGCCACTGTGCCGCCCTTGTATATTGCAGTTATTGTACATTTATTTAAATATGAATACACTGTGAAAAACTGCAACCAGTTTACTTAAAGAAGCAAGTATCCAAATAAGTATCCATAACTTAAAATAGTAAGTAAAAAATATGTCAGACAAAGATATTGTTCTGTTAAAATTTAAACTTCAGTAAACTCAAAATTAATACTTTAAGTAGTGATTTTTAAAGTGTACAATTAATAGTCTGTTGGTGTATTCTCAGCTGTACTGGAGTGTACCCTGTTAAATGTTTTTGTGCATAGCCAGCTTTAAAATGCTTATTGAGATACGTGCAAGAAGGAAACACAGTTTTCTACACAGTTTTCAGCACTAGAAAGTAGTAACTATAGTGTAGACTAGTTTAATGCAATTGATTAAGTTCATTCATTCTTCCTTAACTGCATTATCCTGGTCAGGGTTGTGATGAACCCAAAACCTCACCTGGGAATACTGGGCACAGGGCAGGAACACACACTGGATGGGACACCTGACCACTGCAGGGCACTACACACATACAGAGAATTTAGAGTAGCCAATCCACCTATAAGCATGTTGTTTAGGAGGAAACTGAAGAACCCAGAGGAAAGCAGTGTAGAAAAGATGAAAAACTTTGCACAGACAATAATCCAAACTCAGGACGGAACAAGGGACCTTGGAACTGTGAAGTAGCAATACTACATACTAGACCACCATGCCATATGATCAGTTTTACTTTAGCCTTTAATGTTCAAATTAACAATAACTTAATGTCTACACCTGGGCTCCTGATTTACTACAGTTTACTTCTGATGCTGCATTCATTTGACATCACTTGCTGTACTGTAGTTGAAGAGACCTCAAGCTCCCTAGGACTACGCCGAGGTCCGCAAATGATGACATTAGAGAAGGCATGACCTTTAGTCAAATGCAGCATCACTTTTTCAAAGGAGGAAGTTTAACTTTATGACGTTTAAATGTATATTACACCTCACGTTATATAAGGGCTAGGCTGTTTTATGGTAAATTTATCGTGTGGTCCGTTGAACGTATTGTTCTTTACGTGGATATTTCAAATCCCAAGCTTTGAAATACAGCCCTAGTGCTTTTCCAAGTGCTGAAGAGATGTGACGGCTCTGCATGACAAACCAAACCCTACAGCAGCGTCAGGGTCAGTGAGTCAGATGAACAATAATACGGATTTGCGGTTTGAGCAGAATGTAAAGGATAATGTAAATAAGAAAGACTTCAACTTAATTCTGATTTAGATTTCATGCATAACACTAATACTGATATTGACATTAAGGACCTATAATATCCTATATTTTACTATACAGCACACAGTTACAGACAGGATTATTTATTACTGCATTATCCAGTGTCACCCAAAATGAGGATGGGTTCCCGTCTGAGCCTGGTTCCTCTCAAGGTTTCTTCCTCTTAACGTCTCAGGGAGTTCTTCCTTGCCACTGTCGCAAATCTCCCTGAACTGTTTTGGGACAATGACCACTGTACAAAGCTTTAGAAATGTAATTGACACAATTAACTAATATCAAAAGGTTAATCAAACAATAGCTGTATTTATTATAATAATAATAATTATATTATTATATCATTATAATAAATAAACAATAGCTGTATTTACTATAATAATTATTATTATCATTATAATAAATAAACAATAGCTGTATTTATAAAAAATAATAATAGTAATCATAATAATAATAATAGTAATAATCATAATAAAAATAATATTTATTATTATTAAACAATAGCTGTATTTATAAAAGAATATATAATAATAATAGTAATAATAATAAAAAAATATTATTATTATCAAAAAATAGCTGTATTTATTAAAATAATAATAATTTTTATTATTATTGTTGTTATTTTTAACGGGTGTGGGGTGTTAATGGGTGTTCGTGAAGCCCACTCATTAGGTCTCCGTGGCCATATTATTAGGTATAAGCTATAGATCTGTACTTTCCGACACCTTTCTGTTTTCGGTTCGTCGACATACTCTTAAAAGTTTAGGTCCAGAGAGATGTTTAGAGTGCAATGCTCTGGAAAAATAGCATTGTTTTCTCAAATCGTACAGATTTAACCAGAATCGCTTTCGAGAAATCTGCTAAGGCTAAGATAAGTTCAGCTTAACGGTTAAGTTAAAACACAGCGACTGAACAGAGACACACCTGCAAAAAAAGACAAAGAAAAACATGTAAAACATACCGATTCGGAGGACCTGGTGCTCACTGAGACACAACCTGGACATGACGGTGAAGACTGAGAGCAGCAGCCGGGCTCGTTTCTCCATGGCTCCGTTCTCCAAACTGCTAGCAAACTTCATCTCCGACGTCTACTGAGGACGCCGTCGAGTCAAACCCACTCACCTCCGCCGCGCTGCTCGTTCATACCTCAGTGGAAACCGACAACACGGAGCCCTCTTTCCCGACCCGAACGACAAACTGGGACATTTTTAAACCTCCTGTCTGTTTGCAGAGCTTCTGTTTCGCCCGAATCTCAGCTGTCAGTTTCTAAATAAAGGACACCTGCACGAGCGCGCTGTGTGGATCCCGCGTGCATCCCGTCTTCACGTTATGAGCATGTGTAAACACAGAGTGGCTCCGTTTGGTCCATGAAGCACAGCCTGGGGCTCAACAGTTTCTAAAACCGCTGGAATATTCGTGGAACCCTTCTCAAAAGCTATTATATTTATCAATGAGAGCGTTTATTATATTTCTTATACATTTTCTGAGGATTTTATTAGGAACACTTGTGCACCTACATTCAGTCATTCATGGAATTGTGCATAAAATCACACAGATATGGACCTGTAGCTTTATGTCAGGGGTGTCCAATCTTACCCAGAAAGGGCTGTGTGGGTGCAGGTTTTCCTTCCAACCAAGCAGAAGCCTCACACTACTGAAAGTCAAGATCCATTGATTAGATCCATTGATTAAAATCAGGTGGAATGAGGTGTGGCTCCTGCTTGGCTTTCTGGGTAAGACTGGATACTCCTGCTTTAGGTAACGTTCTCATCAACCAACAGAATGAGCAGAAACTATTAAGGCATTGGATTACTGATCGGATGGTCATGAGTTAAAATCTCAGCACAACCAAGCTGCCACCGTTGGGCCCCTGAGCAAAGCCCTCAAACCCTGAACTGCTCGGTTGTATAAATAAAAATATCACTCTGGATAAGGGTGTCTGCCAAATCCCATAAATGTAAATCTCTGTGACTTTTACCATGACATGATTGTTGGTAGCAGGTGGGCTGGTTTGAGTATTTCTATATGCTATAACCTGTTGATTTCCTGAGCTTTTCCTGATTCCTCAAAACACCCAGAGAGCAGAAGTTCTGCAAACAGACTCATCTTGCTGATGAGAGTCAACAGAGAATCACCAGACTGGTTTGAGCTGACAGAACAGTAACAGGCTACAGTAACTCTGTACAGTTGTGGTGAGCTGAAAAGCATCTCAGAATGTGAGACAGAAGGCTACAAGAGCAGAAGACCATGGCTCAACAAAACTGGACAGTTAAAGATTGGCAAAATGTAGCTTGGTCTAATGAATCTAGATTTCTGTTGAGGCACACAGATGGTAGGGTCAGAATTTTGCAACAAAAACATGAATCTATGGACATGACAAACCTTGTGTCGGCAGTCCAGGCTGGTGGAGGTGGTGTAATAGTGTGGAGAAGGTTTTCTTGGCACACTGTGGGCCAAATAATACCAATCAATCATCACTTGAATGCTACAGGCTGTTTGATTATTGCTGCTGACCTACATGGCCACAATTTACCATCTTCTACTGGCTTCTTCCAGCATGATAATGCCTCATGTCACAAAGCAAAAGTAATCTCTAACTGGTTTCATGAACATGACAGTGTTCTTCAATGGCCTTCCCAGTCACCAGATCTGAATCTGATGAAAAACCTTTAGGATGTGGTAGGATGGGAGAATTGGAGCATGAAAACAGATCTGAAAAATCTGCAGGAATTATGTGATACGGTCATGTCACCATGGACCAGAATCTCAAAGGAATATTTCCAACATCTTGTGGTATCCATGTCGCTGAGACCTGAGGTTGTTTAGAGAGCAAAGGGAGACTGTAGCCAATATTAGCATAGTTTTCCTAATAAAGTGTTCAGCGAGTGAATATAAAGGAATGACAATAAAACCCACTTGACCCGACAGTTTGGCTGGTAACTTGGATGGAATGGGTTTACTCAAGAACCTAAAGACAACCAGGCCTAAAATAATGGAAGCATTAATAATACAGTAGTTTTGAGGAAAATGTCTTCTGAGAGTAGAAATTTCATCCTCTAATGTTTAAAACAGATTGAACACAGCATGCTTTGTATATCTCAAATGTAGAATTAGTGTTGTTATTTTACATTTTCACACACTGAACGAGTAAAAAAGTACTTCTCCTCCATGTTTTGTTTCAGTGCTGGTTTAATAGATTATCAGCATCCTTTAACTTATATCATGTGTTAAAGTAAAGACCTTTAACTAAGGTCATGTGTAGTTATATTGAATAGGGAATGCAGGTGTAGCCAAAATAATACTGTTTTTTTGTTTTGATATTGAGTGTGAATATACATATTTATTATGTATATTAAATGTATTATTGTATTATGTTAGAATACTATATTTATATAAAAAATTTATATATAGTTGTGGTGAACTTCACCAAAGCTATTATGTTAATTAATAGTGGTATTTCTTTCTGTAAAATGTCCAGGTTTTATTAGGTCTTATTGTAATTGGTTTGTTTAGGGTTCCCCCTGGGCTAGTTGGTGTGGCACCGTGCCTATACAGGTTGCGCTTTCCTGGGCGTTCTCCAAACACTTGGCGAATGCTGTACGGATAAGCACAAGCTTACACTCTTTCACTTAATTTTCCACTAAGGGCAGGGAAACTAGTTTTAGGCCCTTTCCGAGAAGATAAATGCTACATTGTGTGATAATACTGTCTATGTGTATATAGTGTGTGGTTTTTTTTTTATTCATTTTATCTGTAAAAGTCATTCTCAGAGTTAGTGGTTGTGAGTAATTGCCTGTATTTCATGCTTCCTGAAGGCAGGAGAGAGAATGTGGCGGTGCATGTGCACTAATTCTGCACGTTTTTAATGTGTTCAGTTATGTTAATTTTAAATTAACTTTTGGCCAGGTTCTGTTCATTAATCTAGTGCAGTGTTTGTCAGTGCATTTTATATTTTTTGCCAGTCCCTTAGACTCTTCTAGAGAGGGAGAAAAGGGGATCATGTTCGTGCTAAGCGCCCACATGGTTGGCATTGTATGCAGTCAGTGAACAAGTGCATATTTTAATGTGGCAGTTTTATGTCCGGTTGATGTCCGCTACACTAGCTCTTTTTGGTCATTCGTATGGTGAACATAAAATGGATCTAATCATAGCATTAGCTGAATTGGTGATTAGATTGGACAGCTCTTTTAATTCATCTGTTTTTGATATTTTTAAAATTCAGTGTGGACTGAATTTGTAGCCTGACAAAGTAGAAAATAGCAAGATGAACTAAATGAACTGCTGTGAGTTTGAGAATGGCTCCATCTAGTGAATATTTACAATATGGACATGTATTTTTCGAGTGAGCACATCCAGAAGACAGGTAAATTCAGGCAGTACAGAGGCTGGGCAGAACTTTTGAAGGTGCTCAAGTTTGGGACGTGTATAGCACAGATGTTCCTTGGCAGGGCAGGCAGGACAGAACAAGGAACAAACAAACATAAGGCTCAGAATGCAGGCAGGCAGAATCAGGCGAGACAGAAAACAGGGCAGAACAGATAGAAACAGAGTACTTGCAGTCAAAGCAAAGCAGATCCGAGTTCAGATATGGGGGCAGGGCAGAGTCATGGTGGGAAGAATGTTTCAGATAGAGCGGTAGCGTGGAATGGAATGTGGAGAGGTTTGCTGATGGTGGTTTGATTGCTAGATGGGATCCAGACCAGACAGATACAGGTGTATGTTGAGAAACGAAGACTTTAGTTCCACAAGATCATGTGGATCATAGTCCACATAGTTATCATAGAGTCTGAGTCATACATGGACCCCAAATGGTAGCTAGAGCCATTTTAAACAGAAAGAAAACAGAACTAAGGAGAAAAAACAAAACCTAGCAGCACAGGAGCTGCAAAGTAAAAGACAAAACATAAAGAAAAACCAACAGAAGCTCACTAGCAAATGGCAGCACACACAGAACAGAAGCCAAAACAATAATGTAGCACTTTCAAACAGAAGCTAGGGTGCATCCAATCACAAGCAGCAAATGAGTTACAGAGTCTTAAAGAGACAGTGTCCCAATAAGAAGGTGCAGGAAACAGGTTGGGACACCAGGTGTCGCTCAGAGTGTAAATCCACAGGGTCCATGAGAAGTCTTTCATCAGTACATAAGTTCAACCTTTGAATACAGTCATGAGGCAATTTTTGTATATCCAATTCACCTATATTGTGTGTCTTTGCACTGTTGGAGGAAACCGGAGTACCTGGAGTAATCCCAGGAAGACATGCAGACTCCATGCAGAAAGGACCTCTGCCAGCCCTCTGCCACATGGGGATTGTAACCAGGACTTTTTGCTGTGAGGCAACAGTGCTACCCACCAAGCCACTGTGCTGCACTTTCAACCACAGTTTAGTGTAATCAATTCTCATACATATACAGGCCATCAAACTGGTCATCAGTCGTACTATACACACATTATAGTGTCTTATACTTTTAGTCAAATGTTACTTCATACACTTGACTGTCCTGCAGACGAATGAGGTGGTGCTGACTCAGTGAACCAAAATTGAAGAACCACCAGAAGAGCTATTTAAACTGTTTTCAGAACTCTGCTTCAGTAACCAGGGTTCAAATAGGATCACTGTTTAACTGTCTTGCATGTTTATACCGTCTCAGGTTTTCCTTTTTATCTAAGAACTGCTTTAGCTCTTCTTTGTATTTTCACCCCTGGATTCTTCTACTTAAAGCCACTCAGTCTATTTTTTTTACATTCAGATATATTATATTAAGTATGCATTAAAAAAGTTTTACTGTTTCTCTTTAACTCAGGGACATTTTGCTGAGGTTGCCTACTATCCCTAAATAGACCCACAGCATTTATTAATACACATTTATAAACACACATAAACAAGGAATATAGCTTACCATGCTTATGATATGCCATACAACACAGCCTGTTAACTGAAGCTGTTAAGTGGCAGCTGTTTGGGGGCAGTCATGGTCTGGTCTGTTCAGTCATGGTCTGGTGGTTAGGGTGTCTGCCCCGTGATCGGAAAGTCCCAGGTTGATTCCTGACTGACAGGACTTGGCTGAAGTGCCCTTGAGCAAGGCACCTAACCCTCATTGGCTCCCCGGGCGCTGTGGCTAGGGCTGCCCACTGCTCCAGGCATGTGCGTTCACTGCACCCTAGTGTGTGTTCACTAGTGTGTCTCACTGCACGGATGGGTTAAATGCGGAGGTTCCAAGCACAAGTGACAAAAATGTCGCATATTTAAAAAATGTGACAGTGACAGTATAGATAGATTAAGTGTGTTTTAATAACTTATATAAGTTGTACTGCATATAGTTGAAACCACAGGCCTACTATCACACTACTGAAACTAAAATCTAAATTTGATGCGCAGAAGGTCCATTTTTGTTTGTTTGTTTGTTTGTTTGTTTCTTTCTTTCTTTCTTTCTTTCTTTCTTTCTTTCTTTCTTCATCAGGCAAGTTATTTTTCTGTACATTCAACAACCCACAAAAAACGGCAATTATAAATAAAGAAATTTTATTTAAGAAGCGCAATAATAAGCTCACAAAACTATGGCCATACATTTTCAAAAATGCACAATGTAAAAGTCGAGGAATATTTACAGTTTTTTTTTACACACAAATCTCAGTTTCATCCAAAATGTTTCATAACAACATGTACAGTAATTGATTGCATTTCACATCGTTCCAAAAATATAACTTCTCTTTCAGTAATATGCTATATCCACCATGATCCAACAAAAGCCCAAATTCATCAAAGCCTGATATTTCACATGATTAAATCTGAATTCACTGTTTTCAAACTGTTCAAGTGTAGTTCACTACATTGCAAGTGTGACTGGTGATGTTATATTTCATACAGTGTGTCAGTGTTGACTTTGAGTGGGTATGTAATTCAGTAGTACACCATATAGAGGAGAAATTGTGATAAGTTTGTACCTTGAACCAAAAGCACTCACAGTATTGCAGTGTGCAGGGCATTACACCTTCTCAAAACAACTGTGATAGAAAATTCAAGTACAGCAGGATCTCTAATAATAATTTAAAACATCCCTTCAGTGAATAGGGTCGGGTAATACTGGACTGGAGGGTACACTGTAAAACCAATAGTAAGGAAAGAACAAGGATGTCGCTGAGATATGCTAAATAGTAAACAGTGACTTTCAGAGGAACATTATAACAACATAATGCTTTTGTGCTCTGGTGATACACAAAGTGATCTGCGTGGTGCTGTTGTGTTGTGTAAGATAAGGCTTGAGCTTAGCCATGGGTCCCTGGACGTCACAAATGCACACAGCCCTTGAGTACAGAACAGCGGTCAAAAGTTATAAAAACAGGACAGACCCACGTTCCTAGCATTTTTACAAAAATAATTATTTTGGCAACTAGGCTTAAAAAGGAAGTGTAGCTGCCTACAGGATATGAGTGCACACCATGCAGCATGTCAGTGTGTGTAGAATCTATAGACATGTGATTGTGCAAGTAGGTCCCCGATGAACATCCACAGTACTGTGCGATTCCATCCAGATGTTTTTCAGCATCTTAAGTAAGTTCATTCAGTCCTAATGTGCTGCTTAAGAGCTTGGAAGTAGTGTCACTACATCCAAACAAGGTGTGCAGGGACTGAAAGAGACACTGATATTGAGCTCTGCTGCTTCTTTAAACTTATTGTCAAATGTCTTTACAGAATTTCCTTTGACATTTTGTCTGACAGTAAGCTTAATTTATGGATGGAAAAGTAACTTGAATGTCCGTATGTATCTATGGTTTCACACTCTTGTATTTTACCACTGACTTCAGAAGATATCAGTGCCACAGCCACTGTTAAAATCATCTCTGCGAACCCAGATCACCTCCACTTCCCTCTGAGCCACATCACCCTCTACGGCACACTGCTTGCGTAGCGGGGTCAACCTTAGCTGGCCAAGGGATTTTTCTGGGAGTTTGTTCTCTGAACTTCTGTTGGGAGCATTGTCTTCCTCCTTTTGGTCCTCCTCTACTTCAGCAATAAGAGCTTCGAAAGACTCTTCCAGGCTGGGCTCAGCTGAGGAACCCTTGACAGACTCACAGTATTCATCGTCATCGCTGAGGATGTCTGTCTCCTTGACGTCCGTCTGTCTGTCATACAACTGTAGGTCAAACTGCTCCTCTATCCAGTGGTTGGTGTCTCCATCAGCCTGTTGATTAATCTGGGATGGTATGGGATGACGTCTCGGAGGAATATCTGTGGAATCTTGGCTGGAGCAGTTGTCAAAAACTATGTCAGTGTCAATAGTCAAGCGATTGCGTATAAGTCTTTTTCGGCCGTGGTTTCCAGGTGGAGCTGAAACTGAAAGGAGAAGTGAAATACTGTCAGACAGTTGTGCTGACCTTTCTCAGCTTTATAAGTAGATGCCAGAAAGAAGAAATAAATGAAGAAAGGAGATGGAGGTTTACCTGCCCTGTTCATAGGCCTGACTCCTTTCAGTGCAAAAAAGCGTTTCCCTCCAAATGGAATGTACTGCTGATTAAGAGGCAAACTCTCTGTCTTTAACAGCTGACGACGCTGTTTGTCCCTTAGGACAGAGTGCACCGTTTTCAGGAAGTCCCTCTTACTCTCAGAGGAGCTAGAACAGAAAATAGAAAGGCTCAACACATAATACTCGCAATGATAACACACGCAATGCAAACACCTATGAGAAACAATGTCTTATATGTCTTATATGCCTTATATGTCTTATATTTTATACTCAAGAAGAACTAATTATTGTATTTTAACTAACTATTAAGGTAAAGAACTACTCAGAGTAAATGGATATTTCTGACAAATAAAAAATCACTGCCTTTCTCTATGAAGTCTATCAATGAAAGATAAAAAGACATCACTATGAAGTTTCATTTTTTTTGGCATCCAATTCAAATTATGTTCTTCTAACAAAGGATTTTTGTGGAACCACAAGAAAAAGAACACGCAGAATGGTATGAAGAAGTGAGTCTGGGGATGATTAATTCTAGATTCATCCCCCCTGAAGATATTAGGTTTTATCCCTTCCATCTAATATCACACCCAGCTGTTTCTGCTTAGTCTTATGAACCATCTACTGGTTATGTACTAATAAACCCATAGATGAGGTCACAAGTTTGGGGACTTACCTACAACACAGATGAAAAGTCCTCTCTGGCCTTCCTTCAGACTCTGATCTTATATGAACTACCTCACACATCGCCGTTCCATCTGAAGCTTGACAATTATAGACAAATAATTCCATTTATTTACTGACTTTGACAGATCATCTACTTTAAACACAGGAACACCGTGGGTAAATCACAGGACACCAAAACTGATTTGGTCAGATACAAAAGGCATCATTGTTCAGAAAGTAAGCTAATTTTGTAGACTGCAGGGACCCAAGTGATGCCTGAAATACATTCTCAGACTACTGATCTCCAGAGCAAATTAAAAGGCAGACCATGGAGTCAGTACTTTCCCATGTACTGAGACACATGCACTGCAATGCTGCCACAACTCTAAAGGCAGTTAGGTGGCTTTTATAATAAAATGTTATTATTGCTATTATAATTATAATTGTTATTATTATTATTGCTATTATTATTATTATTGCTATTATTATTATTATTATAAACACAGTGTATTTATTATAAGATTTATGCCAAACAGTTGCATGTGGATGGCTGAAAAATGTACATAATTATACTAGCTCTAAGATATTTGAGCTGCTGATTTGGATGAAGAAGATTTTGGACACTCAGAACAGGCCCAACGACAGGCCCACTAGAGGGCATCTGCTGCAAGGAGTTAACATAAACCTGCCAGAATAATTGATTTTCCAAGCTATTTTCCAATAATAATAATAATAACATAATTCCTTCTTAATAAGGAAGTGGTGGAATGACAGACACCAAGTGAAGAGACTCACTGGTAGTATTGCGGACTTGGAGAGCATCTGAAGGAATCATGTGCCTGAATCGAAAGGGGTCTCTCTCATCCGAAACAAAGCCTCTGTGAGACGTTCCCTACAAGAAGAGAAAGAAAAAGATGTAAGACAGAAATAGGAGGAAATGGTTGCAACCACTGGTGAAAGACTGGTTTTCAAGAACAATTCATAGAATCACTGGCAGGTAAGAAAATAAATGACAAATTATGTATCATTGCAACAGAAGTTTTGAAGATCTATACTAAATTTAGGGTCTGGTCAAAAATTTGTGGCAGACTTCAAGAGAATGAGCCAAAATTACTGTATGAAATAAACACTGCATACAAGCAGAAAAAATCTAATAAACCATATAAGATCTTAATTAAAAAAAATATATATTTATTATATTTATATTTATACTATTAAAACAGCTTCCTTGTATATATAAGCTCAAATAATATCACCAAATGTATGCTTTTTTATATTAATTTGCACTAAAGTGTGCCAAAGCAGTTAATAAGGTCAGAGTCAGTCCTGTGCGTCTATTGTTGTTTTGACAACTAATGGCAGTTTCGCTCCCTGTAAAGAGCTTTTCTTCTCTGACATTTTTATTGCACAGGTACACAAAAAGGGCACAAAGGGACAACCGTAGATGCATTAACAGTAATCATGCTGTCAGGACCAGACTTGTACTGCCCACGTTGTATTTCTCGTAATGCAGAATAAAAGGTAAAAAGGGGGCAACAAAAGAACTCACAATTTTCTTTTTCTGCTTGGAGCAATCTTTGTACACAAAAACGATGGCTGTCTTGAAAACTGGAAAAGAAAAAGAGAAAGGCATTAGACTCACAAATTCTCAAAGCAGGTCAGAATGTAATAGAATTCTTCAGCTTAGATGGCTGGCTGAATGTTGCTTGGGGCTCCAGGTTCTTTTTTTTTTTTTAAATCATCCGAGTTTAGCATTTTAAAGGGGAAATCTACCCCAAAGTGATGACCCATAATGATAATGATAATGAGTCACCCACGTCTATGGGCAAATCAACTCTAATAGATGATAAATGACTAATAAAGATAAATGGCTTTATCTCTTTTGTTTTTATCTACAAATAAATACATGGTAAAAAAATAAAATATTAATGTGCAGAGCACCAGCTGTGTTTTTTACATGCAGCCATGGGCAGTAGTGTACAGTAAGAAAGTAGAAATACTTCGCTACTATACAGACATACCTCTGTTTTTAGAGCAGTCATTGCCATCATTTTTTGGTTCACTTTAACTTTACTTTCAGTGCATATTCAAACAAATATGCACACAAATGGCTATTTTAACTTTCTCCTTTTTGGTATTTATTTATTTATTTTCTAGACCATTGTCCATTTGTTAAGTAACTGTTAATTACAAATTGATGTTTCAGTTCAAGGTAATGTTCTAGTTGAAGCATTTGTAAAGTAGTTAACCCGAATACTAGTCAAATTCTTGAGTAAAACTGTGTAAGTTAGATAAGTTACACATTCTGAAGTTACATACAGTACAGGCCAAAAGTTTGGGCACACCTTCTCATTCAATGTGTTTTCTTTATTTTCATGACTATTTACATTGTAGATTCTCACTGAAGGCATCAAAAC
>JAOVVG010000009.1:8908296-8919353 GCA_028566375.1 Leptodoras nelsoni
ATCCCGAGGCGTTCCCAGGCCAGCCGAGAGACATAGTCCCTCCAGCGTGTCCT
Organism: Leptodoras nelsoni; assembly: GCA_028566375.1. Classification (NCBI taxonomy): domain Eukaryota; kingdom Metazoa; phylum Chordata; class Actinopteri; order Siluriformes; family Doradidae; genus Leptodoras; species Leptodoras nelsoni. The sequence continues at coordinate 8,908,350 of JAOVVG010000009.1, forward strand.
GGGTCTTCCCCATGGTCTCCTCCCGGTGGGGCGTGCCTGGAACACCTCCCTCGGGAGGCATCCAGGGGGCATCCGAAAGAGGTGTCCGAGTAAACCCACGCGAACACAAGGAGGACATGCAGACTCCACACAGAAAGGACCCAGACTGCCCCACCCAGGGATCGAACCCAGGACCTTCGTGCTGTGAGACGACAGTGCTACCCACCGAGCCAGGAATAATAATAATAATAATAATAATAATAATAATAATAATAGCAGCCAGAATATTAGTGGAGACATTTCAATAATTAGACTAATATTAATATGATATTTGGATTCTGTTAAAAAATAAAATAAAATACAAGTGCACAGAAGGGGGTCCTCAAATTTACTTTACAGTCAAACTGGGCCAAATCTCCAAAAAGTTCCAAAAAAAGAGTTTTTACTGAATGTACATTTAACCAAATTAATCTTTCAACAAAGTTTAACATAAATGTAAAAATATAGACTAGTTTAATGTTATATTTTTAAACACAAATGAATACAGTGTCATCACTATATTCTATTTTTTTCCCCACTTCTAATAATTTCACTACTAATCATTTTTAATCCCAATCTTAACCTTTTACAGTTGAGCCCTTCTTTGCAACTCCAATTTAAATACAACACAAGCAAGCTAGGGCTGATCCAAACCAGCTTCCTATCTGACACACTATAAAGCATACAAGGGTCGTTAAAAAAGGCGAACAGCGCTGACGTCAACGCAAGTCAGTGTGAACTCAGGTTTTTTTTTTTGTCATTTTGGTATGAAAATAGTTTATTAAAACTGAATCCCCGTTGCTGAAATATTAAATGAGTTCACATCTGCACAAACTTAAAAATTATACAAACATCTCATCTCTGGTACAATGTAAACACTGTAGGTTAAAAACATTACAGCAAAGGGGGTTTGTCTCTTATTTTAGTCAAGGTTTCCATCGCTGAAGCTGACAGTGGAATACTTCAGAAAAACCTCCAACTCTACAAATATTATTAGAGTAATGTAAGCATATTTACAGCAGAGTTATTTTCCATTTTCTCCATGTCTTTTTGTTTAAAAACATTGTTTCCTCCAGTCTCAGTCAGGGCATAGTCCTGCACTGTCCATTCTAGCTTGGCCACTAGTCCCAACAAACCTGACTCAATTTGTTAACTACTAAGAGAAGCCCTTCATGATTTTTACATGGGCATGTCAGAGCAGGAGAACCAGCAAAATGTGCAGTACAGGGACATGAAACACTGGCTTAGTATATTTAACCTCAGCAGTGGGACAGATTTACAGGACGGTGTTCCGTTTTAACCACTTGATGTCAAGTGCATTGTAAGTCAATTAAATCACTGGACACAGGCATTTAAATTAGAATTAAACCACAGACCTTAAGAATGAAGCATATTTCTGAACCAATTCTGCTCAATAGCTTGTAGAGCCAAATATTTGCATGGGTAGGACATTGAGAAAGTGTCATTTAAATCTGTGCACATGGGGCACTGGCCTGGCCTAGACAGTAAGAATGATATGCCTTTATGTTGTTTTCCTCTTTACATACAGGATCGTTTCCTTCACTACTAACCCCTGCAATGTCATCACATCGGTCCCACTCTAGACTGTATTCCTATACATTTTAGCAAAAGATCACACAAATACACGCTTCTGATTAGGGGAAAAAAAAGGACACATTTTTTGTTTAAGAGTTCCAGTCCACAGCCTAGTGACACCTAGGACTGATCTGCCTTTGTTTGTTCTGCAGGTTGGCTCTGATTTTCTGCCTCTGCACTCCCTTCTTTGGAAGGAGCTGAACCTTCTGCCTTGGCATGAGGCATTTCATTCGTAGGTTCAACACGGCTGCTCGAGTCTCTGAGCATTTCGTGTCCGTTAGGCTCAAGTTTGTCGAGTCTATCGTCCCTGTCCCAGCGGGTGCTTCTCTCTCTGTCTCTGCGTTTGCCCCGTTCTTCTTCTCGCCCTGGCTCCCTCTCCCTTTCTCTCTCTACTTCAGGACTTCTCCTCCAGTCTCTACGTGACCCTGCTCTTTCCCAGCCTCCCCGTGTCTCTGGCTCTTCATGCCATCCTCCAAAACGCTCACGACCTTCTGACCGTTCACCCCCAAACTGCCTGCGCCCTCCATAGCGATCCTGCTCTCTGTTCCGCTCTCCCCTGAAGGGAGGGCCTGGAGGGGGAAAAGGGCCTCGGATGGGGTGTGACGGAGGAGGAGGCATGCCAAAACTCCCTGGCAGAGGCTCATGGTGCATCATCTGTGGCGGGCCCCTGGGAGGCATCATCTGTGGGGGCATGGGGGGCATGCCAGGCCGTGGGGGATGCATCGGGAAACGCTGCAGGTGAGGTGGTGGGGGCATTCCTGGGGGGCGCTGAAGTGGCATCGCCCCTGGTCTTGTACCTAAAAGCCCTGGTGGATTTTGCATATTCATCCCGGGAGGAGGTCCTGGTGGAACCGGGTTACCTGGTGGGATAAAAACAGTATGCAAAGTAGAATTAGGCTTTATGTAGCTAGAAAACTCTAAACTAAACTGTAAACCTGTGATACATCAAAGAACAGACAAGAACCCATTAACCATATTGCACAACAACAACAGCAGTTGTGAAATATGACCAGAGTGACCACATACAGCATGAGTACATTGAACAATGTTTTAAAGCACAATGACCATTTAAACATTTGATTGAATGGATTGTGAAAGGATTTCACGCATTATATACATACAGCATTTGAAAATAAGGACTAATTGTACTAAATGCTAATACTTATGAGAAATAGGACTAGGTTTACTGATTTTCCCTGAGTTTCTAAAAAAAAAAAACCTACTACTGAGTTAATATTGCACATAGGAGTCCCTAGCTCTTATTAACACATACCTGGACCAGTACTGAACCCATCTACACCTTCCCTATTGATCCTGGAACCCAGTCCTACTGGATCCCCAGACAAATCCTCAACCGAGCTGCCAACTGCAAAAACGCAACCAAGCCATTAAACATGTTAATCTTTATAGAGAACAGACAACATTTTCACATCTACCTTATTATCAGAAAAGACAACATTTTTGTGCAATTCTGAGGCTTATAAAGTTGAGTGTGTGCCCATCTTACCCGGTGGCATGCCAATGCCCGCTGGGTTAAGAGGAGGTCCTGCAGTGCCAATAGGAGGCATGCCGCCCGGAGGGAGAAATCCTGAAATTGTAGATGAAGATAAACATACTAGTAGATAAACAGACATTTTACTATAAATGAATACACAAGGTTTCATTCTGATAGTGTTAATAGTGATTTGTGTCCTAATAACGCAGTTAAGGTACCAGGAGGAATCTGCATGGGGTTAAAGCCAGGCCTCATAAAAGGTCCAGGTGGAGGAGGAACACCCGGTGGAAAGGAAGGTGGTGGGATATTCATGGCAGCAGGAAAACCTGGGGGTGGAACTCCAACTGGCCCAGAAGGCCCTACTGGCTGGACAGGAGCAGCCTGGATGAAAAAAAAATTCAGTGTTCAACAATCAAATTTAAAATTCGCTTAGATGTCTAGTGTTTCTAACGAGTTTAAATTTAAAAACAAAAAAAGTTGAATTAAGTGACAACTGAAAGAAAAGGTACTGTTATATGAGAATTGTTGCCAACGTCTGTACTTATATGTGCTATATCAAACCACACTATTACATTTTGTCATTCGCTAGATTATCATGTAAACGCATAGCAAGATAGCAGAGTTCATAAAATAAGATAATCCTTTAACAGACCCACATGAGGGAAATTTCTTGAAAATTGTAAACACAATCGAATTATTGTTGAATTTACATTGTGCAGTTAGTACATTACATTCCACCATAGTACCTGCACAGGGAGCGGTGCTGGGTTCTCGTCCATCTGGACTGCTTCACCTCTGCCGTTTTGAGGCGTGTCGTCCGCATTCTCCAGATCACTCTGCACCCCTTTCCACTCTGGGGAAAAAATAAAACTAGCCAGTAAGTCCCACTTCTACTAGCCAGAGTAACACTGTTATGCATTTTCTACATGTACGTTTCTAAATTAAAACACAGAAATTGAGAATGAGATCTACATCTTTATTGTACTTCAAACAGCATCAATTCCACTGAAAAATGGAAACAAAAACCTCATAAGTAGTATTATCTTTTACTTTGATCACTAGCAGTGCCCTTACTATATACTAGTGCATCTGAAAAATTCAGAATATTGTGGAAAAAAGTAACACATTTCAAGCATTTCTTGTTTTCATTGTGAAATCAGAAAGCCAGTTTCACAAATAATATGAATATTTCATTTTGAGTTTGAGTCATTTAGAATCTCCTTTTTTACCCTCCAATAACATATGACCATCCATTGCAGATGATTACATCATCCACCTAGTTATTCAGAATGACCTGGAAGAAACTAATGTGTGCTGTTCCAAAATGCACAAAAGTCTGCATAAGCTTCCAAAGGATGTTAAGACACAAAGAGTGTGGCTGAACTTTATTGCTGGGTACGTCTTTGAAAATTTCAGCCTGTTGGAGTCAACTGGCATTCCACAAAAACCATGAAACAGTCAAAACAGTCAACAGTAAAACAGTCAAAACTTTCAAACGGCTCAAATGGACTGATGGTACCCTTGGTTTATTTGCAGGACCAGTCAAAGCCCTCAGGTAACTTTAGCTAACGTTAACATTCTTTCCATGATGCTAAACAGAGATAAACCGTTGTGGCAGTAGTGACATGATCAAGCGCTGGTTTGTGAAAGGGGAGCAGAGCCAGCAAAAGCAAGTGGTAAGGACTCCCACCTGTGATGTATTATGTGTAATTTGTGTTCTGTGTTTGCAGTGAGGATAAAGAGGATAAAGAGGGAAAATAGGTGTGCCGAGAGAGAGAGAGAGAGAGAGAGAGAGAGAGAGAGAGCTGAGACACTGAGCTGTGTGTGTCTGAAAGTGACAGCACTGTAAAGTGACAGTTTATGTTAAATAAAGTCCCCCTTTGTTGAGTTTCCCAAGCCTGCCTACTGACTCCTCAATAGCAAAACATTTTATAACAATTTTTTAAGCACAGCTGCAAAATCAGCTTGTCTTATAATATAGGGTTTCCATGCAAAACAGCTTCAGGGAAAAAAAAAAAAACAAGAAAAACAATCTGGTAAACTTTACAAAAGTTTTTCAGGGAATAATATAAAGTAATTGAAATGTGTATGCCACGCCCCAATTAATGTGCATGCCTTGCCCAATCAATGTGTATGCCACATCCCATTAACGTGTATGCCAACAATAACGGAAACAATATTGCGCAAGAATTTCCAGAATTATAGGATAAATAAATCCCACAAAGCACGCACCATGCTGCATTCCATATGTTGGTTTTTAAATGAGCATTTATTAAACACCACTGGATATAACGCTTCAACAAACTTATCATCTTTTCAGTGCTCCATCACCTTGTATAACACATGCAGACAACCTGCATTATAAAGCAATGAAACTCTTTCTGCCATGACCTCCTGTCAAGGTCATGAATACAACAGACATTTGAAGTTGTTGGAAATTATTGGACATTAGCTGTGAAAAGTGTCCAAAATAGTGTCTTAATGTGGGTGACTTTCCCTCAGTAGTAATTGTGGGAGGGTGTCAAGTGGCAGGTGACACAGATGGTGCTTGAAGACACAGAAGCACAACAGAAAAAAACATGCTGGAGAGGGTACTTCATTTCATGATGAGCATTTTTGTCTGATTAAAAACTTTCCTTTAGCTTTTTATTTCTTTTGTCCTATAACTGCTACATCATGGAAAATTACAGTTTGCCCGGAGTGCAGTAAAACACCAAAACCTACGACCCATCTGTGCAGCTGGTTCACTATAAATGGTAATAAATATACATTAGCCTGCGCATTGCATGTTACCTGGGGAGAGAGTATCTGCATCCAGCATGCCCCCCTCCCTAAAAACTTCCAGATCTTCCATTTTGACTTTGGACCAGGGGACATAGGTGACACCAAGCTCGACATCCCAATACTGCTTGAACTCTGACTTAATACCTTTGTTCAGAGCCCAGGCAATCTGCAGAAACAAGTGAACATCATTGTGTGTGGATGAAATAATATACATGCACATTTGATCAAAAATAGTTAGGTGCTTAGTACCTTTATGGCTTTTTGGTTGACTTTGTAAGAGCCTCTGCTAAGCTTCTGGAGAGCTCGAAAAGCATCCTGACGATGAACCATGACAATGTAGGCACAACCTCGAGGAGGAATCATCTACCAAACAGAAGCACACATTAACTAAGACATCAATCACTGTTCATTCACTACAAACCCCATTTCCTCTTTCTAAAAATGCAATAAAAATTAAAAACTGTAAATTGTTAAATCACTTTTATTCAAGTTAAGGTACAAAGAAAACATTTTCAGTGTTTTCACTGACAAACCAGTAGAACATGATGCCTGCAACACACTCAAAAAAGTTGGGACAGAGGCAAAGACAGACAGAAAAGGTTATACAAGTAACACTGGAAGGTTCCACAATTATCAGTTTAACTGGTAACATGTGAGGTCATCAAGACGGAGTATAAAAGGAGAATCCACTAAAGGCTTAGACTTTGCAGGCATGGATGGTTCGCGAGTAACCAAACTTTGTGCCAAACTTCATGATTTTCAGTTGGTTTAAGGACATTTCTCAGCACAAGACTGCAAAGAATTAAGGTCTTTCATCATACACAGTTCATAATATAATGAAAAGGTTCAGGGAGTCAGGGGAAATCTTGGTGTGTAAAGTCCAGGACCATCAAGCCATCCAGCAGTATTGTTTGAGAAATCGTTACGCTACTGTGATGGATAGCCACATGGACTTGGGAGTACTTTGAAATATCAGTCACTTAACACAGTCCACCACTGCATGTGAAACTGTGTTTTGCAAAGAGGAAGCCACATATTAATTTTGCACAGAAATGCCAGCAAGTTCTTTGAGACTGAAGTCATTTGAGATAGACAGAAAGACAGTGGAAACAAGTTCGGTGGTCAGATGAGATGATTTGGCATGTTTTTGGGGAAAATGGACATTGGATTCTATATGCCAAAGGTGAAACATACAATCTAGACTGAAACACCATTGGTGATGCCATGGGGAAGCATCAGTGCCCACGTCATGGGTGATCTGCATACATGTGAAGGTATCACTAATGCAGAGGCTTACATTAGTATTTTGGAGAAGCATATGCATGTGCTTGACTGGCCTGCCTGCAGTCCAGATCTGTCTCCTATTGAAAATGTATGGCACATCATGAAGAGCAGAATCAGACAACAGTGACCACAGACTGTTGAGCGGCTGGAGTCTACAGTACACAGCAAGAATGGGCAAAAATTCCACTTGTAAAACTGCAACAATTAGTATCTTCACCTTAGGAATGATTAAAAAGTATAATTAAAAGAAATGGGGATGTGACCCAGAGGTAAACTTTTTTGAGTGTGTTGCAGGCATCATTTTCTAAAAATTAAGTTAGTCACTAATAAAAAAAAGTGAATTAACAAAATTACATATTTCAGTTTTTATTGCATTTTTAGAAAATGTATTTTCTAAAAATGGGGTTTGTACATTACATGTAATATATTGCAGTATGTATACACTCTTAGGGATCAGAATGATTAATACGCACATTTATGGACTCTATCTGGCCAAACTCCTCTAACAGGCATGCCACATCCTGCTGTTGCGTCCTTTTGTCCAGCTGGCCAACCCAAAGTGTAGTGCTGCACACTGCACAGGGAAAAGAGAAAATTACAGCAAGAGTGAGATGTTATGAATTAGTCTCAGAAAGAACTGCAAAATTGACCAGCCAAATAAGGTACTGTCAATCATGAACTTTAAAAGGATTTAATTTCAAAATTTAATTCATATATTTAATCGACAGAATAGGCTTTAAGAAATAATAGGCTTGTGGAGCTTTTAGGCCTAAGCTCTACTTAAGAAAATTATCATGGCTCACCACTTAAAGTATCAGGCTTAATGGGAGGCAGCCCTTTCTGTCTACGCTCTCGTTCCCTCTCCCGCTCCCTCCTCTCCTGAGAGCGAGAGCGAGGTGAGTGACGACGCCTTTCTCTGGAACGAGACCGCGACCTTCGATGCCGGAAACGTCTGGAACGGGAACCCGACCGTGACCGCCTCCTTTTAGGAGATCTGGCAAAGGGGAAAGAACAAGATCAATTTGATGCAGACTCAATTTGCAACGTTTCACTACAAAAAGTACAAATAATAGTATTTGTGCTAAGTATACCATGTCCATCAGATATATATATAAAGTTACATCTCACCTTGAACCAGACCTAGACTGTGTCCTGCTGCCATCTTGATGCTGTCTTGTGTCTAGCTCCCCAGAGGGCTCCTATGGGAAAACACATACAAACAATGTGTGAAAGAACATTACACGTGTTTATTAAAAACATCAACTGAAAAGACAGGACGATTTGCCCTCATCAAAACAAATGTTAAAATACATCAGTTTTGTTAAATTGCACGTGATCATGGATTTAGGTTTTCTTTAAATGGTCTATAAGTATCAGGGAAATGAAAACTGAGAATCTTACCTGATGTTGCTGTCCAGCCATGAGCTGAGGGAAGGCATTGTTTTGAGGGGGAAAGGATCCGGGGAAACCAGCAGGACCTACAGCTGGTGGCATCATCCCTGGATAGGGTTGAGGAGGCATTCGGTTGAAAGGCTGAGACTGTCCATTTGGAGATGGAACCTGGAACAAAACATTTCATCAGATGATCAAATGAAGGATAAGAGATGCATCAAAACATCCACTAAGTACTTATATTAAAACTTACCTGGTGTTCTTGACTCATGCCCATCATGTGCTGCTGAAAGTGTTGCATCTGACTGGGAGCTTGGGGGAAGACTCCTGAAGCCTGCTGAGGTGGTTGGACACCTTCTGGATAGCCACTGCAAGGACAAACACACACACACACACACACACCCTAATGTCAACACCAGCATCCACTTATGGAAAAAACAAAATACATTAAATCTATACTACATGCAATACAAAGCATTTTTTTCAGTCACAAATGTACAATAATGCTGACAAAACAAGGGTTTCTAGGTCAGTGCTTACAAGGCAGGCTGAACAGATGACGCCTCGTCCCTCTTCGTCTCTTCTCCTCCTTCTGGTTCATCATCATAATCAAAACGATCAAGAAGTTTCTGAAAACAATACAAAAAAATTAGCTGACCATCCATATTTTGCCCAGTGTACCTAACCAAGTCCTTGGTGTGCTTACTTTGTCAAACGTAGCTTTCTTCTCTGCAGGCTGCATGCTGTGTGGGTGGCCCTGCACCAAAGCCGTGGGTGGCTGAATAGTTGAGGCTTGTATCTGTAGATGGGGAATCATGTTATTCTCCAGTGCTGGGGACTGTGGCTTTCCAGGCTGCTGGAACGTCTGGAGCATCTGCTGGAGCTACAGTTAGAATGTTATAGTTATAAGACACTAAAGAGGCAGAGCACTGAGGACACATGCAGTGTTTGGGGATGGTGCTGTATCAAACCTGTTGGCCTTGTGAAGACTGGAAGAGCTGAGCTACAGCGGCAAAGGCGTCAGAGTTCTGCAACTGTGGCACTGGAGCCTGCACAGAATTAACTGACACTGCTGTCTGGCTCTCAGATTCCCTAGCTGGGGAAGGAGGAGATGCAGCTGCAGAGGAACAAATGTAACTATTTTAGTTTAGTTGATTGTCAGTAGATGTGCTTTCTACAAATAAAACTGTACATCATTCTAAATGGGTAATCATTCTAATAAGCACAAGGTTCCATTTGGCTGATGATAAATGATCCATGTTTATTAAAAAAAAAAAGAGAAAGAAAAAAAGTAGCTAAGTATTTTCCACTGACTCACCCCCACCTGGACCATTGTCCACACCTGGAATTGGGCCCGAGCTGCTGGATCCAGCAGCCATGTCCAAGAGAGGCTGGATCACCTCAATCTTAAACACGCCATTCTTTTGCCACAGGTTCAAGACACGCACAATCTTACTCTGCAAGCATAATAATGGGGAGAAAGAATCCAATAAGCAGTTACTAAAATACTTTCTGACTGTTCACAATATTTCAGCTACACCTCAGTGATTTGAAGTGCAGCAGATGTCAAACCTAAGTGACAGACCATACAGTTCTATTTTAATTTTAAATGGCACAGTTCTGTTGTCTAAAATAGCTCTAAACAATGGGTGTTTTTCCACCTTCCCATCCCTGTATAATAGAGGGGTGAAAAAAGTGCTTTTATTTAGCAACATTTTGATACTAGATGTAGTATACATGCATATTCGCTGTAATAACATCCACTCTTCTAGAATGGTTTTTCACTAGATTTTGTGTGGCTGTGGGTATTTGTCCTCATTCAGTCACATGAGCATTAGTGAGTTCAGGCACTGATGTCTAGAGAAGAGGCCTAGGGTGCAGTCAGTGTTCCAGTTCATCCCAAAGATGTGCAGTGGGGTCCAGATCAATGCTCAGTGCAGGCCAGTTTAGTTCTTCCACTCAAACCTTGTCTTCATGGACCTCGCTTCATGCGCTGGGGCATTGCCATGCTGGAATATTGCCAAAAGTATTCACTCACCCATACAAATCAATGAATTCAGGTGTTCCAAAAACTTCCATGGTCACAGGTGATAAAATCAAGCACCTAGGCATGCAGACTGCTTCTACATTTGGAACAGAATGGGTCGCTTTCAGCAACTCTGTGAATTATGTGGTGAGATTTCCTCACAACTAAATATTCCCAGTTGACTGTCAGTGGTATTATAATAAAGTGATTGGGAGTGACAGCAACTCAGGCACAAAGTGGTAGGCCATGTAAAATGACAGAGCAGGTCAGCGGATGGCGAGGTGCAATGTGCGCAGGTCACCAACTTTCTGCAGTCAATCACTACAGACCTTCAAACTTTATGTGGCCTTCAGATTAGCTCAAGAACAGTGTGTAGAGAGCTTCATGGAATGGGTTTCCATGGCTGAGC
>JAOVVG010000009.1:8925273-8937863 GCA_028566375.1 Leptodoras nelsoni
CACCCAAATAGTACCTGATCTGTGCTGGTCCTGTGGGGGTCCTGACCATTAGAGAACAGAGTAAAGGGGACTAAAAGTATGCAGAGAAACAGATGGACTATAGTCTATAATTGTAGAACTACAAAGTGCAGCTATATGGTAAGTGGAACTGAGAAAATAGACAATGAGTGTAGAGAAAAGGAGGTGGACATAATGTGATGCCTGATCAGTGTATACTCAACTGCTTCAATTCCGACTTTGCACTTGTTATACACTGAAGTACCAGAAAAACTGGTACAGGAACCTATGTAATTTACCTAGCAATGCAACCTATGCACATCATTGGTTTCTGTCCACCTGTGTGTAAATAAAGCAACAGACATCTATGGAAGCTTTTTGAGCAGTTTCTGCCATAAGAATGGCAAGTTATCACGATTTTGCAATTTTCAACACGGTTTAATAGTTGGAGCTCGTGAGAGGGGTCATAGCATTTTGGAGGCAGAAGCAAAGTTTGGATTTTCACGTATGAGCATTTTAAAGGTGTACATGGATTAAAGAATTCCGACAAAAAGTCGACCTTTTGACCAGCAGTGTGGCCATAAAAAGCCTGTGGGTGAACGTGACAAAAATTGTTTCACGTGATAGGTGTGCAACACTGCCTCAATAACATCAGATGCCGAGACCTCAACAAACATCAGCGTGAGGACTGTACAACGTTCCCTCCAAGATCCCGTGGGGGACCTACCAAGTATTAACCAGTTTTTCTTAGTACTTCAGTGTACACAGGATAGCACTACCCTAACATCTCAGAAAGGTTTACCAGGCTTTCCCAACTCTGCATGTAAGTATGAAAGCTGACTCTTATGCAAACACAGACGCTTCTGAACTGGGTCGAGCACTGCTTGGGTCCAGTATAACTCCCTCCTAACTCCACCAATTAGTGTTTCTTTAATGAGCAGCATCACAGAGTGAAGTTTTGGAGGTCGGCATGTCAGTACTTTTCCCCACACAAAGCAGACTCTGAAACCCCTCCAAATATTAATACTGATATCAATAGCCTAGTTGTCTTTTTACCCATCATTTAGGTTGTTGAATAACCATGCTGTTAAGACAGAAGTGTTATGAACTAGTCACCAAGATTCTCCTGTTCTCTCTTGTTCAGAGCATCAGTTAATTCAGCCGAGCTTTGCTCCTTTGCTAGAGAATTATTCATGTAAAAGTAGTTTGTTCAGACATCTAAGCACATTATACAGTAACAAAGTACACATATTTTACCCAGCCTCTGTTTAAAAAAACGTGTCCAAAGAAAAGGCGTTTCTGAAAATATGTACATATACACAAGCACACACAAAAATGCTTTGAAAATATTCATATGCATGTGAGCTAATTAGGTGTGCCATGCCAAATGCCACAAGAACACCATTAAGAGCACAACCAACCTCCAATCACATGCATTTATGCATCTTCAGTAGCCCAAAACAATCTTCAGTAAAAGAAATAATAAAGATTCATGGCTTTATCAGCTAACAAGCCTAGATTTGACTGCAGTTTAAAAAGAAAAACAGTTAAACCCAACTCTGTGGTTAGAAATTGATCGTACACCCCCAGTTACCTGGGTTTAATCAATAATCTCTGTTCACAATGCAGTTTGTAAAGGGCAAAGGTCAAGCAAAGGGTTACAAGATCTGCATAAAACCAGTAAGAATGTTTTACATTTTCCCACCTCTCTCTGCCTTTGTTTAAAAAAAGAACAAACAAATAAAATAACCGCTATACATGTGGACATGACTTTGCATTACTCTAAGCTTTTTCCAGGACAGTGCCGGTGTGGAGCCAGTTCTGCCCCGGTTCCTTTAGAGAACAGGTGCACATTTAGGCATGTTTGAGAAGTGAACGTTGTGCACCAGAATTTAGCGTAATTACTGTGGGGGAAAAAATGAATGTAAATAAATGCATGTTAAAGTCATTCCAGCTTGCATTTCCCCCTTATTGCTGTGTTTGAAACTGTTAAACAGCACTTCAATCACACGCGCCAAATCGGGGCTATAGGGTGAAATATTTCTCTCTCACAGCCAGTGAAGTGTGACTCGGTGTGTTATGATGGAGGAACCACGAAGAGGCGACCTGACAATGCACATGCAAAACCCTCTCCTTAAACACGCCAAAACTCCAAGATCAAATGTTCCATTTACCGTTTGGCCTTCTGGTACCAATTCTTAATGAACGGTTCCTTGAGAATCAAAAGATGATTTTTGATTTGCTCATATGAGTTTTCTATGATCGTACTCGAACAGTCAGGGTTCATCTCCTGTGATCGCTCTGTGCAGGAAATTGGGCTCTAACAATTGTTAAACAATCCAGCATGTGCTCCAAACTTCGCTTGCATCGTTCCAGTGACGCTATTAGCACGGGTTATACATTTTGCAGTGCAACAAGCTAACGTTATTAAAAGTAAAAAAAAAAACAAAAAACACACGTGTTATACATTCTTTCAGCACCTTGTGTTCTGCATCCTGGCTGAAGACTCGCTCTGGTTGGCTACTGCTCATTGTTCCTTTTCACAACATTTTAATCGTTGCTCACACTCTACAGGATCTTGAGTTAATTTCGCATTTGACGTTTGCAATTCCAAAGGGAGGCGCAGATCCAGTCGGGGCAGCAACATGGATTCAATTGGTTTGGACTTCATCTAGGGTTAGTAAATCTAGATTTGAATCGGTTTATAATTAGCCGCAGACATGTTGCATATCTTAATTTTAATCCTGGATTAGTTAAACCAGTGTCAACAATGATTAAAATGGGAATCATTTAAATTCAGTATCCAATATTCCAAGGACGGGTAAACGAATCCGTGATGAATGCAAATTTTGCTAAATAAATATGGCTCTAGATACAATTTACACTATTTGTAGATTGAAGCACACCCTTGTGTTTTCTGCAGAGCTCTGTGTGTGTGTGTGTTCTGCATGAAATGCACTGTTTATGCGCTGAAATGATGCTCAGTCTGAAGACTAAAGATTTCTCATGCTGGCTGTCTGAAACCCGTCGCTTCAGCCTCACGCATCGGAGCAGCCACGTCCTGATCCAGTATCCAGCCTTCCCACTGAGGTATAGGACTCTTTTGTAAATATACAACAGTGGAAAAAATTCACTATTGTTATAAAATTCAGCTGTCTCAAATTTTCTATGCAGTGAAAAAATGCAGCCTTGTTGTAGATAAAACTGAAACAGATCATAGTTTAAATAAAACCACTAATCCAGATTTATAATAGGTTACTGGTGCAACAGACTCAGGTTTGCTGAGATTGCTGAAGGTGTAGATTCTGCATGTAAAGTAGGTTTAAAACTCTGTGCAACAGGATTAGTAGGTAAAGCTTGATTTAATCCAGCTTAATTTATCCGTCTTGATGCGAGTCAGCTTATGCCTGTAAACCCCTGACACTATACGATCTTTTAGGCAGAAAATCAATTAAGTCCAGCATTGAAGTGAGCAGAGACCCCGCGATTCTCTGACCCAAAATCAGTGTGAAAATCCTCTAGTAAGGAGTCGGCTTTAGCGAGGACAACAATGTGCTGTGCTTCTCTCCCCACCCTCTCCCACGTGGACTCGTCCTCCAGGAGTATACAGACTGTGTGTGTTTTGGACGGAGGCCTAAAGGGAGGAGCTGGGACGTCTTATTTATTGCCGGACACTTTCAAAATCTAGGGTTCTCCTAGCTTGAATTTTTCCTTAAAAAATTACGCTTGCAGTCTGTTTGCAGACATTTCGTTTGCAGTCTGTGGTAAATTCACCACAGGGGATATATCTAATATAAAAATAAGGAAATACTTTACAATTTCAAGGCATCCCGTTTAACATCCTAACCACTAGTCGCACTGAGGAGAATGACAAGTTAAAGCAGGTTATTTTGTGTACAATGTTCCTTTAATGCACAGGACATAAGGGTGAGACAGAACACAGTTTTACAGTAGGTGGGAACAGCAGGTTCCTTTGCAATGCGTGTTATCGTGTTATGGCTGGAGCAAACATGCTACCGAGACACAGCAACACCAGGAGAGCGACGTTAAGCAGAAGAAATTCACCGGCCAAATAAAAACCGTAAGTGTTCGAGAAGAATTTTCACTCAAGTTCAAGAGGATTTCATTCATGCTGAGGTGTCAGTTTTCACTTGGTGTATCAGCTCAGGGATACAGTCAGATGACCACGTCAACCAAAGCCGCACGCTAGAGAACCGTCTGGAAAAGTCCGGGTCCGAATTGTTCCTTCCAAGAATGTCCGGAGCGAAGCCAAATCTGCTCAAAGATCCTGTAGTCTGACAGTTTCTCTGAAATTGCTTAGTGAATCGCCAAGTGAATGTGCTCATGCTTCTCGACTGAATCGTCTAGTGTAATCTTTTTTTTTTTTTACGAATAAAAGATTAAAACCCTGTTCATATTGCTTAAGATGTGAAAATCCTGTAGTGTGACCCGGGCTTAAATGAAGAGCTAAATGAGCTAAACGTCAGGTACGTGGAGCAGAGGCAGAGAGGTCTGTTAAACCGGCTGAATGCAAGTTTGATCGGGTGTAAAGTACCGAACCGCAGCCATGCAAAACACCGAAAATAGATACAGATCAAAATAAAATAAATGCAGTATTCACTTAATTTATCCATCTTTTATATGGTTATAGCAGTATGAGCCTGTTCTGTTCTGCTGCTTCGAATCTCGTGCAAAAAAAATCAGCAATTCTGTCGTCAATCACAACAATCAGCTCAAACTGCAAACCTTTACCTGAACTACAGCAGAACAAGACGTCTGGATGGAAAACAGGTGAGGAAATAATGGTTTTGTGTAGAAGGGTTTATTCTTTAACCTAAGCTGGGAGTCTGTAAACAGAGAGGCTGGATCTGCTAATCATTATTCATTAGTTTATTGTTGTAAATTAAGACATAAGCGTACAACGAAGGTGGTGAATTTGAAGACAGCTCAAATCAATTATCAACTGGAAACAGCAACACCACCACTGATAATAATAATGATGATGATGAAGATGACAGATAAGGCGTGTAACCCCGCGTGTTGAAGAAGACAATGAAACACTACAATCAGATTAGTAAAAATGCCAGAGAGTGTAAAGTCTGAATTGTGTGAATTCTCATCTCATCTCCTCTCCTTCAGCTCGGGATCCTTCAGCTCACTGCGGCCTCCTTACCCGAGTGTGAGATCAGAATCGGGCCACATGGTTTCAGTCTGAGGCACGTCAGTGTGATACTGATGTCCAAAACAAACCCCTTCCTGCAGGCTAACCCGCTTTTCTCCACACACCGCCGAGTGTTTACCCGCCTGCCTCCTGATCACCGAAACTCGGGGAAATGTTGATCCCCGGTTATGATGATGAATATTAATGACAATGGGGTCACCCGCGTGCTATAAGTGAAGTGAAGGGGGGGGTGCTATCCTCCTCACACCAAACAACGCTAGCCAGTGATGCTAACAACACAGCACTAATGTAAACACTGCACGCCACGAGACGCCCGATGCCCTGCAGCCGCCAGCGCGCCGCTTCACAACACAAGTGTAAAGGAAGTCTACATGACCTGCACGGCACGCGCTGGCTTAAACTGCCTGAATGGCGCGTGAGCACGGCTAAGCAACTTAGCCCTACAGCTAGCTAACAAGCCGCCCCGCAGCCTGGGGAAGAACCGAGCAAGGAGTCTTAGTTCATCTTCCTCCCCAAATTCACTCTGAGCGTCTTGTGTTCGGCTTCACACCTCACACAAACACGGCGGCCCGGAACAGCTGCGCGTTTTAAACCGCGAGGCCTGCGTTTTCTGCCTGGCCTGAGCGACACGGCTAACCGGGCCCGCTTTATAGTCACACAATCCGGTGTGCTAAGCGGCTACGCTAACGCTAGCTAGTTAGTTAGGCTGGCAGGTGGACATTCAGCTAGTAGTGTAGCGTTCTGCTTAAACTGACCTCGTGGTTAAAAGCGTTGACTGCATCCATCGTGTTCCGGCTTTGCTGACTTTTTTTTCTCTTAGTTAAATTTCCAAATAAATGAAGTACTGCGCCTTAACGGGCCATCCCAACATGTCCGCCGCCTCTCGCCCTCAGTAGAAGACAGGAGCAGAGTCGTTGCGGCGCGCAAGGCATGCTGGGATTGCTGCACGTGTTTCCGTATTCGGTGCAGTAGAGGGCGCTGTAGAGATCAAGTGTTTCTGTGAACGATGAAACGGACAGGAGAGACATTTCTCTGCTCTGCAGCTCTGGGTGGTTTGTGGCATCAAGCAGCTGAGCTAAAATTTAGCCAAGAGAGAGAGAGAGAATAAGGTTCCAGTAGGGAAAAATACTTTGGGCTAATTTAAGACATCTTACTTTAAAGCAAACGTTAGTTCCCACACAGCCTTAAACGCTTTATCCTGGTCAGGGTGCCAGTGGATCAGAGGCTGTCCTTGGGTGTGAGGCAGGAATACACCCAGCCTGTTGCAGGGCACCACATGCCCACACACTCAGACCTAGGCGTACGTCAGCTTAGCAAATCCATCTACTGGGAATATATTTCAGGAAGTTGGAGGAAACTCGCACGGACACAGAGCACAACATGCACAGAAACTTTACACAGAGAGTAACCTGAGTTCATGAGCTGAAAAGAGGACCTGCTCCACCACCTCACCACCCTTAAAAGCACGCAGTCATCATGCGTACGTTATGGCGAACAAAAGGAAAGTGTATCAAAGTGAGAAGTGAGGCTAGTGATTCTATGCATTTGTACTAATATTTATCTGGCATTTCTTGCAAAGCAAATAGAATAAATATACTACACGGGAGATAGAAAAGTCTATTATGGAGTGGGTAATGGCCATACCAGACCATGAGACCATGAGCTACAGGTAGGTGAGTGGTAGGTCAGTGGTTAAGACTTTGGACTACTGATGGTAGTCATGGTCATGAGTTCAAGGTCATGAGTTCAAATCCCAGCACCACCAAGCTGCCACTGCTGGGCCCTTGAGCAAGGCCCTTAACCCTACACTGCTCAGTTGTATAAATGAGGTAAATGGAAGTCACTCTGGATAAGGGCGTCTGCTAAAAGCCATAAAAGTAAATGAGAAAAAAGACATATTGCAGATAAAGCAAATCAAGCATGCATGCATACGACAGTGGCCAATGCAAATAAAAACATCTTAATTTTCTTTGATGTCTATCTATCTATCTATCTATCTATCTATCTACAGTACATTTCTCTCTCAGAAATAAACATATATTTAAAAATACACATTTCAGAGCTAAACAAGCATAACCAGTGTGCTTTATGTAAACCTGGACATATTTACATTTTTCTGCTTAAAAAATATAAACAACCCATTTTGTGCAAAAACCTTCATTTGTGACTACACTGTACTGGTGAAGGTCCTTGCATATAAACCCAGAGATAGAGTTAGTAATACTGGTAATACTGGTAGCCCTTGGGGGCGACACGGTAGCTCGGTGGGTAGCACCGTCGCCCCACAGCAAGAAGGTCCCGCGTTCGATCCCCAGGTGGGGTGGTCTGGGTCCTTTCTGTGTGGAGTCTGCATGTCCCGCATCTCTAAAGTGGCCCTAGAGTGTGTGTGTGTGCCCTACGATGGATTGGCACCCTGTTTAGGGTTGTTTCTGCCTTGCGCCCTATGTGGCCGGCTAGGCACTGGCTCCCCGTGACCCTTTATAAGCGGCCAAGTAGATGAATGAATGAATGGTACCCCCCGGGGACGTAAAAGGACATTTTGCTTTGAAAGCTGTATTAATTGTAGGCGACTCTGAGTTGTGGCAGCGTTAGCTGTTTTCTCAACAACTGGATCAGGATGAGGAGGAGCGAGGTGGCTATGCATGTTTGTTGTGTTGCCCGTGTACTTTATTTTATTGAGACAGTTCTTGCACATCACACAGTCATTGTCCATTCCCTCAGTGTTGTAAACCCAAAGTGGGCCCAGACCTTTGACTTGAAAGAAGGCGATGCATGTCTGATTTGTTTTCCTCTGCTGATTAGCGCCACCACAGGGAGTCATGAAGTAGTGATTCTGGTAAGTCATATTGGAGGAGGAGTCCGCTTAGAGCGCCTGCATGCTTCAATAAAAATATCAATATTTGGTGTACAGTGTATTGCAAAAGAAAGCGATATGATACATCACCATATCAATATTTTGTGACATTTGTATGTTTTACGATTTCCCAAATAACAGCATGGTTATGGTTAATTATCTTAAACTACAATATATGAAGAGAGGAAAAGTAATGAGCTACAGTACAGCTTAGCATACAGAATCCTTTAGTTAGAAACATTGACATTGATGTTTTATGCTTCTACTTTTTCATATTGAACAGAGGTGGGTTTCCAAAGCTCTTCATTACCTCAGTCATAAAAATCATTGCTAAATTAAAGAGCATTACTCGTAAGTTTAATGAGCAAAATGACCCATTCATTATTCACCAAGTTACTTTCTTATTTGGATATTGTATGCAGTTCTACCTTAGAAAAAGAAAGAAAGTTCTTACCCAGACCATCGAACCCAGGGCCTTCTTGCTGTGAGGCTACAGTGCTACCCACCGAAGTAAAATTGAATTGAAGTAAAATATATTACTTGTGTGGAACTAATATATGATATATATGATATATATATTTGAATAAATTAATTTTTACTTTTTTGGTCATTGTTCTGCACACAGGGTGCCCTGGGGCTGTGAGGCAGCAACATTACGCACAGTGCCTCAATGTCACGCATTATTTAATCAAGTTAAGTTAATACCAGACAGCACCAACATCCTTGTGAGATTTGATAATGTGGCTAGATACACTGTAAAAAAATCATTAAAAAAAAACTGTCATTTTCTGGCAGCAGGGGGCGCCAGAAAATGTCTGGTAAAAACTGTTTAATTATCTGTAACATAAGCTGCAAATAAAAACTGTAAAAAAACTGTAATTATCTGTAACATAAGTTGCAAATAAAAACTGTAAAAAACTGTAATTATCTGTACCATAAGCTGCAAATAAAAACGGTAAAAAAAACTGTAATTATCTGTAACATAAGCTGCAAATAAAAAGTGTAATTATCTGTAACATAAGCTGCAAATAAAAACTGTAAAAACTGTAATTATCTGTAACATAAGCTGCAAATAAAAACTGTAATTATCTGTAACATAAGCTGCAAATAAAAACTGTAAAAAGTGTAATTATCTGTAACATAAGCTGCAAATAAAAACGGTAAAAAAACTGTAATTATCTGTAACATAAGCTGCAAATAAAAACTGTAAAAAAGTGTAATTATCTGTAACATAAGCTGCAAATAAAACTGTAATTATCTGTAACATAAGCTGCAAATAAAAACTGTAAAAACTGTCATTTTCTGGCAGCTGGTGCACCAGAAAGAAATGTGAAAGCATCTCACAACAATCTCACATGTTATTCAACAGCAATTTGATCTCTACAGGGCTTGAACTGACTTGCACCATTTCTTAGCTGTTGTTTTTATTAGAAGCACTATAACTCTATTTTATGCATTAGCCCTACAAAACCCAATAAATTGTACATTACAAAAGCTTAAATTAACTGTCAGAGTTCATTTAGTAATTTTTAGTAAGAAATCAGTCAAATACTCAATTTATTTTATTTAAATACATTAATAAACTGTCAAAATAAAAGCATTTTATTTTGTTAAATGTAAGTTAGCTACACTCTTACGGTTTAAATGACAGAAAATGCTGCTACTTTTTTCAATAAAAAATACTGTATTTTTACAGTTATTTTGTCTTATCTAAAAGCTGTTAAAACAGATTAATGTATTCCAATGTATTGTTAAATCATATGACACATTTTAAGAAACAGTTTATTCTTGTAAATTTAATATAATTTACTGTCATTTTGAAATACAAGGAAAAACTGTAAAAAGACTATTTTTTTTACAGTGTAGGCTAATGGCTCTCATTCACTCTACATAACGCAAGCTAGTAAATTCGATTTTTGTCTAAATGAAACTTAGTGTATACAATGAAATCATGGTTTAATCAGTAACTGAATATGTTTATGGACACTATACATTAATATATAGTCTCTTAAATCAGACAGACCACATATGTTTTCAGTGTAGCTCTTACAAACAAATGTCATTTCGGTTGTAATTTGTTATGTTTGCTGTTTTTGCTTGATCATATCACTAACAGTTCATGCACTTTTCTCCAGATTCATTCTGGGCAGTACAGAGAAGAATTGAAAAGCATTGTGACATGCAAAATACATGCCAAAATGAAAAGCAAAACCTCTTTAATGAAAAAAATACACAATAATTTACATTTTCAAAGTAACTTGCTGAATTCGTATCACAATTAAATATAAACGACCATGAACCCACCGCACTGAAATGCAATACACATGAGATTTCATTTAAACACTGACACGTGGAGAAAGTGCCAAAATGAAAAGTAAAACATCCATTACATTTATTTAATGTCACTCGATCTCTTAACAGAAAAACAATGTGTGTGGATTTGCATTTAAAGAAGAAAATGCTGAATTTGTGTCAGAATTGAAAACAAGGCACCTTAAAATGCAGTCAGCTCAACTGCATTGTATTCCTTTGTGTGGCGCTGTGAACGTGCCAAAAAGAAACCCGTAATACATGTGATTGTTTTTCGAAGAGTAACAGTGCAGAAATCATGCCAAAATGAAATGTAATGGCTGTCCAATCAGAATCCTTTACTAGATTTGGGGGCGTGCCTATGAAACCTGTCAGAAGAAATCGCACCGTATTTGTACCTTAATCCAGAGAAAATGTGGCTTTTTAATTATACTGCTGAGTTGACAGGTATTTTTAAGAATCCTGCTCGCGGTTGTACTGCTGGATCCTGAAGCTGTTCATTCCGTTTCATTTACATTTTCGCACCTTAGTAGAATTATAGCGGTTATTTCCTCTTTTACTCTGTCGTGAAAAGATATTTTCTCTGGATTCATTTACAGCTACAGACAATTTCTTCTGACTGGTTTCTTAGCCACACCTCCAAATCCAGTAGAGGATTCTGATTGGACAGGGATTACATTTCATTTTGGCACGAATTCCGCACTGTTACTCATGCGCTTTGCATTTCCTTTTGGCACGTTCATAGCGCCACACGGAGGAATACAATGCAGTTGAGCTGATTACATTTTAAGTGCTTTGTTTTCAATTCTGACACAAATTCAGCATTTCATTCTTTAGATGCAATTCCACTCCACACACATTGTTTTTCTGTTAAAAGATCGAGTGACATTAAATAAATGACATGGATCTTTTACTTTTCATTTTGGCCCTTTTTGTTTAAATGCAATAATGTGCGTTTCATTTCAGTGAAGTGATTTCATGGAGTTTTGTATTTTGTGACACAAACTCAGCATGTCATTTTGAAAATGTAAATCATCATGTATTGTTTTTCATTAGAGAGATCAAGCCATGTGAAAAACAATGTAATAGTGGTGTTGCTATTCACTTTGGCACGTATTCTGCATGCCACAATGGAAAAACAGAACATTGTGTCCATTGCATTTCACATTTTGAGGCGATCGTACTGAGATGATTACTTTTCAATTTGGCATGAATTCCAACAAATAACATCTTACAAAGAACTCAGCCATTAAATCTCTGATGACAAAAACTTTCAGGAAACACTCACAAGACAGACTCATGTGTAGCATTCATCCTTCTTTAAGTTGTTAGTTTTTCACTTAGATTCATCATTATTGGGAAACTCACCCCAGATTGGTCAGAAATGATTAGTTATGAATTTGGAACATTTTTAAGGTTTTGTTATATAAACCATGCCCGTGTTGGTATTGTAGAAATTAAGTGTAGAACTTTATAGTTACTTTAGTCAGCGCCTGTCATTTCCACGCCCGCCAGAGGGCGCCTGAAGCGTGGGGGAGGACTAGATAGATAGATAGATAGATAGATTCAACTTTATTGTCATTACTCAGTACAAGTACAAGGCAATGAAATGCAGTTAGCATCTACCAGAAGTGCAAATAGTAGCATTGTGCAAGTGGGGGGAAGACTACCAGCCAGAACTACGACTCCTACAGGGCCTTGCAAATCTGGCGCACCTGTTGGCGGCCATTTTGATTAACTCGTTAAGCCGTGCTGAGGAGTATAAAAGAAGCCTATTCAGCACGCCTCAGTGCGGACCAACCTTTGCCAGCTGTCTTCAGCTGTAATTCTAGCTCAAGCTAAGTATTTTGTCACTTCAGTTACTTCTGTCAATATCACGATTGCTCACTCCCGTCTGCACTCTAAGCGTTCTTTGTTTGTGTTTCTTTCCCCAGTCCATCAAGCCAGAGCGCAGTGTCTTCCTGCCCCCGCCCCATCACCTCGTTGTCTCTCCTGTGTGTTCTTTAAACTGACTTTGGTTTCGTTTTTGGTTTCGTTCCCTTTTTTTCCACACTCTGTGCTTTCTGTTTTTTTAATTGACTTGTCTGTTTATGAACTCCATTTCCCGTTTTAAGTACTGTGTGACAATAAATATCTTTATATCTGCTCTTGACTCCAACAGGGCGACACAGTGGCTCGGTGGGTAGCACCGTCGCCTCACAGCAAGAAGGTCCCGGGTTCGACCCCCGGGTGGGGCGGTCTGGGTCC
>JAOVVG010000009.1:9057070-9067267 GCA_028566375.1 Leptodoras nelsoni
TGTGCAAAGCAGTAATCAGAGCAATGGGTGGCTATTTTGAAGAAACTAGAATATAAAACATGTTTTCAGTTATTTCAGATTTTTTTGTTAAGTACATAACTCCACGTGTTCATTCATAGTTCATGTAAACAGTCATGAAAATAAATAAAACGCATTGAATGAGAAGGTGTGTCCAAACTTTTGGCCTGTACTGTATATGTACAGTAAATGTAAAAAATGCAGTTGGAAAAAATGCAATCTAACACGTCTGGACAGCTCTTGAGAAAACATTGAGAATTCAGCTACATGTCTAAACATCATACATTTTTAATACAATACTTATACATGTTTATAAATTAGCATACTAGTATAGACAGTTGTATTTTCATATAATTGATCATCTTGTGCAAGTTTAGCGCTTATTCTGTACACACTTAAAGGCAAATGACTTAATGAAAACGGAACATTAACCCTTAACCATTAACCCCGCTGAAGTGTCTGTGCCTTAGCCATAGGCTTCAGTACTTGATGGGACAAATGGAGCATTTA
The DNA here is from genome assembly GCA_028566375.1 of Leptodoras nelsoni. Classification (NCBI taxonomy): domain Eukaryota; kingdom Metazoa; phylum Chordata; class Actinopteri; order Siluriformes; family Doradidae; genus Leptodoras; species Leptodoras nelsoni. Next base: position 9,057,599 of record JAOVVG010000009.1, read on the forward strand.
CTTATGATAATAATTAATTAAGCTTACGTTCCTTCAGAACATTTCCGCATTGAGTTTAGAGCTTTACCGAGGAATCTTTTTTTTTTAACTATCCACCAAATAAATGGCCAAAAAGACCTATAAATACTTAAATGTTTGAAATATGTTCCCTGCAAGGAGCTTTTTTATTACCATCTCCATTTATTATGGCATTTAAGCTCAATAAGAAAATTCACATCATTCAGTTCTTACAGAAAAGGCTCATTTCGTTACATCAGTACAAAAAAAGCTGACGCTATTTTCACTTCTTCTCACCGAGCTTCACCCAGCTCCTAATTCAAAGCCATGTTGTTTTAAGTTAGAACTACGTATTAAAAGTACATTTTGACATTTCTGAGAAACTAAATATTTATTATTAATTTAGCTATTTACATTTGGCTCACAAATTTCTTTAAGAAAACACAAAGGGGTCCAAAAGTCTGAGACAATGCTGAAAATCACACCCAAACCAAATAAATTAAATCATTAATTATTTCTATTATAAGTAATTATATAAACGAATCATTATAAATTTTTTTATAGATTTATAAATTAGAAATCATAAATATTTCTAAAATAAAATATTGTTTGGTAAAATATTGTTAAAATACAAATATTGAAAATAAAATATTGACTGTTTGGTATTCGGTTTCCTTCAGGATCAGCAATGTTGTATCTTAATCAAGATGTTGCACAACCTTTTGGTCCCTATATGAATTTAAGCATTTTTATGACTTTTGATGTTTGTATAAAAGGTCAGAGTCTATTCACTTCCTTTGAAGCATGTATTCCGACAACGCAGCAGTCATGGTCTTGTGGTTAGGGTATCTGCCCCGTGATCGGAAGGTCCTGGGTTCTATTCCTGTGACTGACAGGACTTGGCTGATGTACACTTGAGCAAGGCACCTAACCCTTGGCTCCCCGGGGGCTGTGGCTAGGGCTACCCACCGCTCCAGGCATGTGTGTTCACTGCCCCCTAGTGTGTGTTCACTAGTGTGTGCACGGATGGGTTAAATGCAGAGGTCCAATTTCACTGTGTGTAAGCACAAGTGACAAAAATGTCTGACTTTCATGGATCATAAGGTTTTCCACAAACTTTAAGTGGAGTACTTAAAGCAAAAAGGGACATACCAAATACTTAAAAATTCATGTAAATATTTCAAAGATTAAATTTTTACAAGTTGCTGATACGATTTATAATAAAAAGCTTCTTGTTAAATCAAAGGAGACCGCTAAACAGAAGGATTTTTACTTGTGGCCTCAGACCTGCACACTGTAAATATCTCAAGACATTGACTGGTGTAAATCTGCTGAAAGGTATTAGACACCCTGTTGTTTTTAGGTACAACTTTTGTTGTTTGATGTTTTTTTGTCTGCATTATTGAGTCAGAACAAAAAGATTTTAGATTTCCAAATGTTAATTTTCTGAAATAATTTAAATGTTAAACAAAAATGTTTGTATGTCAGTAATGAAAGCAACAGGTTACATAACAGAGCACTTTTCTGACAAAAAACATAATGAAGGCTGTTGGGTTTTGCATGCAAAAAAAAGTAAGTGCGACAGTCAAAGTCTCCAGAAGAGCTGTGGCAGATTCTCCAAGACGCTCAATAAAACTTCCCAGCTGATTACTATACAGTACGATGCAGAAGTCATAGGCACATGCACAGACTCTCTGTAAAGCAAAGAAGCCTTCGAAAATAATGACAATGTTTCTACATAAAAGAAAACACTATAAAATGCAGTAAACAGTAATACACTAAAGGAAGTCATTATTTGGTGTGCCTTTTTCTTAAACAGCGTCCCCAGGTACAATGTGTGCAATAAGGAAATTAGCTTTGAACTTTTACTGAGCGTCTCGGAGAGTCTGCGTAAAATGTGTGCACAAAATTTTGAATTACAGAATAAAATTGAACTGAAGAATAAACACTTTCCTACATGCATAAGTGTGATAGTGGGGTGGGGGTGCGGGGGGTGGTGGTAGGGGGGCGTAACGCTAACATAGTAGAATGTCTCGTGGGAAAGGGACGTGGGAAAAGGTCACATCAAAGCAAACATTGAAGAGGCAGAGCCTTTGTAAAAAGAAATTTTACAGAGCACTCTATTTTTGTCCTAACATGGCACTGTCACAGCCTTAGAGGCATTAAAATAAATATTTGATGATGAGAGGCCACACCATGGCAATAAGAGTAGACACATTACCTACGATATGAACTGAAGTTGGCAGTCTGCATAAGAAATCAGAGCTTTACCATTTTATGAAGCATCTTCCTGTGGTATCAATAATGCAGGCTATGGGACATGGCATGGGATGGGAAACTGAGCTGCTGCTGGTATGCATTCCTCACCCAGTATTTTATTAATGCTTATGTAGGTGATTAGCTTAATTTTAGAGATGGAGTGAAACAGATGTCAAAGAAAAGGTTGCTGGAATCCTGTCTTTAAAATTCTTGGGCTTGTCTGTTATTAGGACAGGGTACATCACCGGTTCCAAAAAAAAAAAAAAGGATCAACCTAACATATCCTTATCCTTTCAGCTTAACTGTGTGAATGAATTACACCCCCACCCTTTACTGTTTCTTAATGCACTGATTTTATTATCTACATTTAATAATATGTAGAAAGTTAAAATCTAAAGTGATTTAGTATGCTGAGGTTTTAAATGAATATTTTTTGTTTTCTAAGTGGATATCGATGACCTGAAGATCTGCTATGTGCTGAAAGATAAGAACAACTCCACCAGCGACACCTTTATTTTCTATGTTGAAGACAATGGTAAGTTTACAATTTATTTTTTTTTTTTATTTACTTACTTATTTTAATATTTATTTTTTTATTCATTATATATTATTCATTTATTTATTTTTATTGTATGTTTTTATATATTTAACTGACAGACTTTTCAGTTTACATATTTTAGATAAATAGACCATTCATTTATTTTTAACGAAACCTCAAATTAAATCACGCAGTATCTCCACAGTCCCCAATTTGTAAATCAAATGCAAACATGTTCATTTAATTTAGACACGCTCGCACATAAAGCGTAAAAGCTTTCTTATATCAGCTTTAGGGTTGGAGCAAGGCAATTCTCATTAGGAGCAAATAATCATGAACTTTCTTGTACTTGAGATTCGTTTGACGCAAACAGATAACAACGTGGCGCTCCATATTGGATCCTGCACACGTAATCTGTCTGTTTGGATTATCTGCTTCCTCTCTGAATGAGAACAAACAAATCACAAAGCCTAATTGGGCTTTATTGAAAGTGGCTTTTCTCCCTCCAGGAAGACCAATATTAGCCCTTTGTCTGAGTCACAAAGTCAGACAGAGGGGCAGCTTGTTGGAATGACCCACAATACAAAAGAGCATTTGATATTTAAGACCAGAGGCAAGATAGTAAATAATTACAGCTTAGGTGTGGGGGGAGGGGGGGTTGAGGCTGTTTTCCTGCCTAAGGTGACAATTACCCTGCGTTATTACAGGGCACCTTTTAAGTGTCAACTGTTGGATAAACACATAGTTTTGATACACAAAAGCAGATGGCTCAAATTCTGTATTTTCCTGTGAAAGTTCTTTGTTACTGTGCTTTTTTTCATTTTCTAATGGCTATTCAGTGAGAATTTGTTGTAGCATCATTGTGAAAATTTTTTTTTAACAATAACACTTACAGTTTTCCCTTGTATTTCAAAAAATGTAATTTTTATGTGAATGAACCATTTATTAAAATGTGTCATGTGATTTAACAAAAACAAATCTGTGGAAATGGAATTAAATATCTAATTATTAAATCTAAAAATTAAATAGATGATGCTTTTAACAAAAATGTAAAAACAGTATTCAGTATTCAGAAGTAGCAGCATTTTCTGTGATTTACATGATGTAAGAGTAAAGTTAACCTACATTTAAAGAAATAAAATGCATTTATTTTGACAGTTTATTAGAGTATTGAAATAAAAAAAATAAAACTGACAGATTTTTTTTCCACAACATTTAATTTAAACATAATAGGGTTCAGTCTGCCTCCACTGGTTTCAATTTACTTACATTTTTTATTTTTAATTTTAGATTTAATCTATGGTAAAGGTGATTCTGGTTTTCTTTTTTTTTTTTTTTTTTTTACAGTTTTTGGCACTCCTGCTGCCAGAAATATTTTTTTACCCTTTTGTTTCAGTGTATGATAAAATTAAATACTGTTTTTAGAGACATTTTCTGGCACCCCTGCTCCATTTTTTGTACACTTTTTTTTTACAGTGTGTGGCTGAACCTCATCACTCATTTAACTTTTTTCCTCCTCATCTCTGGAGAGTTTTGCCCTCTCCCAGTAATCCCAGCCTATGGGGAAATACTTCATTTCTGTCTCTTTCCACCTAGAGGGACCTACAAGAAGAGAAATAAGAAGGCTTTAACTTTTGGAACTTTGGGGCAGTGCAGCTCAGTGGTTAAGAAGTTGGACTACTGACCCAGAGGTCGTGAGTTCGAATCCCACCACAGTCAAGCTGTCACTGCTGGGCCCCTGAGCAAGGCCCTTAACCCTCAACTGCTCAGTTGTCTAAATAAGATAAAATGTCTGCCAGGGCGTCTGCCAAATGCCATAAATGTAAATGTAACTTTCTGTGGCCACGTACCACTCCAGCGTGACCCATGGGCTCTTATGAGGTTCACGTCTTTTGAATGCTTAAAGCTAGTCTCACTTTGCCACAGCTGAGGGCGTTTCTTTTGACAAGTGGCCCTTAACTGAAGGGAAGTTTCTTCTCTTTTTATTTCAAAGCATTGAAGCAGTACAGAAGGGCACTGCCTTATCCAGATTCATTCTGCTAGTGTCTAGAGATGCTCTTATTCGGACATGCTACTGTAATCTGCAGGTTCAGATAGTCGTCCCACATGGACTTTCTGAGCTAATTAGAGGGCTTGAAAGGTATTCTGCCGCTTTATGCCAGTGTGGCCCGGGTGTCCTGGGAAATGTACTCTTGACAGTTAAAGCTTATTTCACATCCAGTTTAACAGCTAAAGTGGATTCGAGTTACATTCAAGTGGCGTACTAGTGCTCTCAGCTGTGCAGATTTACACATAACACTTACATATTAACTACTCACTGCTAGGATATGCCCTTCTTTCCTCTCTCTTTCTTTCTCTCATTTCCCCATGTCTCTGTCTTTATCTCCATTAGCTTCAGGGTATGGCCCCTAGACTCGTTTTCAGCACCTCTGTTCCTCTTTTCAGGTATACATTCTCAGACAGACTCTCTGAGAGCCAAAGCCTCAGCGGCCCTAGTTAAAAGATCAAGCCAGATTGTGCTTTTCCTGATCTGTCACGTATCAGAACAAGCCAAGTTTCTTTGTATCTAATAGCTGAGATTTCATGGTTGCAGTCAGTGACGACAAATTCTTAGAAAATTTTTCAAGCCTGAAAAACATTTGGACTCTTCCAGATATTGTCTTCAACTGTGGTGTTTAGACATTTTATATGTTTAAAAAAATTAGACTAATTTTTATGAATATCATTTAAAACAGTTTTAGAGAACAAAGTGCTGAATGAACCCGTGGTTTGAGTAGATGTTTTTAACATACATAATGCTGATTTACTCTTCTTGTAGCTTCCAGGCTTGTGCCAACATAATGTAATGAATTATTCAGTGAGACACTTCATTGTTTACATATTTTATATACATTCAAACTTGATTGTGCTTTTTGCCTTTCATGTTGTAATAAATATTTGATGTTTATAGGCTGATTTTAGATTAAGGCCTTTGATGACATGGGGAAAAAAAAGCCTGCGGAGATCTCCAGTGCCAGTGGGGTTTTAAACTTTCATGCATGCTGTTTAGCAGAGGTTAAGTGATTTATGAATAATTGGAGCGCCGTATGGGATTTGGGGGACAGCGAATGGATGTTTTCTAGTGCCAGTAACTCTGAGACAACACCTTTGAACCTTCCTGAATGAAGAGAAGGTTCAAAGTTTCACAACCCAGGTCTTTTTTCTGGCTAAATTATCATCATAGCCAAATTCCCACCCATCAGCCATCAACCAGGGAGGGCAAAGGTTATCATGTGCTTCCTATGAGACACATGAAGCAACCCACCATATCTTTTCGAGGTGCTGCTTATTTATGCAACGTCAGGGGGCGGGATATCCCACTTGAAGGAAAGCGGTCCTTCTGGATGCCTGAGCTCCCAGATGCCCATGATTGGCTATTGTTACAGTGATTGATGCGGGAGAGACAGTATGCCACCCCTCCCTTGATGAGAGCATGGCCAGTTTTGCAATGTTGAACTCCTGGTCATGGATGGCTGTGCCATCATGGGGAGTTTGAACTCATGATCTCCGGATAGTAGGGCAAATGTTTTTCTGTTATGCCACTTGTGAGCCCCTGCCTTTATATGTTCCCTGTGTCCTTCAGCAAGGCAGTAAACTCTCAACCATCCTGTAGTTATATACAATGACTTTCACTGCCTGTCTTCTCCCTTGTGTCTGTGTCTCCAGTATGGAAAGGGAAGTGATCTGCAGGAAAGGTGCTTAGAGAGGATTTTCCTTCCCTTTTTCTAAAGAATGTCACTAACATACTTATAGAGTTTCCCTGTAGGGTTCGGCTTGATTTGACAGTCTGTTGTAAGTTATCTGCTCAGCCTGAAATTGAGGCAGCTGCTATATGGTAGACTGGGATAACGGTAGATAAATTATTTCTCGAGAGCACTGATTTTAAATAGCTGAAAAGCCCTTGCAATGGATAGGATGTTTGTGCTTGATGCAAAACCCTTATCTGCACCGTAAGCTGTACAGGAATGTACTCTGATTGCTTTGTACGTTTTTTTTTCTTAAGGCTGGGCTCTCTACTTGACACCTACGCAACCTTTCATAACCACTTAAAGAGTCAATTGGACCATTTTGCTGTCAAGTGAACATAACACTTTAGTCAAATGACAGATTTTTGCTGGCATAAGGCAGCATTGTGATTAGAAGGCATAACAATAAAACATTTTTGTACTTTAGTCTACTTGTGGTCCTGTAGCTGAGGTGAACGCTGCTCATGTAACATAGCTTACTAAGTAAGGTTTAGTAAATCTTACAAAGGGTGAGCCAGAGTGATCTCATATGCTTATTTCTCAGACGCTAGATTGATTAGAGTAGTTACTGGTGGGGGAAATGGTTGCTCAGTGGATGCCGTTTTGTCAACTTTCATTGTTGAAACGTTTTTTTTTTTTAAATGTGACTCTGTGATTGCTACTCAACAGCTGTTTCACATCAAGTTCGATATTCCTCATCGTGGCTCTGTGCCCTCTTGGAGCACAATAAAAAAAATGGGTTGAAAAGTTTCGTAACAACACATCTGCCATGAAAACGAAAGCACTCAGCAAGCCACATACAGTTCGAACGCCAGATAATGTCGAAAGCATGTGTGCATCTGTAATAAGGAGTCGGCATCATTCAGTATTGTGATTATTAGCTATGGGGTTATTTTAAAAATAGTGTCTTTGTCAGAAGACCACGGACAATTGTCGACCTGAAGCAACGTACGCGAGATGAAATCACTGCCATTCCAGGACCATTGTTACAGCGCGTATTGGGAAATGTGCATACGCAACGCAAGTCATCTGAGTGATATAGTTATTCACAAATAAAACATGCATTGAAAGGTTAGTGCAATAGTCATATTTTTGAATAAAAAAATGATTAATTATCGTTATTTCATTTCAAAAATTGTCAGGTCTGTCTAGCTCTCTGGCTCCATAACACTGAAATCACGCGGAAGCGTGTGAATAAAACATTGTGGTATTTCTGTCTTTATTATTTCAAGGATGGAGAGTTTACCTTTCACCTTTTCTCGTTCCCTCACAAGTCATTTGCTTTCAGCCAGCTGTTTAAGCCCTCAGAACACGGCACACAAAGGACAGGAACGTACAGTCTCGTACTCCCTATCTAACAATTACAAATAGCACCAATAACTTCCCTGTTTTCTGTATGCCCCGAACCTACACATCAGATTTATTGGTGAAAATGTAGAAGTTCCAACACTTCTAGAGGGACCAATAGAAGAGTGCACAGATGGATGTTTTGTAGTAGTAGCAGAAATTAACTGTAACAAACTGTACCAACTGTACCTCATGGTGGTGCTCTGCTGCTCCAAGTCCCTCTGTGCAGACTAATGAACAAAATTAGGAAAACTAGAATGTGAAGTATTTTAATGTTTTATCAGCATCTTTGGGGATATTTTTTGGTATGCATGTAAGACTGGGATAGGGTTAGGTAGACAATGGATAGATGGATAGATAGATGGATGGATGGATGGATGGATGGATGGATGGATGGATAGATAGGTAGGTAGATAGATAGATTGGTAGATTGGTGGATAGATAGATACATAGGTAGGTAGATAGATAGATGGATGGATGAATTGGTAGATAGATAGATTGGTTGATTGATAGATAGATTGGTAGGTAGATAGGTAGGTAGATTGGTGGATAGATAGATTGATTTATTGATTGATTGATTGATTGATATACTGGTAGATATGCAGATTGGTAGATAGATAGGTAGATTGGTTGGTAGATAGATGGATAGATGGCCCATTTTTCTTGCTTCCAACACATCAACTTTGAGAACTGACTATTAACTGACTGCCTAATACATCCCACCCCGCAACAGGTGCCATTGTAACGAGATAATCACCGTTATTCACTTTACCTGTCAGTTCTTTTAGTGTTCTGGCCGACTGGTGTATGGTGTACTGTAGTCAGTGTACTAAAAGATTTTCAAAGAGCTCACACTGTACAGAAGCATGTGTAGGACCCTGTACAGAGTTGAGATAATCACACAGTGAGGATTTACATCATCAAAATTGTGATTCAGAGATTGAGAGCTCAGATGTCACACTGTGCATTATTTATGTAAGAGCGTGTGATCATGTCTGATTCTGAATTTGGACTTTCTCGAGTTTTTCTTGTACACTCAAGTCAGGTGAAGTATTGAGTTCATCACCACAGTGTGACAGTTTGAGGGTAGAATGAAGGTATGAACCATGTCATTAAAATCTCAAAATAACTTAATAAATCCAAAATTGCAGTGATTACTGGGAGCTTTCCAATTAGTACTATTCATGCCATAATGTACTGGAACCACAATAGCTTCATATCAGTATGTCTCTTTCAATGCTCGCCATCTTCTCATTCTCATTTATCATCATTTATTCTTTTTTAACCTTTCTTTTAAAATTGTCTCTTGCTTTTTGTTACATTTGAAGGCACAGAGCACAGTTTCTTTCTTCTTCAGTGTGAATTTTATATCCCTGATTTTTTGGGGGGAGCTGAAAGGCAAGTGCTTGCGTTTAAAAGCAGTCCTGGAGACTCTGCTGAGAATCCCAGTCTCTACTAAAAATGGAGCAACATAATTTGCATAATCTGAATGAGACTAATAGATAATTGATTTAGGTAGGTTTGTAGCCCATCTCTTAATACAAATACCCCGATCAGCCATAACCTTAAAACCGTCGCCTTCTATCTAATTGCAGTCATAGTCCTGTTCTTCTGCAGACATTGTTAGCCCCCTTTTATGCCGTTCTTCAGTGGTCAGGACCACCAGAGAGCAGGTACTATTTGGGTGGTGGATGATTGTCAGCACTGCAGTGACACTGATGTGGTGGTGGTGTGTTAGTGTGT
>JAOVVG010000009.1:9096950-9108384 GCA_028566375.1 Leptodoras nelsoni
GCAGAGTCATCAGAGAACTTTTGCAGGTGGCAGCTGCCAGAGTTGTACTGGAAGTCTGCAGTATACAGGGTGAAGAGGAAGGGAGCAAGGAAGGAAGGATAACCTTCTGAATCATTTAGTTTTAGAACTTCTCATAGAGTTTCTCATATTGAAAATTACTGAAAGTAAAACTTAACTTTATAAAACATGCTGTGTCAGATATGTATACAGAAGGGGGACAAATTAAAGGAAAAACTAGTGGTTCCATTATTATATGGGGGCATGGTTTGCATACACTTGTCCCCTTAGAATGAAGCATCGCTGTAATCAATACAACTTTCTTCTGACTGATCACTTTTATCCTATAATGAAACATTTCTATCCTAATGGGCACGTTCGCTTCCAGGATGACTCCACACACATCCACAGTGCATGATGTAAATCATAAGCTATGGCCTTCACACTCAGCCCAGTTGAACACGTGAGAGATTTTGGAGCCATGTGTTAGAGAGCCCTCTCCATCATCATCAAAACACCAGCTGATTGAAAATCATTAGAGGGAACAATGTTCATCACTCCAGTTCAGTCCCATTGACTTGATGAATCTATGCTGAGACAGACTGAAACTGTTCTGGTGGATTGTGCCAGCTCAATACCTTACTAACCCACTTTACATCGGATTCTTTCCTTCAGTATGCTTCAAGAAACGGATGATGGAAGACATTTGTAATAAAATTCAAGATATAATTTAATTTAAGAATTTGTAAGTATATAATTAGAGATAAAAAGAGACGTTCATAGATATAGTTCATGGCCTTCCAGTGCATTTTGATGTCAGCTGTATATATTTAAATGCATATGTATGAGGTTGATCCTTCTGATCTTACTCTTTCTAGGGGATACGGAGAAGCCGTGCGTGTTATCTTTGGTGGACGACTCCGTGTATGAAGAGGAGGAGGAGATGAGGCTTGTGCTCGGGAGTGCTACGAGTGACTCCCCGTATGGAGCATCAATAGGAACAAAGAACGAAACACTCGTCAAGATTAAAGACAGCGCCGACAGTAAGCTAGAAAGAAAAGACGGTTCTGTTCTTATTTCTTTTGTATATTATATGAAAGACAAATTCTTCGTCCAGATTGGCACGGGTCTTGCAAATTTTTGCACTGGAGCTGGAGGGAGAATTATTTCAGCACAGGCATAAAACCAAAACGGCCATGACATTTTAAAATTGGAAAAAAAACCACTATAAATTATTAAAACCGTCTTTGTACAGTAAAAGTTTTTACATTTTAAAGGAGAATAGACAGATAAGGACAGACAGACTACTATTGTAGAAGAGTACAATAATATGCAATGAGCTGTATAGTTAGTTAACTAGCTACCAAGGTAAAGAAAGCAACACATTAAATAACAGACCCGACAAGATGATGAAGGCTGCTCGGTTTTACATGCAAAAAAAGAAGCAAGTCATCGATATGAACAAAAAATAACGATTTCTAATGTTAACCTTCTTCTCAGAGCCAATTATCAAGTTTGCTGAGACGAAGCTGAGCGTGAACGAGCCCAAAGAGTCAGGGAAGATGAGCGTCGTGCGGATCCCTGTGCATCGAGTGGGAGATTCCTCCAGAGTGTCCGTGGTGAGAGTACACACTAAGGACGGTTCGGCTGTGTCGGGAGAAGACTATCACCCCATTTCTCAGGGTGAGGAAGCTCACAGTACTCTGTGGAGTGAAGCGACAGCTATATTTCTGTCTTTTCATTAAAATGTCCTTTGAATTCCACACACTTAAAGCTTTATGACTGTGTTTATAGTTTTTATATCTTTATAATTGGTTATAAATAATCCGTGCTTTGATAACATCTAAATGAAATCTTGTGCATCAGCGCAATTATATTTACTGCTAGACCGATCCGAAGCCCTCTCTTTCTTTACATTCCTAGTCACACTGAAGAAGCTTGCATTTGTGTGTTTTCATATGCAGATGTTGCATTTAAGAAAGGTGAAACGGAGCATTTTGTGGAGGTGGAGGTCCTGTTTGATGGGGTCAGAGAAATGAGAGAAGCCTTCACTGTCCACCTCAAGCCTGATGAGAACATGGTGGCTGAGATCCAGGTATAGAGGTCGTTCCCTTTGATGTTACACTGTATTGAAGTATCTGTATTGGGTATCTTTATGTATAAAAAGTTCCAACTATGAGTACGAGATTAATAGATTACACAGCTGCTTGTGTGATATTTAATCAAGGCACCTTGGGTTTTTATAGATTGAGATTGTTTAATTATATGCTTCAAGGAGGGGAGAGAGAGATTTGAAGAGGAAGGGGCTGTTTGTAATACCGTGGCCTGTCTAGTCACCAGACCTTAACCCCAGTTAGGCTACTCTGGAAGGAAGGACCAGGGGGTTTGAAAGAAAGAAAGGTGTCCACTTTTCTTTCTCTCAAACCTCTAGGAAGTCAAAAGCAGTTATCTGTTGAGATTTTTTTTATATGAATGTACATTTTAATTGTTGATAAGTAAATGTCAAAAATATATGCGTGTTTATACTTTTCTTCAATAATGAACCTGGTTACGCTTTCATATATTGAGTTATTGTAAACTGACACAGAATGTACTCGTGTATCGAAAGCATTTAAAAATTTGGCGGGTGGCTCCCGAGTGGCGCAACGGCAATGTGTTTGCCCTATCATCCGGAGATCGCTAGTTCGAATCCGGGTGATGCTGTAGCTGCCAGTAGTCGGGAGCTCAGAGAGCAAGATTGGCCGTGCTCTCAGGGTGGGAGGGGCAGCATACGCTCTCCCCCATGTCACTCATAGCGACACTGTCCAATCACGAGCGTCTGTGAGCTCATGCATATAAGAGGTGGGCGGGAGCGCTTTCATCCGAGTGCGTTACACCATTCCCGAAAGTTGCATGAGCAGCAGTTCAAAAAGAGGCAGCAGCTTGCATCACGTGTTTCGGAGGAAGCACGTGATGGCTTCGCCCTCCCTGAATGGCAGCTTGTCGTGTGACATGGGGGGGGAGGACTGATGGGTGGGAATTGGAGACAACTAAATTAGGGAGAAAAAACGGGGGGGGGGGATTAAATTAATAAATAAATAGATAGGTAATATGTTCGTACTGATTTTTTAACAGAAATAGCACTGGGTATGTTTCAGCCATTCATTTAACATGCTTTGTTATTTTATTGTAGGATCTGTATAATATCACAGCATTTCAAAGTGAAAATGATTGTTGCTTTTTTAATGGTAAATATGAGGTTTGTCCGGGAAGTAATGAGAATGAAATGGGCTTACGCATCGGGATGGTGGATGAAGGTCAGTTAGAGTGGGATCTCAGATAAATGGTAGGACCCATTGTAGCTGCATTCTAGCCTTTCAGAGACATTTTTGTGAAACCCTGCTGAAGTGCCTCATCACTGGAACAATGCAAGCGAGTTTGGAGCAACGCATGAAATTGGTAAAAGTGCATCAGAAACTTGAAATGTTGAAGACAAGCTTCCCTATCATTACCTGATAGTTTACCAAGAGATTCCAATTCCAATTTCCTGAACAATGTGACCACAGGAGGTGTTCGAATACAATCCTGAAAGAAAAATACAAAGTGCTGAATGGCATCACCTTGCCCAAAGACAGCTCGCACGAACAAATCAAATATCAAGTTGCTGTTCACGTCTTGTTTTTTGATTCTCAAGGGATCGTCCATAAAGAATTTGTACCAGATGCCCATACGGTAAATGGAACATTTTATTTTGAGTTTTGGAATGTTTGATGATGAGAGTTTTGTGTGAGCCGTCAGATCACCTCTTCATGGATTCTCCATCATGAACTGGAGTCACACTTCACACGCTGTGAGAGAATTTTTAGCTGAAAAAAACACCCCAGTCCTTCCACGTCCACCCAATAGCTCCGACTTGGCTCCATGTGATTTCTTCATGTTCCCCAAGATTAAAACACGTCCCCATGTATAAGCACTACAGAGTGTGGGGATTTCATTCTCACTACTTTTTCCAGACAGATCTTGTAGATACACTCATCAAACACTTTATTAGGAACACTGTATTAATACTGGGTAGGGCATTCATTTGCCCTCAGACTGCCTCATATCTTCATGGCATGGATTCCACAAGATGTTAGAAACATTCCTGGTCCATGTCAACATGATTGCATTTCACAATTCATTCACACATTCATCATGCTGCAAATCTTCTGTTCTACTGCATCCCAAAAGTGTTCTATTAGATTCAGATCCAGTGACTGGGAAGGCTACTGAACTCTCACTGAACTCATTGTCAAGTTCATGAAACCAATTTGAGATGACTCAAACTTGATGCTTTTTGACATTATCAGGCTGGGAGTAGCTGTTGTTCAGCACTTGGTCAGCAACAATACTCAAATAGTCTGTGGCATTCATGTGAATCAACAATCAAAGTGTGCCAAGAAAACATTCCCCACACTGCTACACCACCTCCACCAGCCTGGACTGTTAAGGCAGGCTGAGTCCATGGATTTATGCTGTCGGTGCCAAATTTGGACCCAACCATCAGTGTGCCTCAGCAGAAATTGAGATTCATCAGAGCAGGCTACATTTTTTCAGTCTTCAGCTGTCCAGTTTTGGTCAGCCTGTCCCCATTGCAGCCTCAGCTTTCGGTGTTTTGTGTTTTCTGAGATGCTTTTCTGCTCAGGACAATTGCACAGTGGTTATCTGAGATACTGTAGTCTTTGTTTCAGCCTTAACCAGTCTGACCGTTCTCCATTGACCTCTTTCATCAACAAGGTGCTTCCATCTACATAACTTCCGCTCACTGGATGTTTTCCCATAATTGCACCATTCTGAGTAATCTCTAGACACAGTTTTGCGGGTCAAATTCACTAAGATCCCATTTTCGATATATACATTACCTGAAGCTGTGGCCCTGCACGATTTTATGCATTACACAACTGCCACGTCTTCGATTGGTTATATAATTGCATGAATGGCAGTGAAGTTGGGTGTAAATGTTTAGTGAGTGCATATTTCCTGGGAAGTATGGTTAAACCTTGGTATTTGTGTTTATTTGTTTATTTATTAGTGGCGACTAATGGAAGATCAGTCTGCAGTGCTTTATTAAGTCTTGTTTTTTTTCTGGCAGATGTCCAAGGCCATAGTGTACATTGAAGAGACCAACAGCATGGCCGACGTCACGTTCCCCTCACTGCCACATGTTGTATCTCTGCTACACTATGATGATGTCAGCAGGACTGTACCCAGTGCTCACCCACCAGCCGGCTATCCAGTGGTCTGTGTGACGGTATGTCTGTCAGTGCTATCTGTACCGCTCTGTAATGTATGGAAAGATGCCTATTATTGCTATTGTGTTTAGTGCTTAATTAAAAATATCCTAATTGTTTACTAAATACTACTGAAGCCAAGCCTAGGCTTAATTTATGCAAAACCTGTTTTAATGTTATATGCACAATACTGAGGGTGCATTGTGGTTTTATACACATTTCAAAGACTAACCATCAAGGTTATTATATACACTGCAGTACAGGGTGAGTCAAAAGTCTCAGGACCCCCTTTTATTTCAGAAATGTCAGGGAAAATTACGCATTTGAATACCCCAGCCAATAATGGGTGAAGGGGCCTATCCTATGTCCAGAACATGGCTGCCATCTTGAAAGCCGCCATATTGGATCAAGGGCAAGTTTTTCCAATGGGAAGGTGGTCATGTAGCATATCAAAGAAGACCAGAATTGTCTCAGAAATTGTCTCACAATCAGATTTGCAATATCTCTGGTGGTTCGAATGTTATCAACACAGAAATCTGCAACAACAACTGGGAACGTTGCCTGTGATGCACAGCTATTTGACATGTTAAATGCGCTGTCCCTGGTGCTGAACACAAAACTGAAGGCACAAGTTTAACACGTCAAATAGCTATGCATCACAGGCAACGTTGTTGTTGCAACTTTCTGTGATTTCAAATCTGATTGCGGAAATAAAATTCTGAGACAATTCTGGTCTTTTTTGACCTTCTCATTGGAAAAACGTGATCTTGATCCATTATGGCAGCTTTCAAGATATGTTCCAGACATCTCACACAGTACTTGCTAGGGTATTCACATGTGTCATTTTCTCTTTCATTTCTGAAATAAAAGGGTTTCCTGAAACTTTTGACTCACCCTGTACAAGAAAAATGGGTAGCCTGAAGCCTATGCAAAAGCCACCTTCGCGCATCATTGGCTGCATCCACCAGTGCAAATATAAAGCTCTTCTAGAGCTGTGAGAATGGCAAGTTTTCATGATTTTGTGATTTTCAAATAGTTGGAGCTTGTGAGATGGGTCATAGCATTTCAGAGGTAGAAGCAAAGTTTGATTTTCACATGTGAGCATTTCAAGGGTGGACCATGACTACAAGAATTCTGGCAAAACCTCAAATTTATCACAGCAGTGTGGCCATAAAAAGATTCTGGGTGAAAGTGACCAGCATTGGCTGGCAAGAATCGTTTTCGGTTGCATTTCATGCAACACTGCCTCAAGTAACATCAGAATTCAATGCCGGGGCTTCAACAAACATCAGCGTGAGGACTGTGCAACTTTCCCTCCAAGACCCCACGGGGGACCTACCATGTTATATATGGTGCACCAGTTTTTCTGGTACTTCTTGTGTATATTCAGTGTTCTTAAAAGCACCAGTGAAGTACTCAAGATGTCCTTCTTAACTGTAAAAGGCTTTAATATAAAGTCTTTCGATATCTATTTATAAAGTATGACTTCTAAAGCAAAAAGAGACAATGCAGAAACCACAATTTTTGCAGTAGTTTATTTTCAGCAGTAATAAGGATACTGATGATTATTCAGGATGTTCTTTGCTGTATTATATAAGGTGAAATGTGGCATTTAAGTGTTAAGGCCGATAACACCAGGCTGAATGGGTTAATGGTAACTGATTTCTAGTAAATTCATGAGGACCCTAAAGGAAATGCAGTTGACTAAATCAAGTATAAAAAAACAAGTAGATTACTGGGAATTAGTATTCATAGCAAACCATAAACCTTATTATATGTGTTCATCAATGCGTGTCCTGTATTTATGCTTAGTGTATCTCACTGTCTTAATGACGATGAAGAGTTTTACAAAGAGTTTTTTTAATATGACTTTTGTTATAATGTTGAAATGTTTCAACTGTAATGCAACTTGAATGTAATGCAGCTAATTATCGAAAGCAAACAAAGCTAATGAAAACGAATTCATTATTCATTGCAAATCCTGTTTAATTGAAGGCTTGATAATGGTGAGTGAGGACACAGTGTGTTTTTGATTAGAACTGATGAAGCTATTTGGATATGAGGCAAACCATCTTCAAGACTTTATATTCATGCAGAGGAAGCATAATTTGCTGGTTAATGCTGGTGTTTTGCTGTTTTGATTAAGAGCAAGCCAGGTTTTTTTTTTTTTCTTCTTTTCACATTTGCTCACTGTTGCTTTTCCGTGGTCATAAATTAATGCCATGTGCTGACGTAGATAGAAGGGTGCAAAAGGAGGTGTGACATTTAAAATCTGTCAGTGCATTACTGCCTTCTGAGGTCGCTTCTTAGCACAGACATAAAATGATCATTTCTTGATATTTTCGTAAGTAAAAGCACGGCCTTATAACTCCTATTCATTTCCTCCCAACCCTGTTTTGTGCACGTTCCTTCTTTATATCACCGCACTTCAGCACAAACATGCAACTTCTTCCGAATATGAAACGAAATACATCAGAGTTAATCATTTTGTAACACTCTGTAACAAACGACTCAGTTGCGGCAATTCACAGTGAACATTTTCATATCATTTAGTCATACTGCTATTTTAGCTAGGGTTTAAATCCACACAAGCGTTTAGAGAACTCATAAAACTCGCATCCGTTTGTCCTGCTGCGTTTGAGTTTGAGAAAGTGAAACAAAACCACACAGATTTTCACAGAAATCTATTTCAAATATGAATCCTTTATTAAACAATACCAATTTATTTGCATAATCATTGCTATTACAATATCAATAGCACTCTCATTCAAACGCCCACTTGACATAAGGTCCTAGTGTCTGCCCTGCTCTGCTTATTCTCTCTCTTATGACCTTCTTTTGTTACATTACCTTTATGATGCTTTAAAAAATATTAAAAGCCCCAAGAACTCTCTCCTCTACATAACTACAGTTTTGAGGTATGTCATCTATGAATCTCTGGCACAGTGCTTTAATTTTCTTGCTACATATAATTAATTCATTCATTTCTTCATCTTTAATAGCTACTTTATCAAAGATTAGTCAGGGTTATGCTGGATATGGTGGAGCCTCTCCCAGTAACACATTTACCGTAGACGGGATACTTATATTACATTACATTTATGGCATTTGGCAGACGCCCTTATCCAGAGCGACTTACACTTAGCTCGTTTACACAGCTGAGCAGTTAAGGGTTGGGGGCCTTGCTCAGGGGCCCAACAGTGCAGATTTAAACTCAGGACCTTCTGATCAGTAGGCCACCACATTAACCACTGAGCTACACTGCCTGTACTTTGCAGAGAGACTGCACACACACACACACACACACACTGACTCACTCACTCACACACGCACACACACACACACATGAACACACACGAACACACACGAACACACACGAACACACACAAACACACGCACACACACAAACACACACACACACACACACACACACACGTTCATACACTCATTCAAACCTAGGGACAAAGTACATGCATGTGTTTGGACAGAGAACGTATTAAACGTTCCACGCAGAGTAACCTAAGGTCAGTGGTGCAGTCCACTGTGCCACAGTGTTGCCTGCTATATGTACCTGCTATAACAGGTGCACATACAGTACATGTACTGACTCTGGAGCATCAGTTTCACTGATAAAAAGACAAAGTAAGAACATGACAGCACAACTGTTATATACAGTTCATATTTAATCATTCACATTCTGTGTGCTAAATATGAGATTGTATTTTTAATGTTTGACATTGTATTGAGTGGAAGAATAGGTTGCATGTCTTGTAAAAACAAAATATTCTTCTAATAGTGTTCAACAGTAGAACTTACAGTTTTTCCTTGCATTTCAAAATGACAGTTAATTCTAACTAATTTATATTACAAGGATAAACTGTTCATTAAAATGTGTCAAATGATTAAAAAAATCTTTATAAATGGAATTAAATATTCCATTAAATATCTGTTTTAGATGATGCTTTTAAGAAAACTAACCTTAAAACTTTTATTGGCAGCCTTTTCTGTAATTTACATGATATAAGAGTACAGTTCATTTACATTTAAAGAAAGAAAATGCATTTATTTCAAAAGTTTCTTAGTGTATTTAAATAAAAAACTAAATATGACAGATTTCTTTCACAACATTTCTGACATTCAGTTAATTTAAACGTAGGCTTTTGTAATGTAAAACTAAACGATTTTTGTTTGTTTTACATACACACGTTTACTGCATTATGCTATATACTTTTTATAATTACAGTTATGGCAAAGTTGCAGATGCTCTTATCCAGAGCGACTTACAAGAGTGTTTAGTCGTTAACATGGAATATCCAAAACTAGCTCTGGTAGACCTGCTATGAGCTATGATACTGCTAGAATTTAGCCGTATACTACTTAAAGTAAAACAAGTCCCAAAAGCCAAGTATTCCTAAACTACACAAAACCAGTGAAGAACAAGACATAAGGAATACAATATCTGCTGTAAGTGTGGTAATGGCTTTGGGTTAGAGCTCATTATAATGATGGTATTAGTCAAGCAGTGGGCTTATGGTTAAGGAAACAACCTTGTGAGCAGAAGGGTGCAGGTTCAAGGACATGACTGAAGGTCCATTGAGTAAAATACCTGACCCCCCCACCCCCAATGGTTTCACTTCATTCAAGTTTTCTTTTTTATTTGTTTGTGGGTTTTTTTTAATCTTTTTTTTAGATAAGCTGTGATAAAGATAATTACTGCTTATTTACAGATATTTTCTGGTTCTCCTGCTGCCAATTCAAGTTTTTATACTTTTTTTTTTACAGTGGAGTGTGGGAGTGGGGTAGGAGTTGTCACTTTTTTCTATATTCAACATTGACCTTCTGCACTTTTGCCTTTAGATCTCTGGCCAAGCATTTTTGGACACATGACAATCATAGCCATATGAGGCCCTTCCTTAAACTGCTGCCACAATGTTGGAAGCACACAGTTTCCTTTCATAAACATGCTCCAGCGTGGCAATGCTCCTGTGCATAAGTCAAGGTCCATAAAAACATGGTTTGCCAACGTTGGAGTGTAAGGACTCGAGTGGCCTGCACAAAACCCAGCCCGCAATCCCACTGGACCATCAACTGCACCACAGACCTCCTCACCTGATGTCAGTGCCTGACCTCACTAATGCTCTTGTGGCTGAATGGACAAATCCCCACAGCCATGCTTCAGAACCTAGTGGAAAGGCTTCCAGAAGATTAGAATTTATTATAACTGCAAAGGGTGACTGAATCTGGAATGAGATGCTTGAGCACACGTGTGTATATGACATATTCAGGTGTCCACAAACCTTTGGCTGTATAGTGCAACTGTATATTGTACACTTTTCATATGTTGGTGGATTTTGAACTGTTAGCATTCAGAATAACAACATGCGCACTTGCGTTTGTGACACTACCACTAAAATATCCCCATAAACTCTGACACAAAATACATTTCTTCTAAATCTGTAACTTGTCAGTTAGTTAACAAGTTGGTTATTTTAGCCATGAAAATGGTAAAACCTACCCACAGCACTTGGTAGAATGGTCCTTCAATGTGGTCATTCAAACCCAAAGCGTTTTACAATTGCTCTACTCTGCTCCATGTTACCACCTCCACCGTCGATCACGAAGATACAAAATATATGTTTGGCTTATTCCTTGTAATTATACATGTGCTATGATCCTGCAGACTTTAAATCTCTTTAACTTCTCTTCTTTTTCATCTTTTCTAGGCATGCAACCCCAAGCACGCAGAATATCAGAAAACAGGCTCGATATGTGCAAGTGAGCACATCAATGACACACTAACCCGCTATCGCTGGCTTGTCAGTGCCCCCACTGGCCCGGACGGTGTCACCAGCCCTATGAAGGAAGTAGACATCGACACATTTTTCACCTCCTCCAAGATGATCACACTGGACTCCATCTACTTCCAGGCCAGCTCCCGGGTTCAGTGTGCCGCCCGTGCGGTTAACTCCAATGGGGATGAAGGCCTGGAGCTCAGCAGCCCCATCGTCTCCATAAGCATGGAAGAGGGTCAGGCAGCATGCAAACTTTCTGATCATTTCATTGTAGTACTACTGGAATTATAGTGGAATGATGTATAGTGGTATACCACAGTACTTATGTCTTCATATTTCATAAGAAATATTTACAGGGCCATCCATAATTATTGGCACCTTCAGCAGAAATAGTTG
>JAOVVG010000009.1:9195659-9206909 GCA_028566375.1 Leptodoras nelsoni
AACATTTAAGTGTGACAAACATGCAAAAAATCAGGAAATCAGGAAGGGGGCAAACACTTTTTCACACCACTGTATAACTATATAAAAACAATGCCGTTTGAAAACAAATAATCTTACATTATCCATTATATGAAATAATGGTTAAGGTGTTGGGTTACTGACTAGAAGGTTGGGGGTTCTGTGATCAAACAAACATACCACAAAAAACATTGTGGACTACAGAACAGCACTACTGCCCTCGCACATTTTTCTAGAACAGCATCTCTGAGTGTGTTCATGTGTGAGGTTTAAATTAAGTAATGTTTCAGGATAGATGGGTTTTGTGGTAACATGCTAAGCTTATTAAAAGAAAGAAAGGCTGATGGGAGAAGCACTGTTTATGAACTGCATTACTTCAAATGACAATTTGTTTGACCTATCTTAATTATAAAATATAGCTAAAGGGGCTGAGCAGAAAGGAAGGACAGAGTCACTGTTGCAACTTGATTTGATCATGTTAAAAGCATGGCTGTAAGCCCAGATAACAGGTTTCATGTCAACTGCCCTGTTCATGTCACCTGTTAGGGTCATTTACCACTGATTTAGCTGTAATGGATGAACACTTTTGAAAATCAGCAAACAAGATGTTGAAATATCTGCTTTGGTTCCAAAGTGACAGGCATTTGAATATGTTTTCCTCTTTTTCTGGTACAGCACTGCCATGTGTCCAAATTTCATGAAACTTGGTACCCAGTATTCTGCCTGCCAATAAAGTACACCATGCTTGACATCAGTCCCACTAAGCACTGCAGATGATATAGCTTACTTCCTCTTTTGGTGTCTTCACCATTGAACTGCATTGATGGGCAGCAGCTATATTATTTGCCTGAGCAACTTTAAATAACTTTTCATCAAAACCCACTGTAGATGATGTCTACCAAATTTGGTGGTGCCAGGATCAAAGATCTAGGACTAGGTCACAAACATATTTTTGTTTGTTTTTTTTATTCCAAAATGCAGAATATCCAATGTGGCATACTTTAAAGTCAAGGGATGCATTCAAATTGTGATGACCCAAGGATTCATGCTAAAAAAAGATCACAACTCTAGGACAAATGGTTCAAAGGTTATAAGAAACAATGTACCTTGAATTTGGCCTGCTGGTGGTACTACTGAGATGGAAGGCATGGTATCATGGTAGGACTGGAATGCTTTGGACTGTCCTCCAATACACCGAGTGTACAAATATACCAAATTTCCCCAATAAAAATAGTAATTGTTAGCAAACCGATACAATACAAAAGGAATAAGGACATGCTTTTATATGAAAGTAATACATTTTGTGTTGCATCCAGTCACACCACACCACTGTTTATTTTCCTACAACAGCCCCTATTTGCATATTGCATGGTGCTGTGATACCAACACTTCAAAGGCCAATTACTGTGATAATTAGTACACAGTGCACTGTGCAGCCCTAAAGCGGATGTGGGCATACAAGGCAAACATGTAAAGCTTGTAATAATTCAACTAAAAACCCTGTTGTGTTTATATTCCAGCTGAGAAACTAACAAGTGTAGAACACAGAGAAGACTTCATCTTTAGGCTGCTGTCTACGTTGAAATAATAATGACCGTGTCCTCCGTAGGGGCTGAAAATAGGGCTAACCAGAATGAAGTTAAACATAATTTTTTTGAACTCTTAAGCTGAGACTAAGTTTTATTCCTGCACCATCACTGACAAGATCTCCATTAATAATGAACAAATTATAAGCAGTGAGAACTTCCCCATGCTAGGAAGTTAATAAATAAAATAATTAACTTCATTTTGCAGTGTTCATTCATTCATTCATTTTCATCTTCTTGGCCGCTTCCAGCTGTTCAACGCCAGCTGACACCTTCAACATGCCTGAGAAAACCAAGACAACACAGTACTCACAATCTCTGACTCAGGACTGGTGGACTGCAGGCCCCAAACACTCTTCTTGACGGTACCATGCGTGGGCGGCATGTGGTGACGTTCACTGTGGCTAAACAATTCCTCAATGCGCTTGGTGTCCAGTGGAATGTCCTCCAGCTTCTTGTGAGATGTCCAGACATTGCGTTTCCCAACCACGCTATGCCTCGGAATGGTGTCCCAGTTGAAGTTACGCATCTTGGAGCGCCGGTGAACACTGCGAGAGAACGGTTTGCTGCCTGTGATGGGTGGAGGAGGAGGAGGAGGAGGAGGAGGTAGAGGAGGTGGTGGAGGTGGAGGAACAAGAGAAGGTCCGATGGACATGGCTATGCCAGCCATTGAATGTTATGGGATGGATACCCAAAGTAGGCCTACTTCAGCTCCAAATGTCCAGATGAGTCACAGGATCCAGGGTAGCTGCTCCTGGTGAACAGAACAGGACACAAAAGTTGCAGTTGCAGACAAGACAAACGAAATACACACAAGCAGGACACAACGTAACATATCCACATACAATCAAACATGTTGCGATTTTATTACTTATTAATCAAGGGAGTTTAATATTTAAGTCATGATATCTGTCTTTTAACCGGAAGGATAAAACCCGTTAATATTCACCAAACCAGCAGAATCAAACACTGTGTGAAGACTGAAGAGACTGGAGCATGCCAACCACACACACACACTTACTGGGGTCTGTGGGTTCAGGCTGCTCACTTACTCACACAGAGAGAGACAGACAGAGAGACACACACAGAGAGACACACAGACACACACTCACAGACTCACAGACTCACTGGGGTCTGTGGGTTCAGGCTGCTCACTCACTCACACACACACACACACACACAGAGACAGACAGAGAGAGAGAGACACACACACACACACACACACAGACACACACAGACTCACTTGGGTCTGTGGGTTCAGGCTGCTCACACACACACACACACACACACACACACACACACACACACACACACACGCACGCACGCAGTTACTTAAATCATACTTACCCGAACTGGAACAAGCCAATACACTCTGAGAGCCGGAAATAAAGGTTTTAACTGTCAGGCATCGCAGCGGAGACGCAGCAAACCTGCGCCACGCCAGCGTTCAAATAAAAAGGCACTTCATCAATTCACTAAGCCACGCCCCTTTCCGCGCCAGTCACTCACCTGTGCTGAAAGCTCCGCCCACTCTCCGAGAAAAGTCGTGTATAAAACTGCACTAAATGAGAGCTTCACACAGCTCTTCAAAACTTCCCTGCATGCACTGGACTGGCACAGTTACTGCACATCTCATTCTAATAGATAGACCAGTAGGATGATGCATCATTCTCAGTGTTAATGTGCAGAACTACGCATGAATGCCTTATCTGGCACTTGTACTAACACACACAACTTTTATCACTGTAACCACAGAGAATTTAGATCTATTTCATTGATTCATTCATTCTTCAGGCACCTCTTTATCTTAGTCAAGGTTGTGTGGTGTCCGTAGCATGTCCTGGAACCACTTAGTGTGAGGTGGGAATGTATCCTGGATGAGGCACCATATGGTCCATGAGAGGACACATTCAGAGGTCATTCTAACAGTGGAGGTAGAGAGTAGATGCACAGAACCTTGACAAAGAGTACCCCAACCTCAGGATCAAATCAGAGACCCTGGAGCTTTAACACCATGTGCCACCATGTCGCTCCTGTTAATTATAACTTTGCATTTGTCTTTTGAAACAGAAATTTACCCTCAGTGTGTGTGTTTGTGTGCATACATATAGTGCCATGACAAAGTATTTGTCCCCTTTCACAGTTTATTCTATTTTTTGCAAATTTGTCACATTTAAAGGTATTGGAATATAAGATAAAGACACCACAAGTAAACACAAAATGCAGGTTTTAAATAAATTTGTTAAAGATTTATTCAAAACCTATATCATCCATGTGAAAAAGTAATTGCCTCCTAAATCTAATAACTGCTTGTGCCACACTTGGCAGTACCAGCTGCAGTCAAACATTTGTGATAACTTGCTATGATTATTTTATGAGTCACTGTAAAACTATTTAGTTCATCTAGAATGGAGGGTTTTCAAGCATGAACTGCACATTTAAGGTCTTACCACAGCACCTCAATGGGATTTGAGTCAGAACTTTGACTCTGCCAGTCCTGATATGTCATCATGCCACCCAGCTATAAAAAAAATTATTTATACCACAGTGTGGTTGAAATCTCAAATAGGATTGGTCAAAAAAAAGGAAGCATTTCTTGTGTAATTTGGTTTCTTTTGAGCCATTCAGAGGTGGAAGTGCTTGTGTGCTTTGGATCATTGTCCTGCTGTATAACACAACTGTTCTTGGGCTTTAGGTTATAAATTCCTTCAAAATTTTCTAAAAGAGAGCAGAATTCATGGTTCCATCAGTTATGACGAGTCATTTGGGTCCTGCAGAAGCAAAGCAGCCTCAGACCATCACACTACCACCACCATGTGTTCTTATGGCGAATGCAGTGTTAGCTTTATGCCAGATATAACGGAACCCATGGTTTCCAAAAAGTTCCATCTTTGACTCATCAGTCCACAGAATATTATCCCAAAAGTCTTAATGGGTCATCTAGATGTTTTTGGCAAATGTGAGACAAGTATTTGTGTACTTTTTGGTCAGCGGTGGTTTGCACCTTGCAACTCTCCCATGGATGGCATTTTTGCCCCGTGTCTTTCTTACTGTAGAATCGTGTACATTGACCGTAACTGAGGCAAGGTCTGCACTTCCTTAGATGTCTGGGAACTTTTGGTAGGATGGCGACCACTAGGATGGTTCACAAGTTTTCTCCATTTGTGGATAACACCTCTCACCGGGGTTCACTGGAGTCCCAGAGCCAATGATTGTGTACCCCTTTCCAGACTGGTAGATTCCAGTGCCTTTGTATTCAGATCTCTTTCTAGTCTGCTTCACATTGCCAGACAAATTCTATTTACGTGATGTTTAGATTCAGCAGGTCAGGTAATCATGCCTGGGTGTGGATAGTGAAACTGAACCCAATGATTGAATTCAATTGAATTTCTTTAACTGGTTGATTTTGAATAAATCTTGAACTTAAAATCTGCAATCTGCGTTTTTTTTTTGTCTTATTTTAAAATTAATTTGAGGATCTGAAACATTGAAAAGTGACAAATTAGCAAAAATAGAAGAAACTGGGAGGGTGATACAAATACATTGTCATGGCACTGTACACTCATCATGGACATTAATGGCATACCAATATTGGGCTTTCAATGATTTCTGAAATCAACAGAAGGTCAATAATAAACTCACTTATATCATTAATTCAGTGGTGCTGAAAGTTCCAAAATGTCTCTAATAAAGTCTGCAGAGAAACAGATGGACTACAGTCTGTCTATAAAACTACAAACTGCACCTGTATGGTCAGTGGAGCTGATAAAATGGAAAAAGAGAGTGTGTAAATACAAGGATAAATACTTTTCATTGCTGGCTCTGCTGAGAGAGCAGTATAAACATTTAACACCACCCAAGGAAACTTGCATCAATAAAATTACACAAGACAGTTTTTTTGCAAACATTTCATCTTTTATCTTGTGGGCTTTAGTATATCATTTTCATATTCCATAGGGTTTGGTCAGAGAATAAAGGCAAACATCATTCATACACTACTGTATCACAGAGCAGCCTAAAATATCAATTTTAAACAACAGTGTCCTTTGTACAAACCTCTCAGGATGACGAGAGACTCTCATTTTAGTAATTAACCCTTCTGATAGCATCGATCAGAAATAATAATAAAAAAAAGGACATCAAGTCATATCGAAAAAGTGTCACAACATAACTTGGATTTGGTCTGGTTCAACATTTTTAGTACTACTTTTCAACAAGCGTCCTTCATGTTTATATTTCTTGCTATACCTCTAGCCTGACGATTTTCTAAAGACTAAGAAATAAGGATGATATACGAAACACTTCTGCCACATACACACAAACATTGCACTTGTTACTCTAACAAAATAAAAGGGAGGAAAGTGTAGGCAAGGAAGGAGCAGGAATTTTAGAAAACAATTGAACATGTGACCAGGGGACACAGGGGTCGATACAGCGTTTCTCCTACGTTAGATTATCACAGGGGCTGCGGTACACACGAGCGTACCGAGGTAAACGCAAACGCACGACTGAGCTTATTGGAAAAGCCATGCAAAATATTCAGTGAGGCTCAGCCAATATCAAAATACAATATCTATTTTCTTTTTCTTTTTTAAGAAACATCTTTAGTATTGCTTCTCTGGAGGCTCAACCTCATAAAGTAGTGTTCAAAAGTTTGGCCATGATTTTAGCTTTGTACAGTCCATCTCCGTGTTAAAACTCGACTATCCAAATAAAGGAACAGATTCCGACCGGTTTGCCTCGACAGGAGGCTGATGAACTGGGTGAAAATTTGATACAGTAAATGAATTCCTTTCGAGTGTGTAACATGTTTAGCATTTCAGGAGGCATATGACTGTTACATGAAGGCAAAATATATTTATGGGTTCTTCCTGGCAAGTAACTGATACATAAATAAAAACTAAAACATGGGAAATATATGGATTTCAAACACAGAGTTACCTTCATTAAAAAAAAAAAAAAAAAAAAAAAAAAAAAAAAAAAAGTAAAAACAAAAATAAATTAAAAAAGCTGACCGAACTAAAAGCAATGAATCACTGAAACCTTAACAGATGCTGTAGTGTGCAGTGTGTTATGATTTGTTATGCTAAAGATTAAAAATAAGGTTAATCACTGGCAACCAAAATACATAAAAATAGACAAAAGAAATACCACAGACTACACTACACTTCCTGGATTAAATATCGATTTGTTAACTTAAAGCAACAGATATACAAACAGAAAGAAAATATACATAAATTAGTACATACCACAATATTTAATCACAACCGTCTGGTGTAACACACCCGCAGACCGGCGAGCGTCCTGGGAGTTTAGTGTGGAAGTGCTGAGGATGAACGCTGCTGCAAACGGTCTAACCACGACTGAACAGTTTCTTTTTGGATGTTAGACTAAGTCATATCATAACAAAACTGAAATAATAGTATTCCAGAGCAGGGTAGAGTTTCCCAACCCTGGTCTAGGAGTAGTGGCGTTTTCCCTCCTCTAACTCACCCAATTAAACCCAGTTCAGACTTGTTACTTAGCTGATGACTCAAATCATGTGAGTTAGAAGCGGGAAAAAGACAGCGGTGGACCAGGAGTGAAAAACACTGGAGTAAGGCAATGAATTATATAAGTGTACAAGTCAATGTCATGGATGTCAGCATACCGCTGTATCTGCTTACAGCCGCTGTTTTTCACAGAGGATGAAATTAAGAGTTAACACCGCAATAACAGTGATATCAAGTTATCAGGAGAGCTCATGGGTGTTTGTGCACTATAAAGGGGACAGTACTTTGCTTTTGATAATACCTGAAAATAATGTTTGTGTTAATTAAACCGGTACAGGATAAAGCCAGCATTCCTGTATTACACTGTACAGTAAACCAGTATATCACTGTACTGGTTTACCAACAAATTTGGATGAACAAAAACTGACTGTTAGACAAAAATGTTTGTATGTCAGTAAGGACAGCAACACGTTAGATAACGGACCACTATTTTACACAAAAAAGCAGAATGAAGGCTGCTGGGTTTTGCATGCAATAAAAAGAAGTAAGTGTGACAGTCAAAGTCTCCAGAAGAGCTGTGGCAGATTCTCAGTAAAACTTATAAAACTACACATATTGCACCTGGGAACACCAAATATGGACTTCCTTTAGTGTATTACTCTTTACTGCACTTTATAGTGTTTTCTTTCAAGCATAAATATCTTCATTATTTTCAAAGGCATCTTTGCTTTACAGAGAGTCTGTGCATGTAACTGCATGGGAAGTGTTACTGAGTGTCTTGAAGAGTCTGCCACAGCTCTTCTGGAGACTTTGACTGTCACACTTACTTCTATTTTTTTGCATGCCACACCAAGCAGCCTTCATGATGTTTTTTTGGGTGGTCTGTTATGTAATGTATTGCGGTCCTTACTGACAAAAACCTGCAGTTTTCTTTCCCACATAATCTGACATGAAGGGCATACACATGTACACTTCCTGGAAAAAGAAAATGAAACATGGGTGTTTGGTTCTAACCTACAAAATTAAAAGAATGATTTATCATTCTTCAACAACCGACACATGGCTCAATCAGGAATCCATTCATGTAAAAGCACTTTGCTGCACAAGTGGTTTTGCACCAACCGGATCAATTATGATAACAGGATTTGTTTTCCTTCTGCATCATGGAATCATACACATTTTTTTTGCCATATTTGCCCAAACTTCTCAGGACATTCATTGGAAGAAACAACACATCATTTACAACCTGACTAGTAATTCAATCTTTGAAAAATTAGGAGCAAATGTGCTCATCTACAAGTCCATGTCCAGAAGCCAAATGTTGCACGTGGAGAAAAAAGTTGTTTTGTGGTCAACAGGGTTAAGGACCTAGCAGAAGGAGACAGAAAGAGAGAGAGAGACACATCTACTAGAGTTTTGATTGACACAATATTTCCTGGAGGAACTGGTCAGTTGTCACTACGCTTTTGTTGAAACAAAAACTTTAACAGCCTTTAGGGTGAAGTAGATACGAGCAGTCTGTATTCTCAGGGTCAAACACAATTTCAGCAAAGAGACAGTCAGGCAGAGGAGGAAGAGGAGGACAGTATGGAGGGGAAAGGCAGTTTAGGCCCCAGGCTCCTACAAGAGCTACAGGATGGTAAGCCATTCGCTACCCTGTTGCCATAGCGGCTAGGCCGCGTCTCGTTATTCTATCGCCTGCTCTGTCTGGATAACCTGATTAAGGACCGAGGGCACTACGAGCACTTTCACTGCTCCTCTAACCAGGAGGGCTTCTCAGCTCCGGGAGGTTTGAGCTTTATGTTGAACTGCTTGAGGGTCTGTTCCAACTGCTGCTGGTTGCCAGCAAAGTAGGCTGAGATTGCGTTGTGGAAAAGGAGAAGCTGTTTGTGCATCACTTTCACCTGAGAGAGGAACAGGAAAAAGACAAAACACAAAGACAGGGGGAAAAAAGCAGAAATTATTGTAATGTCTGAGTGGTAAGTACCAAGAAATGGGTACCAAAAGCATTGCACAACAAAGATGTTAAATAGTAAAGTGAGCAAGCCCAGCTCATCTTAACTTTAGGAAGCTTCTGAAAAACTGACCACTTTCTTTATTTCATCATGTTTTAAAAAGTACTGACTCAGGATACACTGCTTCATTCAAGAATACATTACTTCAAACTGTGACAAAGTACTCAGCTCTTGTGGAATAGTGACATTTAAGTAAACATGAACATCATCTGCTTCATAGCGTTCAAACTGATGTGATGATGTAGACTTATTCTGCTACTGCTTCTAGCAAATGACTTATGACCTTAATACAAAATAATGGAAATAGTTTACAAAATGGCAAACTGTTGAAAAGTACCGGTTCTTGGTAACTGTTCTGATCTCACTCGGTAGCAGGCAATTTTCAGTACTTGTAAAATAACACGAGGACTTATTCTAAACACCTTGTTTTCCTCCAGGAACTTGAGCTTGATGGAAACGTCACTGCGCAGTCGCTCGTATTTGTCCTTCTGGATCTGATACTGTTGCTGCGCAGCGTCGATACGTGCTATGGTCACGGCGTCCCGTGGTCCCATGTTCAGCTCTTCCAGATCGGCTCTATAGGCATCAAACTCCAACCTGCATGAGGAGGGTAAAATCAGACACAAAAGGAGAGCAAAGGAAAGAAAAGAAGAATTGCAGTCACAAAATGTATTATTTAATACATTAGCATTTTATTTTATAATAATTATTTTATTATTATTTAAATAATTCTAATAATAATAATATATTCATTATAATTAATATACTTTATTATTATTATTATTATTATTATTATATTTTAATTAATTAATAATCATTCTCTATACAAGGCAATTACAAGCACAATTTTACATTTTTAGTTTAATTGTGAATATTTTGTGTCGGAGGATTAGCAAAGTAAGAATTTAATTGTACACTGTAACACCTGTTTACACTGTGCATATGTTCCTGAGTGACAGAATGAGTGAGTGACAGACTGACTGACAGGCTGAGTGAGTGACTGGCTGAAAGAGTGACCATGTGACTGACTGACAGTGTGTGACAGACTAAGTAACTGACTGAATGAGTGATTGACCAAATGACCGAGTGACTGACCGAGTGACTCTGACTGAGTGAGTGAATGACTGAGTGAGTGGTTCAGTCAGACTGACTGACTGAATGCCTGAGTGACTGAATGCCTGAGTGACTGAATGCCTGAGTGACTGACTGAATGCCTGAGTGACTGACTGAGTGACTGCCTGACTATGTGAGTGCCTGACTGACACCGAGTGCCTGACTGAGCAAGTGTGTGAGTGAATAAGTGACAGACTGAGTGACAGACCGAGTGACAGACTAAGTGATGAGTGAGTGAGTGAATGAGTGATAGACTGACCGAATGATTAACTGACTGAGTGACTGACTGAATGATTAACTGACCGAGTGAGTCTGAGTAACTGAATGACAGAGTGAGTGAATTACTGACTGACGGAGTGACTGAATTACTGAGTGAGTGAGTGACAGACTGAATGACTGAGTGACAGACTGACTGTGTGTGTGACAGACTGAGTGAGTGACTGGCTGAAAGAGTGAGCATGTGACTGACTGACAGTGTGTGACAGACTGAGAGAGGGAGTGACTGAGTGAGTGACTAAGTAACTGACTGAATGAGTGACAGACAGAGTGAGTGAATGACTGACTGAGTGAGTGAATGACTGAGTGAGTGGTTCAGACAGAGTGACTGAGTTTGTGTGACTGAGTGAGTGAGTAACTGACTGAAAGGGTGAGTGAGTGCCTGATTGAGCAAGTGAGTGAGTGAACAAATAACAGACTGACTGACAGTGCCTGAGTGACAGACGATGGAGTGAGTGAATGGGTGAGTGAAGTGGGTGAGTGACTGAAGAGTAAATGGATGACTGACTGAGTGACTAAGTAACTGACTGAATGAGTGAAAGACTGACTGACTGAGTGAGTGACAGACTGACTGACTGAGTGTGTGTGTGTGTGTGAGTGACAGACTGAGTGAGTGTGTGACAGACTGAGTGAGTGTGTGTGTGAGTGACAGACTGAGTGAGTGTGTGTGTGAGTGACAGACTGAGTGTGTGCGTGCGTGACAGACTGAGTGGATGACTGACTGACTAAGTAACTGACTGAATGAGTGAC
>JAOVVG010000009.1:9475270-9487453 GCA_028566375.1 Leptodoras nelsoni
AATTGCTGGTCATTAATGATAAAAAGACACCGCTGTTTTCCATAGCACAAGTTTTTTACTGTGTCTAGGGCTCCATGATACAAGCATTCTGTTAAACACAAATCAGCATGAGCACAGTTAAAAAAATGCAATTAAACCAAACATATCAGAGCATGCATATGTATTATTAACCTTTATGTTTTGTTTGGGCCATTTTAATATTTTGACCTGAAGATGAAATCAAAGTGATTCTGCCATGAAGAGGATCATCAGACTTTTTCTGTGATTGGTTCCATACATATTGTTCATACAACCAATTAAGATTAAAATAACTTTATAATAAGGTTAACATTTAGTAAAATGAGGTGGGACAGCTGTAAGGGTAATGTCTATTATCTTTTGTTAAATGAGCCTGTATGTTAAGAAAGTGGGTAACTTGGTTGTTGTTTGGATTTAGACTGAATGATAAACTCACCAAAGGGAGGTGGTCGGTGTTCCTCTGTAAGACAAGCTGTTTTTTCTCCCAGTTCCCGCCCATACACAGCTGAGTAGATGTTCAGCAACTTTGGGTACTTACAGTGAAGCAGCATTTTATCTCCCTCACATCTTGTTCTGTTTTTATTTTCCGCTGAAAGAAAAATAGCACAGCTGGATTGATAAGAGAAAAAAATTACTTCACAAGAGGATAAAATACACTTACCATCCACTTTACACCTGTATACCTGCCCATTAATGCAATTATCCAATCAGTGGCAGATGTGCAATGCATAAAATGATGCAGATAAAGATGCAAAGATAAAAGTCAAACTATTGCAACAGTGGGCTGTAATCTATTGGGTAGTGTAGCAGTAACACTGCAAGCAATGTTAGCAGCAAAAAAAGAAATAGAATAGTTTCCTCCAGTGAGATCATTCAGGACCCCTTAACTATTTAATCTCACCAGATGAGAAGCTTTCCTGAGTAGTGTCTCCCTGTCTACATTATCTGCATCTGCCTTGAAATCAATAAATGGACCTCTTTCTTTGGAGGAAATTACCAAAGCTCTCTTTCAAATGCCTACTTATAAATCACCAGGATTCTATAAACAATTCTCTCATTTCACCACTCTTCATGAAACTAATTTCAGAAATTTGTCAAAATGAAACATCATATGAATACTTATTACATTAATTCTAAAACCAAATAAAAAGTCTACTGACTGTTCTAGTTACCGCCCCATTTCACTGATCAACTCGGATATAAAAATTATAAAGAAAGTTTTATCAGTCAGGTTGGAATCAGTAATCTCCACTCTCATTAGCACATATCCAACTGGGAGACACTCCTCAGAGAATACTCGTAGAACATTTTACCTAATTCACTTATATAACAGTGAAACCTCTCTAACTAAATCACCATGCATAATAGCATCTCTTGATGCTTTGCGTTTGATAGGACGGAGTGATCCTTTCTCTTCGCTTCTCTTAAGCATTTTGGATTTGGCCCATACTTTATTAATTGGATAAAAACACTATACAGTTCAACTTCTGCCTCTGTTCTAACAAACAGATTCATGTCAAGACCTTTTCAGCAACAGAGAGGAAGTCAACAAGGATGTGCTTCATCACCATTATTGTTTTGTCTTTTCATTGAACCCTTGGCTGCTTCCATTAGACAATGTGATGAAATCTCAGATATACAGAAAATCATGTAGTCATAAAATTAGTCTGTACCATCTAAACATGTTGCACAGTCCATTAAATATCTTGGTATTCGTATCTCCTCAAACATAAACAATTTGTATAAACTTAATTATGTTACTTTAATGCAAGAAATAAAAAGTAATCTAGAAAGATGGAACAAACTACCATAATCCCTAATTGGTCGAATATCAACAGTTAAAGTGAACATACTTCCTAAGATCAATTATTTGTTATCCATTACTCCTGACACCCAGCCATCAGGCAGGTTCTCCTCTCTTGACAGCATAATCACTCATTTTTATTGGAAACACCAAAGGCCTCGAATCAAATTAGCCACACTCCAAAAACCTAAGCATCTTGGAGGCCTTGGCGCTCCACATTTTTACTATTATTTTCTCATCAGCTAATTAATATAAGACATTGGACAAGTAACAAAAACAGTTTAATTCAGGACATGGACATTGCCAGTATCCCATTCATACACAAAACAAAAAAAAAACACAAAATTACTGCTACTCTCCTTCTGATCAAACTCCTTTATGGAACAAGCCCATGTTTTTAATAAATAACAAACCCTTCATATTCTTTCCTGGAAGCAGAGAGGAATAATCAGCCTGGCACAGCTATTCTCTGGTGGCTCACTCATAACCTTATAATGATATTAAGGGAAAATATAATATACCAGATAATTGTCTTTTTCAGTATATACAGCTTAAAGATGTTCTAAAGAAAACAGGCAATAGAAACTTACACTTACACTTCCTCCCTCTACCTAAAACTAGTCTTAAACCTCAGAAAATGTTATCACAGATATATAACCTCATTACATCCAAAGACAACTCTATTTCACTCCCATCTGAATAATGGTCCTTAGATATTAAAGAAGCATGTAATTGTAACTGGCATGATATCTTCTCTATGACCAGTAATGCAAAACTCCAGCTAATACAATATAAAACTCTTGACAGAACCTGCATTACAGCCTCTAAATTACACCACATGGGACTTAGCCACAGTGATGCATGCTCATGTTGTCCAGCTATGACGGACAATTACTATCATGTTGGATATGAGTTATTATCAATTCCAGACATGTCCCCCTGTCCAGCAGTTTTGGCCAGAGGTCATGAGCAGGCCATCAGATATTTTGAACCTTGCCATCCCCTTCGGTCCTACTGTAGCATTTCTTAATGATCATCAATCAAATTAAATATTTAATCTTTAATTAAATCTTTGATATTAATATCAATTACTACTGCTACAAAAGTTCTACTGCTGAACTGGAAAGACACAACCCAAATATCAATAGAACATTGCCTTAATCTCCTTACAGACCACTGTAATTTGGAAAGACTTACAGCTCATCTTAAAAATAATACAAAATCATTCGAAGAAACCTGGACTCAATTCTTACAATATATAGAGAGCTAATTTCTCGGTCCACACCCCTTTAAGAAAAGGTTAAAATGCATACACAGAATTGGATAACAATTTATAATTGAATAATTATCACATGCAGAAAAGTATAGTATATTACTTTTGTTCTGTTTAGTGTTGACTATCAATGTTTGTCATGTCTTGTCTAGTTTGTCCATTGTTTGTATGTTTATTCCTGTATGTATTTTTTTTAAATCTCTTTCTCTTTCACCTCTTTCACCTACTACTACTGCCTTAGTTGATCTCTCTCTCTCTGTCTCTCTCTGTCTCTCTGTCTCTCTCTCTCTCTCTCTCTCTCTACATGGTATACATGGGCTAGGGGTGGGTAAAGGTGGTGGGCTGAGAACTGTGCGGGTTTGGGGGGAGTTGTGGCAGCACTTCACCTAATATTCACTTTATACTCGTATGACCATATATAAATGATACATTGTGATATCAATTGAATAATGAAATGGAAAATTAAAGTTAATGTCCCCATCAGGGTGGTGGTGGTGTGGCCACAAATCTACTGGCCTGGGCAAAAAAAAAGTGTACAATGCACATATGTTGGACTCACTGGGTTTGCAGCTGTATGACACATGAAGGTGTTTGGTGGTTCCAGGACAGCGGTCACTGCCAAACAGACGATAATTAACCAAGACTTGACAGTTTCTCCGGCCTTGGCATTCTGATAGCATCTTCTGTTTGGGAAAAGATATTAAACTGTAGTATTTTGGAGCTAGTTGTCTAACATGTCAGAACAGTTTAAACAGTCCTAATTTTCGCTCTGTCCAGGCTTCTAAACTGTGTAAAAGCCTATACTAATGGTTCTCACAGTGGGATCCAAGGACCTTTATGGGACGCAGAGGTAGAAAGTTTGTGAATGTATTATTTTTTAATCATGTGTAGATGCAAATCACAATTAACTTATCTTGCTCCATTTATACACTGATCAGTGTAGAGAAACAGATGGACTACAGTCTGTAATTGTAGAACTACAAAGTGCAGCTATACGGTAAGTGGAACTGAGAAAATGGACAATGAGTGTAGAGAAAAGGAGGTGGTATTAATGTTATGCCTGATAGGTGTATGTTAGTACTTGTGCAAAAAAAATAAATTAATCTCTGTTGCAGTCAGAAGACTATTTCTTTCTTTCTTTGTCTAGACTGTTTGGACATGCAGCAGGTTTAGGCATGTTTTTTCCTTCTTTTTATTGTTCCAGTACAATGATGCTATTACAGCAGCATAGGTGTAATGTTCATGTAGGTAGTGTTTTCTAATATTAAGGTGCTTAGGGGTGTCAAATTTGAGCTCATTTTGCCACAAATCAACACTATAGCTTCATTCAGCCCTTGCATTATTGAACTCTTAAGTTGATACTGCCGGTACTGAGTATACACAACCTGTGTTGGTATTTATTCAGAATCAGAACCAGTGGCATATGTTTACGTGCATGACTGAAAGCTCTCACCTGCAGTGCTGTAGGTGCATTGCAGTATGTGAGAGGTGTATGAGGCCTGTAGAAGGCAGACAGCACGGAGATGGTGGAGTGGCGTGGGCAAGAAAGCAGCAGAAGCTCACCATCTTGGGCCTGTGCTGAGTGACTCATGATGATCCTGAATAAATAAGCTGGGCAACAGAGACAAGTGGTAAATAGAGATTGTATTTATTTTTGCTCATAAAATGTTCAGCACATGAGGTTTCACAGTTTTGTTTAACTTCTCTTAACAAGCAGTGAATATCACCTGGACACTTTCTTTTATGTATCTGCACATGCATGCTGAGATTGTCCAGTCAAAATGCCATGGGATTAACATATGACATAGTATATGCGTACAGTACCACATTCCTATCATCATCATCATAAATAGTGTTCCAGCAGGAGTACCTAATGTAATAAAAAATGAAACTGTAATTTGTTAAAAACACTTTATTATAAAACTTACTCACTATAAACTCTTTAAACTTACTCATTATAAAAGTGCAAAGAAAACATTTTCAGTGCTTTCACTGACAAACCTAATTGTATTTTGTAAATATAAAAATACAATAGAACGTGACACCTCAAAGAAAGTTGGGAAAGAGGCAAAATAAGACTGAAAAGGTTATACGAGTAACACCATTTTGGAGGGTTCCACAATTAGCAGTTTAACTGGTAACTGGCAAGGTCATGAAGATTAAGTATAAAATGAGCATCCACCAAAGCCTTAGTCTTTGCAAGCAAGGATGGGTCATGGTTCCCCACGTTGTGTAAAACTTCATGAGAGAACTGTCAGTCAGTTCAAAAGCAATGTGTCTCAGCACAAGATTGCAAAGTTCATAATATCATGAAAAGATTTAGGCTGTGAGGGGAAATAAAGGCCCTTAGGCAGTATTGTTTGAAAAACCATCATGCTACCATGATGGACATCTTTACTTTGGAAAATCATTGTCACTTAACACAGTCTGCCACTGCATCAAGAAATGCAACCAAAAACTGTATTATGCAAAGAGGAAGCAAACGCCAGCTAGTTTTCTGGGCCCAAAATCATCTGACATGGATAGTGGAAATGTGTTCTGTGGTCAGAAAAGCCAACGTTTAAGCTTGTTTGTGGGAAAAAATAGCCGTTGGATTATATGTGCCAAAACATAAAATGCAAAAACCTGGCATTAGGGGTGCATCAGTGCCCACAGCATGGGTGATCTGCATATATGTGAAGGTACCATTGATGCAGAGGCTTATATTTGGAGAGACACATGATAAGACACAGCCCTCAAGAGAACATCTTTTCCCAGGAACTCCATGTCTATTTCAGCAGGACAATGCCAGGTCTCATTCTGAATGAGTTACAACAGCATGGATTAATAGACATAGAGTGTGTGCTTGACTGGCCTGCCTGCAGTCCAGATCTGTCTCCTATTGAAAATGTATGGCGAATCATGAAGAGGAAAATCAAACAACAATGATCACGGACTGTGGAGCAGCTCAAGTCTTTTATACAGCAAGAATTCCACTTGCAAAAATGGAACAATTAGTATCTTCAATTCCCAAAAGATTAAAAAGTATAATTAAAAGAAAAGGTGCTGTGGTCCAGTGGTTTGTGAGAAGAAACTGTTGTACAGTCTGACTGTAGAGGCCCATACGCTATGGTGCCATCTTCCAAACAGCATGAGGGAGAAGAATTTGTGTGAGGGGTGTGTGGGATCATTCATAATGCTGGAGGCTTAAAAGGGGTAATCTTCTCAACTGTTCTTGTTATGCACTGCAGGGTCTTTCGTCTGAGATGGTGCAGTTCCCAAACCAGGAAGAGATACAACTAGACAGGATACTCTTAACAGTTCCTCTGTAGAACATGGGGAGGACTGTGGGGGGAGATGAGCTTTTCTCAGCTTCCACAGCTCTGTTTTCACTCAGGTGGAAACTGCTCTGCAGATGGTTTGTACCTCATCATTTTGGCAAGATGCCTAGACCCTACAATGACATGCCACTCTGTGATTATGAACATTATTTAGAGACCTGCCAAACCACAACATCAGTGCTACTGCTATTCTAGAAGTTTAACATAAGTTCTTTTTTCTTTGATTACAGCTTTGCATACTCTTGGCGTTCTCTCAATCAGCTTCAGGAGGTTATCACCTGAAATGGTTTTCCAACAGTCTTGAAGGAGTTCCCAGAAGTGCTGAGCACTTGTTGGCTGCTTTGCCTTCACTCTGCGCTCCAACTCATCCCGAACCATCTCAATTGACTGACCTTCATTTCTTAAAGTAATGATTGACTGGGATTTTTTTTTACTTAGTTGAGTAGTTCTTTGGCTTTGTAGACTAGCATCAGGGTTTTATATCTGATACGAGCTGCTACAGGAAGCCAGTGAAGGGTGTGCAGCAGTGGCGTGACATGGCTGAACATGGGAAGGTTGCATACGTGTCAAGCTGCAGCATTCTGGATCATGACAAGAGACTGAACAAGTACCTGGGCGGCCTCCCTTGAGAGAAATGGTCAAATTCTCTGAATGTTGTAAAGGAGAAATCTGCATGACCAGGTCAGGTTTGCAATATGAGCTGTGAAAGAGAGCTGATCATCTACAACTACTCCAAGGCTGCGTGCTTCTGTAGAAGGAGTGATCGTGGTGTTCTCACAGGAAATTGAGAGATCACAATGAAGACCTGCAGCTCTCAGGATGTAAAGCAGCTCTGTCTTGCTTGGATTAAGCTGGAGGTGGTGGGCTGCCATCCAAGAAGCAATGTCTGCTAGACATGCTGAGATCTGAGCCGAAACCTGATTATCAGGAGGAGGAAAAGAAAGGATGAGCTGAGTATCATCTGCATAACAATGGTAGGAGAAGTCATGTGAAGAGATGACATCTCCCAGTGAGTGAGTGTATAGTGAAAATAGAAGAGGACCCAGCACTGAGCCTAGTGGGACACCAGTGGACAGTTTGCATGGAATGGATGTTGAGCCACTCCATGTTACCTGGTTGGAGGGCCCTTCCAGGTAGGACTTGAGCCCCTTCCATGCAGGGATAAATGGCTGTATGGCAAAAGTATTCATAGCAATACTGTATTATACAGTCATGACTTTGTTGAACATTCTCAGCATGTGTGCACATATGCACAAGAAGGTATTAAGGTCATAACTACATGGTTATCCAGTGTTAAAATTACCAAAGGTACAGTACATACCTACCTAGCATTCTGCAACTTCTGCAGAGTAAAAGTGCCAGTTTGGAATTAGTCTTGTAGTACTGAAGTGAGACGTCATCATGAATAGAGTCAATAGCTCAATACCTATTAAAAACTGTTCTGACAAAAAAATATTAACTTTTTATGGCAAGTTGACCTGTTCAAAGTTAAAAATCTATTGAAAATCTGTTCAAAATCTAGCACTTCACTAGCCAATATTTTGTGACGTAAAGGCTCAAACTTTACCAAATACCATTTCACACCCTGCATCACTACCACATTCTTTAAGTGCATGCAATTTCATGAAATTTCGTTTGTATATACTAATTTCAATATTTCAAAAACTGCTTAAGCAGCAACTTAGATATTAAGTATGCTTATCACACTTCATTCTTGCTCTTTTGTTCACTTTAGCAGTGGTCATATTATGCACCGCTATGCGCTACCTCTAGTTTTTTAACTGTTTGTTCTGAAAAATCTACGTATTCAGCTCACAAGGGGTCTTCAGGTGAAGTGGGGCTTTTAATATTTTCTCCCACTGTCAAATTCAATGGTCAGGGGAAAATCATTGATAAAAAATCCTGAATTAATTGAATCAAAATCTCAGCTTATTGTGGATGTGCTGAAAAATAAAATAAAATAAAAATGTAGTCTCAGTTATTATACTTTTAAACAATAAGTGACCTATCAATAAGTGAAAATCATAAGTTGGGTGGGTTTGGGGTAGGAAAGTGGGCCTTCTGTTTATTAAACAATAATATATATATATTTTCTAATTATGTGTTTTATACTATATAATTCTATAAGAAATGCTCTAGACCCTTCATCTGACTACTGTATGCATGACAAAGGGAGCCACCTATTACACCCATTACAGTGTAAGTCATTCCTTCAATCATTCATTTTCTTAACCCACTTAGTCCCTTTCAGGGAGAGCCGGTGCCTAGCCGGCAGCTTAGGGCGCAAGGCAGGAACAACCCTAGACAGGGTGCCAATCCATCGTAGGGCACACACACACACACTAGGGCCACTGTGGGAGGAACCCGGAGTACTCAGAGTAAACCCATACTGCCCCACCCGGGGATCGAACCTGGGACCTTTTTGCTGTGATGGTGCTATCCACAGAACCACAGTGTAATATAATAAATGCCTTTAATTAATTTAACCCAGGCTTCACGATGGCTCGGTGAGTAGCATCGACGCCTCACAGCCAGAAGATCCGGGTTCGATCCCCGTGTGGGGCGGTCTGGGTCCTGTCTGTGTTGAGTCTGCAGGTCCTCCCAGTGTCCACGTGGGTTTACTCCGGGTACTCCGGTTTCCTCCCACAGTCCAAAGACAAGATGTGGTGTGCCCTACGATGGATTGGCGCCCTGTCTTGGGTTGTTTCTGCCTTGCGCCCTATGCTGCCGGCTAGGCACCGGCTCTCCGTGACCCTGAAAAGGAATAAGCGGTCAAGAAAATGAATGAATGAATAATTTAACCCAAAATACAGTGAATCTGCGTCACCTGCTGGCTTTAATTGTGCTAATAAATGTCCCACATTAGCCTGTCTATCACGTTGTTAGTCATTAGGCTGCCCATTGCATCACATCATGGCATTAATAACACGTGTTTTATATTCACTTATCGTGAATATAAATAGTGCTTAAGATGTTGGCCTACTGACCACAAGGTTGTAAGTTCAAATCTCACCACAGCCGAGCTGTCCCTGAGCAAGGCCCTCAACCATCAACTGTAAATGAGATAAATGTCAGTCGACCTGCCAAGCGCCGTAAATCTAATAATAAAGTCTATTGGCCCGAAATGAACAATATAAGAGTTATCTCAGCAGCGTAGGGGCTGGAGTCCATGAAAGGGTTAATTCGCCAGCGGGAATTTTGCTGGGTGGGATTCTTAACGTAACTCATGACTCATCCCTTTAATCACTGTATCTCGGCTAGTTATTTTTCATTCATCATAAATAACATGATTATATTATAAACATCCAGCCGTGACATCAGCCTCTTAATCAGTTCGCTTATCATCATTTCAGTGAGGAGTAGTGTACTAACTTGAGAAGTCGGAGAGTCCGTGCATTTCCTCAGTCCACAGGAGCAGAATACTGTAGAGAATGGGAAAGCTCCAGCCGCCGGCTCTGTGGGAATTACAGCCGCTCGCAGACTCCGCCGAGATCATCTTCATCTTAATC
The DNA here is from genome assembly GCA_028566375.1 of Leptodoras nelsoni. Taxonomy (NCBI): domain Eukaryota; kingdom Metazoa; phylum Chordata; class Actinopteri; order Siluriformes; family Doradidae; genus Leptodoras; species Leptodoras nelsoni. The sequence goes on from JAOVVG010000009.1 coordinate 9,485,195, forward strand.
AGCGCTCAGGGTTTCTATTAAAGCTCCATTAAAGCCCTGCAAAAGGGATTTTGCCAAGATTTCTAAATAAAAAAGGTTCTTCTACGCTTACCTCATGGGTTTTCTAACAGCCTGTCCTGTCTGACACTGCCTTTCACAGCTGTCCGGTATTCCAGCTTCCGTAATTTAAGGTTGGTCTCAGACGCGGTGCTTTAGGAAATTCAGATAAGCCGAGAGCTGGGAGGCAGACCATCCGCGGATGACTGGGAGACGCATATTTCACAGTAACTCGGTCCCAGTGGGAGAAAATAACAAGTGCGCAACAAGTGAAACGTGTCCTGAAAAGCTTTTTTTCCCCAGAGTCAGGTGGTTTTCATGTCTTTTCTGTCAGACTTGAGTTCTTCTGTGAGCTTATATCGACGGTACAGTAACTCCTGTCACGCTTCAGCGTTTAAAAGAATAACATAACTCTCGGCTGAATGCTGGAGGGGGCGTGGCACTGAGAGCCTCCCATGATTAGAAGTGGAGTAGGCTCATTTGCATAAAGAAACCTTGCGGCTTAGCAAACCCCGCCCCCACGCCGTATGTCCTTCAAGTCCTATAATAAAGGTGCTAAACTAACTGCTTCTCTCCGTTGACATTTTGATATTTGCTATTGCTTTATAAAAAGAACGGATTGATGTCACTGAATACAACGGACTTCAGACTTGCCAGCTTTGGTTCGATTTAAGGGAATCCTGGTGTGATTGCTCTGGTAGTGCGGTTCATGGTGTTAGATAGATTTATTAGGATATGGGTAGAGAGGAGGGTTCCATTAGTATGGAAACACTGTGTGGTTATCCCCATAGCCAAGCCTCGAAAAGTTCCAAAAGCAGCTAATTTCATGCCAAACAAACTTACATCCATCATGTGTAAGCTGATGGAAATGAGTTCTGGTCCATAGGTTGTTGTTTCATATAGGATTATTTAAAGGGTTATATAGAGGATTATATAGAGGATTAGAGGTTTATTTGCTCTGGAAGGAAGGTCTTATGATATGTTGGACTATATAAAGAGAAGTTATATAAGGATTATATATAAGAGCTTAAGCAGGATCTTAAGCATGATCTTGATTCCTAAACTAGGTATCCTTTTCATTAAAAAAAAAAAATCAGACCTGATTGTACTTTCAATACACATCTGAGCTAGTATCAGAATATATTTGTTGATGGTGACCTTAAAGAACTTTCTGTAAGTCGCTCTGGATAAGGGTGTCTGCTAAATGCCTAAATGTAAATGTAAGCAGGAGCAGACTTATCTGGAGTGGCTAAGTGGAAAATGGTATCCCACAAGGAACCATGATTAGCTGTGTTCTGTTCAATATAATGTTTAATGAAGTTTTCTGTAATGTAGTCTCAGATACACAGGTCTCCTTTGTAAGCGATGATAAAGCATTACAAAGAAGGGGAAGGGATGTTAATTTTGTAGTCAGTAAAATTCAGCAGACCATCTGGAGCAGGATTGAAAAATGGGCATGTTTAAAATGGAGCTTTAGGTTTTCTGTATGAAATACCTGCTGTGAGTTCTTTACACACAAAACAATTGCTAGTAACGTGTGTAATGTATAAGCGATCACGGAAGAGTTGGATATTGTTAGATATCTAGGACTATGGTTTGATAAAAAGCTGACATGAAGAGTACATATCAGGAAATTAGAAAGTGTAGAAGAGTTTTAGATTTTAGATAGATAGTAAGAAAATGTTTAAGTGAACCTGACTCTGGAGCAAACAGCTTGTCCCTGATGACAGTGGGTGATTGTTGTAAGGCTGAGTTTAGAACTAACAGCTCTGGATAGGGCTCAGGCTCAGGCACTAATCTGTGCAGTGGGGCACTTATGTCCTCTCCAGTGGCACTTTTACTGGTGGAATTGGGAAGATACCTTTGGCATTAAGAAGAAAGAAATTGGCTTTAGCCTACTGGGTTAAAGTAGTCTATTAGAGAAAGGACCTGTGTAGAGGAGATGGGCTTAGAAAAAAGAGAAGTTGACCTGATAATGATCATTTCCCAGTTGCCACCATGGCTACTCCCATAGACATGAGATATTGGAGTTTGTGCATCAGGAATGAGAACATTTGGAATGGAAAAATTGGCTGATTATGTGTCCAGATATGTAAATAACAGGTTTTATTCAGTCAGTCAGTCAGTCATTTTCTGTACCGCTTACTCCCAGTTACGGGGTCACAGGGGAGCCGGTGCCCAGCCGGCAACTCTGAGCGCAAGGGCAGGAATCAACCCTAGACA